>OU565295.1:17424954-17874954 GCA_913789915.3 Sphecodes monilicornis
TAGGACCCCCCAGACCACAAATACCGTAGGAAATTAGGAAGAAGGGGGGAGGGTTCCGTGGGTGAGGGCGTTAGTCGATCGGCTACCACCGCGAGGGCCCGGGTTCGATTCCCGGCGCGGTGCCTTCCTTTTTCCTGAGATCCTACATTTGGGGGCTCGTCCGGGATGGGGGGAGCACCGATCACCGCACAACGGCGACGATAACGAACGAAGACGAAAACAAAGCGAGCGTAGCGAAGAGGTCGCACGTAAGCGAAGCCAGAAAAAGTGCGAATTGCGAAATACGAGTTACGAGACGAGAACGAGAAGTTGTGTTGATGGCGCTGAAGCCAAACATACACAAAAAGACGAGATGACGCTGTAATGAACATTCGAGGGCGAATGTCTTTGCAGGACGGCCGAGTGTGGGATTAGGACCCCCCAGACCACAAATACCGTAGGAAATTAGGAAGAAGGGGGAGGGTTCCGTGGGTGAGCGCGTTAGTCGATCGGCTACCACCGCGAGGGCCTGGGTTCGATTCCCGGCGCGGTGACTTCCTTTTTCCTGAGATCCTACATTTGGGGGCTCGTCCGGGATGGGGGGAGCACCGATCACCGCACAACGGCGACGATAACGAACGAAGACGAAAACAAAGCGAGCGTAGCGAAGAGGTCGCACGTAAGCGAAGCCAGAAAAAGTGCGAATTGCGAAATACGAGTTACGAGACGAGAACGAGAAGTTGTGTTGATGGCGCTGAAGCCAAACATACACAAAAAGACGAGATGACGCTGTAACGAACATTCGAGGGCGAATGTCTTTGCAGGGCGGCCGAGTGTGGGATTAGGACCCCCCAGACCACAAATACCGTAGGAAATTAGGAAGAAGGGGGGAGGGTTCCGTGGGTGAGGGCGTTAGTCGATCGGCTACTACCGCGAGGGCCCGGTTTCGACTTCCGGCGCCGGTGCCTTCCTTTTTCCTAAGATCCTACAGATGTGTTTTTCGCACTTCCTTGAGATTTTTTTTTATTATTTTTACGTCGCTTTCAACTCTTTTCTAAGGTTATTTCACGACGGGATCTATAGTTTTTTAAGGTGGGTTCCGAACCACCTTAGGCACCACAGTATTAGATAGCACATGGAATATATCTGTGTGTCAGAAATTCAGAATAGCTGTCTCGAGTTTACGACTGTGCCCTTTGACGGTTCTGGGGTAAGTCCTGAGCGGTCAATCACAGTGCTCTTACCAGAAGGCATACTCGCCTTCAAATGAAAATTAGGGTGGCCAGATCTTATCAAGGGAAAATTATCCTTGTTCCTTAAGCAAACGGTACGACCTCGGGTCGCATGCAATACTTAAAGATCCCTAACTTTCTAAACAGATGTCAACGAATGCGCCCCATCAGACGTATGCACAACTTCAAGTTGCCAGGCGTCATCTCGGGTTTCTTCGTCGACGGAAGTACGCCTTGAGAGGCCACCCTCAATCACTGACCCTACCATAAGTTAACCGAAAGCGGAGTAGCATCGGGCTATCTGCTTTCTATTATTCTCAAAAACAGGCTGTCGCTAACATGTGCATTTCTTCGCCTTCAAGGTCATCCCAAGGTCATGGTATACTAGGTCGTCGAATTCGTCTTGACACGGGCTATAATACTGTTAAGTCAAAAATACAAAGTGCCATTTAAAAACAATGAAGGTGACCTTGACAATACTGTAAAAAAAATATTTTTCGAACTTTTTTTTATTGCAATATACATAATTGAAGCTAATCGAAAACTGATCAACTTTTGTTGAAAATATTTTTTGTCAGTAACTACTTAAAAAATCGTGAAAACTTACGTGGGACACCTTGTATGCAAACAAAGGAAGATTCAGGTAATAGCGTGAAAAGTGTTGTTGCACTGTCCATCTGTTAGCGAGAATAGGAGGTAGCCGCCACAAAATAAGCAATTTTGAGTGTGATTTACTTCTAAAATATAACGATTGGCCCATAGAATTTGATTTTTTTCAATCGCGAAGTCGCCGGACGTCTCGAACAACAGTCCATAAATCAGCATCGATAGCCGTATTGTTCCAAAAGCGAAGCAGAAAATCGCCACCAGAAAATATTTAGTCCCGCTGTCCCATAAACACGCTTAACCGACAGTCGAATAGTCCGCAACAATGGCGATGATTTAGCTATTCCGGGGTATCCAACGATCCACCTCAAGATCCAAATCCCGGGCGTTGCGTTGGCTCGCGATATTCGGGCTCGCGGGGTATCCGGGTCACCGGAAATAATACTTTAAACCGATAGTATCGTTAACTTTCTGCGTCACGGGGGCCCATAACGATCCTGGTGAAAAGTGTAGTCGTTGAATAGGACGGCTCTCCGGAATCTTCGGGGAGGGAGGAAACGGGGGGATGAAATGGCGACTTCATGTTCCCGGTTGAGATTTCCGAAAAACTTACCCCCCGTCGCGTCTCTTGGAAAATCGAACGCTTTTACCCAATTTCTGTGACCCCTCGCGGAGTCGGAGACGCAGGGCCGGCGGGGTGAACTGAGGAAATTTTAGCAATACAATGAAATTACAATACATATATATATATTTATATAAATAACTAAATAAATAAATATTTATATAAATAGATAAATAAATAAATAAATATTTATATAAATAGATAAATAAATAAATAAATAAATATTTATATAAATAGATAAATAAATAAATATATATATATTTATATAAATATATAAATAAACATATATAGGTCCACATAAATTAATTTCATTAGTTGTCTTATGAGAAATGTTAACCCTTTGCACGCGGGAGTTATTTTAATCCTGAAAGCAAATTCTTTTTTCTAATTTAGAATAAGTCCATTTTATACAATTCGTTCTTTTTCCGTATATGAAGTTGATCCAATGTGCACGCACAATACTTAAATATCCAGAAATTTATTAAATACAAATTTAATAACCAGAAAAATATTTCGAATAATGGTGTAAGAATTTGTAGTGATGCCTCAGATTCACCATTCGGGTGCAAAGGGTTAAAATATCGATGTTTTTGAGCAGGAAGAAAAAGAAACGAGAGAAAGGCCACACACCACTGTAAACGATACACACTGTATTATTAAGTAGATTGAGTTGAAATAATTTAAGTAACACGTCAAAATTGGTAAAGATCAATGCAGGAACATCCAGATTAGTTATCCGCATTGCTGGATTTGTAAAAAAACTGTTCAAATATAAACGTTTGCGACTGTAAAGAAAAGGAAATTCTCTTTCTCGCTAGAGACAATACAAACTGCATTGTTAAGTAGATTGAGCTGAAAATAATTTGGGTAACTCGTCGAGAGTGTAATAATGGAGTATATATTGCTCCAAATTAATTAATTAATTGCATTGGTTGGTTCGTGAAAACTGTTGAAAAATAGACGTATTTGAGGATAAAGAAAAAGAAATTCCGTTCTCAAGCTGATGCAGGGCAAGTTGCCACTAGGGGTTGAGGCGGGCGGGAGTCATCCGATACGACCCCTTTCCCACGTGTTGCTCGCCCCTTCGTTGTCCCAGTGCACTGGCAGAGTGCAGTTAACGAGGACCCCGCCCTTGTGACGTCATACCGAGCGGCGCTTGCGTGTGCGTGATGTGCACGCACGACACACGCACACGCACCCCTTTTGCTGACGAGGCCGAACGCGTCACACACCCCCACGGCACACCGCACGCTTGATTTCTTGAGTTGACTTTTTCCACGGCTTTCTCCAACCACCATCTCTTCCATCACCTTTTCTTCTTCTTCTTAGTTCTTCTGCTTCTCCTCTTCCTCACCCTCTTCATCCTCCTCAGCCAACCCGTTTCACGCGAGGATTGCGTTCCGGCGTTGTTTAGTTATTCTCGGTGAGAAGGGTGGTTCTTGAATCGACCGAGAGTTGAAGCTGTTTTAGGGGTTGCTGAGAAGTAAGGGTGCAAGTCTTCTTCTGGGTTGGTGGTGCGAATTGCATCGGACATGCTGTAACTGTAGAATATTACTGAAAATTGTGAAGGGGGTGGAACATCACTTGTTGAAGGTTGGATGTACTTTTTAGAGAGATCTGTCTTCGGATCTCGTTGTAGGTGGTATTTTATGGTTCGCGTTTACGTTTCATTCGTAAATATTTATTGTTTCATCGGGGAACAATTTTAGCAGCATAACGTATATTACACTTTTTAATTTGTCGAAGCAATCCGGAGTGGACAAACCCTCACGAGCAATGGTAAATAATTTTTTTGGAACCATCATGGATATGCAGGGATGTTAATTGTTTCATTGATATTCAGGGGAGATGGAAATCTCGTTGCAATCCACATTTACTCGTTTGTTTTGGAATATTTTGGAAGCTATTAATTATGGAGAAAATGTTTACACATTTCAGAGGCGTTTTCATCTCGTGAATATAAACCAGGCTTGGTAAAACAAATATACACCGAATATTTTTCCAAGCTTTATATTGCGTGCATGTTTCATAAAAATAAAACCAGGGGCTTGCTTGATTTTATTGCTGCTAACAAAATAGCTGTACTAATTCGTCGAAAGTTTATATAGCGGAGGTACGTTAATCAAAATTGACGTAATGCTATACTGCATCGAGTACAGTACACACTGCAATTTTATATTAAAACTTCGGTAAAATAAGCACTTAAAAAATTTTTAAATTAAAAATCCTCCCAAATTCATATAAGAGAAATCAAGTTAACGAATAGGTTCGTATACTGTAAACAGCATACAGAGCGAAATCTGACTACTTTCAATCGAACTACTAAACTGGTATCGTTAACAATCAAGCGAGTAATCGTCAACTCCGCGATATGATCCAACAATAAAAAAGAGTCACAAACAACTACCCTCTCTGATCAATTTCTTCCACTGCTCGATCCACTCGAAACGGAAAGAAAATCCTACGAGCACTACAAAACAAAGCATGGCCGAATAAAACTGGGAAGAACGAAAACAATTCAAGCAATCGCAACTATGTCCCAGCGTTTTCTATCCCATCGAAGGAAATCTCGCAAAAGCTCTCCGTCGTCTCCGATCCTTGACGACAAGTATCCATAAAAAAAAAAAGGGAAAATAAAAAACCGTAAGCCGAGCAAACAATTCGGAAAAAAACGTCTCAGCGTTACTAGAAACGATGAGAGAGAGATAGAGGGTAAGAGGGAGAGAGAGGGAGAGAGAGAGAGAGAAAGAGAGAAAGAGCGAGGAGTGAGGGATGCGCGTCGAATCGGGAACAAATTCCGACGCGAAATTTCGAAATTCGCCACCGTAAACCAAAGAGGGAATTCGAAGTTCGTGCAACCGGGTGGAGGAATCCGGCGCATCGGCGTTCCCCGAAATTCCTGCATGCAGCAGCCGCGTTGCATATAAGAGGCTGGAAAACGGTGGCCGCACACCGGGTACCGTGTTTCGAAGTTAGTTTAACCGCTGGAGAATTTCTTGATACCAATACCCGGTGGCAGATCGAGCCTTGAACGTTCAATTAGATCGGGAAGCGTATCGACGCGGCAACAACAACAAAACTCAAATCGAATCGAATCGAGACGAACTCTCTCGACCAGCCGCGAACGTCTGCGGTACGCGACAGACGTTGTCGTTGCGCTAATCCGTTTCGCGTTGCAAGCCGGTTCCACGAAGATCGAGTTGGACGTGTTAGGAATTTTTCATGGACTAATGGGAACTTCATCTTTCTATGGTTCTAGAATATGCGATGAAAGTCTGAACATGGTTTTCTTAACAGAAGGCAACCATAGGATTCCCCACTCCGCGGCATGGTCCTACAGGACAAAGACACATTTCGTTTGTAAACCAGCTAGAAATCCATTTGAGAGTAGAAATCACGCGAGTTACTCTCGATAGTATTTTTTGTCAGTGGATACTGTGTTAAGACTCACTCTCAGCAGTCATAAGTCACTTGGGAGTGTCTGTCAGCACTTTTTGTACCCTCAAGTCACTTAAGAGGCACTCTCAGCAATCTCAGTACTTTCAAGTCACCAGAAAGTGACTCTCAGAAATCTCAACACTCTAAAGTCACTTAAGCGGGACTATCAGCACTCTTAATACTCTCAAGTCACTTAAGAGGGACTCTCAGCTCTCTCAGTACTCTCAAGTCACTTAAGAGGGACTCTCAGCACTCTCAGTACTCTCAAGTCACTTAAGAGGGACTCTCAGCACTCTCAGTACTCTCAAGTCACTTAAGAGGGACTCTCAGCACTGTCAGTACTCTAAAGTCAGTAGAGAGTGACTCTCAGCACTCTCAGTACTCTCAAGTTACCAGAAAGTGACTCTCAGAAATCTCAGCACTCTCAAGTCACTTAAAAGGGACTATCAGCACTCTTAATACTCTCAAGTCACTTAAGAGGGACTCTCAGCTCTCGCAGTACTCTCAAGTCACTTAAGAGGGACTCTCAGCACTCTCAGCACTCTCAAGTCACTTAAGAGGGACTCTCAGCACTCTCAGTACTCTCAAGTTACCAGAAAGTGACTCTCAGAAATCTCAGCACTCTCAAGTCACTTAAAAGGGACTATCAGCACTCTTAATACTCTCAAGTCACTTAAGAGGGACTCTCAGCTCTCTCAGTACTCTCAAGTCACTTAAGAGGGACACTCAGCACTCTCAGCACTCTCAAGTCACTTAAGAGGGACTCTCAGCACTCTCAGTACTCTCAAGTCACTTAAGAGGGACTCTCAGCACTGTCAGTACTCTAAAGTCACTAGAGAGTGACTCTCAACACTCTCAGTACTCTCAAGTTACCAGAAAGTGACTCTCAGTAATCTCAGCACTCTCAAGTCACTTAAGAGGGACTCTCAGCACTCTCAGTACTCTCAAGTCACTTAAGAGGGACTCTCAGCACTCTCAGTACTCTCAAGTCACTTAAGAGGGACTCTCAGCACTGTCAGTACTCTAAAGTCACTAGAGAGTGACTCTCAACACTCTCAGTACTCTCAAGTTACCAGAAAGTGACTCTCAGTAATCTCAGCACTTTCAAGTCACTTAAGAGGGACTCTCAGCACTCTCAGTACTCTCAAGTCACTTAAGAGGGACTCTCAGCTCTCTCAGTACTCTCAAGTCACTTAAGAGGGACTCTCAGCACTGTCAGTACTCTCAAGCCACTTAAGAGGGATTCTCAGCACTCTCAGTACTCTCAAGTCACTTAAGAGGGACTCTCAGCACTGTCAGTACTCTAAAGTCACTAGAGAGTGACTCTCAGCACTCTCAGTACTCCCAAGTTACCAGAAAGTGACTCTCAGTAATCTCAGCACTCTCAAGTCACTTAAGAGGGACTCTCAGCACTCTCAGTACTCTCAAGTCACTTAAGAGGGACTCTCAGCTCTCTCAGTACTCTCAAGTCACTTAAGAGGGACTCTCAGCACTCTCAGTACTCTCAAGTCACTTAAGAGGGACTCTCAGCACTCTCAGTACTCTCAAGTCACTTAAGAGGGACTCTCAGCTCTCTCAGTACTCTCAAGTCACTTAAGAGGGACTCTCAGCACTCTCAGTACTCTCAAGTCACTTAAGAGGGATTCTCAGCACTCTCAGTACTCTCAAGTCACTTAAGAGGGACTCTCAGCACTCTCAGTACTCTCAAGTCACTAGAGAGTGATTGTAAGAAATCTCAGCACTCTCAAGTCACTTGAGTGTGACTCTTAGCAGTGATGAGATATTATGCGACTTTTTTCGCGCATGCGCGAGACTTTAGCGTCAGTAAAGTAGAAAATTAGGCTAAAATGGTGTACATTGGTCCCCTCGCATAATTTAGTAAAATTTGTTATGTATTGATTTTGAATGTGTGAATGAATGTGTAACATGTATGTTAATAATAACTCACCTTAAATTCGCAACTCACTCGTATCGTCGTAATGTTTTCGATTCTTCTGCCACGTTCCCTCCAGAATAGTTCCCAGCGCCACTTTCCCCCTACTTTCGCCACAATATAGATACGTATCTATTTTGAACGCGCATGCGTGAAATAAACCACACAATATCTCATCACTGACTCGCAACTGTGTCAGCAATTTCAAGATTTTCAAACTTTCAACACTCTCGAGTCAGTTGAGTCAATACTCCTGGGAGTATTACTCTTAAATGGACACCTAGCTTAAAATCGTATTGCTTACCATTTCCAAGTATCACTCATCACTCTCCTAAACATCATTACAGTGCGAGGTATCATCCTATGATCCAGTGCGCTCAGCCACCACTATCCAACGACAGTTCTTTTTAGTCTCATGCGTTCCCAAAGCTGACGATTTTATGTACTTGGAATATATTGGTGCTAATATGTTGGATACGGGAGAACGTTTCGGCTTCGTCAATGAACTTTTAAATATTCTCAGTGCAGCAGCGAACAACGAAGTTGGTCGCAGTAATTTCGTTCGACCGTGGTCCCGGCGGTCCTTCTGGGAACCGGAAATTAACGGACGGAACTGCCGCACGCGTTTTTCCCCATTATGCAGTTTATTTACCGGTCGCACCGGTCCCCCGGTGAATATCGCGGCCTCGCGCGGGATTGGATAGTTTCGCGATCGATTGCGAAATCTCGACGGTCTTTTATTTATTTTGCTGATCACGTTTCGATGCGATTGTGGTGGGAGAATTTAGGGAGCTTGGTACTTTTTTTACAACCTCGGAGAAAGGAGAGACCATCAATGACCATTTATGAAAATTTATCAATTTTTGAACTAGTCATCCCCCGCTCTGGTGTATTTAACACTTTTTTCCTTTTTATTATTTGCACACAATGTGAACAATTTATATGAACATATTTTGAATTGTACTTCTCGGGGAAATCCTTATCTACATGTTGAAATTCTATTTCCATTTTATCTAATTTGAAATACTATTTTTAATACAAAATGGACCCAGTTACTGTCATCTAAATTTTGATTTTGATAGAAAGGAGAATGTGTGTGATGTCAAATTAAATACAAGCACGTCGAGTATGTAGATTTATTTGATTGAATCTGACATTTGGTTTGGACTCACTTGGGACCTGCCGTCGTTTTATTTATTCATACATTTAGTTTTGCCATGATGGAGCCAGACATCTGATATTTATTGTTGTTTCTCTCTTTTATTTTGTTCTGTTTGAGCAGATCAGCACATTTTCGTTTATTAGTGATTACTCTTCATTGTATTAACTCCCAGGCTATTGCATTCTCATTTGTTATTGCCTCATATTTTTTTATTTTTTACTTTTTCTCTTGTATGCGGATCGCTGATATTTTACATACATAGCATTGATATATGTGATATTCATGACTGTCACACTGGCTTATTGCCGCTTTTGTACAATGCTGGCACGTGACAGATTTATATTGTTCTCGCCAACAACGCGGAATTTTATATCTACCCCTGAATATTTATTACAAACTCGGAGAATCTTGTAAATATCAAACGAATTTATTTCTTTACTACCTAAATTACATTAACGTTAACTATTGATAATGCTACATTTTTAGATAATCCTGAGAGACATTTTCTAGTCTTAGAACTTCTTTGTTGTTTATTATTTCCTAGATTCAAAAGACGATTTTTATATCGCTTGTCTACATTTACTTTAATGCCTAATCATTAATCCAGACTAACTTTAAAGCCTAATCAACCAACCAGAATTTTACTTCGAGTTAAAACAAAAATGAATGTCATTTAATAAAAAATAACTAGTTCGTCAGTTCAACGGATTCGTATGTCCTAGCACTTCCAAGTAGAATTATTCCGTTATGATCAGACGTGTCAACGGAATACGAAATGTCAACTGGAAAATGTTATTTGTTCATCTTACTTATTTTTGCAAACCGAATCACCTCGTGTTCGTTTGTACAATCCGTCCTGAGACACTCTGTATATTTTTCATAAAAGAATTCCATTTATTCTCTAGATTTACGGATTTTGTGTTAATTCGAAGACAACCAGAATTAGATCAACGCCAGCTGGAGGACAGTGGTCGGAAGCTCGAAGACACTGAACGAAAGACGATCGACAGACAATGGAGAATTGACGGGGGACGACAACTAGTTAATCAGAGTCTCGTCGCGGATTACGCCATCGTCCTCTTATCGCTGTCGAGACTGCTGATATCGCAATAATACGTAACGACACGATCAACGTCATTCTTAAGCGTCGCGTTTCCTATTGTCGACGCGTCTGCCGCATTAGATCCGTTCCATGATTAACCTAATCAAACTGCTACGTACGTCACACGAGCAGATCAAGTCTCTCAATCTACGCGCGTAATTTTCGTCTTAATAAAAGTCATTTCATTAACAAACTGATCGACCTACAATCTATATAACCCGATTAAAGGAACAAAATCAAATATACGAAGAACGTAATAATCCATTGAATATTTAAAAGCGCATAAAAAGGTACAACTTAAATCTACATTCTCTCTTCCCTCGTTTTGCAACAATATTGAAAGCCGTCGATAAATCCGTCGGTTGAAATTACAGTTGAAAATACATATATTCGAATAATCCGCGTAAGAAGCGCGGGAATACAGCTTTTCCAATTCAATTCGTTACATGCCGAGCAAATTTCAGTAATTCCTGGCGGCGAAGCGGTGAAATAATTTTTTTGTCACAGGAAAAAATTATTCCAGCACGCGCGCCGTGTACTATTCCGCGTGCAAAATTATAACGACAGAAATGGCCGGCACGAAATTTAAATAATTCTTTATCGGTCACGTATGATTGATAATCCACGCGTGTCGCCGGAGCCCTTTTGAGCAAGCTGTTCGATATAAATTAAATATCGATTGCATATCACGGCCGCTAATAATTCCTTCGACATCGGCGATTCATGTTTCCCTGGAGTTGCGATACGGCCGCGCACACAAGCTTAGTGCTTCGGATTTGACGCGAGTGCCCGAGAATTAATGTAACGCACCGAGGGAATAATCGGTAAAAAATTTATTTGTAATTTCCTGCCACGAATTTCTGACTGGTTGTGGTTCGTGAGCTACATTTCAGCCACCTAGATTCGCTAAATTAATCACCGCCGTAGTTTTCCGGATAATTTAATGGACCCTGACTGGCCCGGTTGCTAGCAAATTTAATTCCTTAAAAATAACAACATTGAAATTAGTATACTCTGTTCTATATTCAAGATTGTTATTTCTGGGTTCATTGAAAGATAATTCTCAATTTTTGACTATGTTCACTGCTGTTAAACATTGCGATAGAGACATACAGAATTAAAATTGTAAATATCTTACTTCAACATTAATCTGTACATTGGGAATTATGTTGAGGGGAGGGGAATATTAAGTAAAAGAAATACTTTAGATAAAATCGCAATAGTATTAAAGAAATAAAAATGTACACAGTTCAATGAAGATTCAAAGAACACGACAGGGTTAAAATAATAATTTTATATATACAGGGTGAGTCACCTAAGTTTGCACCTCAAATATCTTTGTTGTTTCTAAAGATACGTAAAATATGGTAAGGAGAAAGTTGAATGGTACAATGGGGCTGACATGATGCCAAAAAAAATTTTGTTTTTATGTCATTTTTTTAGAGATATCAAGGTCACCTTGACTTTTTTAAATGGAACTACCCTCTTTTAAATACCTACAATGATAGTCCCTTTCATTACAAATTCAGTGAGTATCATAACTCAAGGTCAGTCAAGGTCGCGAGCAGAGATAACGTATAAGATTTAACATCGATACATGTCTGTAAACGGGCTTTGAAGGAATGTTGAACTCTGTCCGTGACCTTGAATGACCTTGAGTAATTATAGTCACTGAATTAGTATTGTTTAAATGAATCATTGTTTGCACCGTTCACGAATACTAAAATAGCGAGAACTAAGCTAGGTCTAAAAATATTAGACAATCTGGACTAGTATAAATTAAATAAAAATACAAATAGCTCGAAGACGATCTAAAAACTGCAGTGGGGTTAAAATTACGAATAAATTACTCTGCTTGCATGAATGAAATAACTTTTTGACGTCCTTCAGTAGTAATAAAGCGAGGAGAGTTTACTAAGTAAAAGGAACAATAAAATCAAAGCAGTACTGAAGCAATAAAGATGCGGATAGGTCCAAGCAAACGTCCATTCAGCGCATTAGGGTCAAAATTGTACTTTCAAAATTTGGAATGAACGAATAAATAATTATTAGACCGGTTCGGCAATAATGAAACAACGCGTAGAGCACGCTCAGAATCAATAAAAACAAAAATTTAAATTGATAGGAACGGGGGTTAAAACGGATGGGAAATAATTCAGAAATGAATTTTTCAGGTTTTGATGGAATAATCCGTGAACATGGCAATTTGCATGAAGGCACGAGTCCATTCGGTATCGCGCTCGTTTTACGGAGGCTTTTGACCCGCGAAACAAATTCGGTACCGCTAAAATCCCGCGCCGCGACGAGTTTCTCGTGGAATAGTAATCGAATTTATTGGCGACGGCCCAGAAGCATTTGCTCGCGCTGGTTTTGACGCCACCTGCGACTAATACAATTGGCCGAGTGTATCGAAAACGTCGGAGACACCGTCGCTGGTCTGCAAATGGAATTATGCCGGGTTTGACGACAGACTCTCGAGCTTTCGATCGATTCCTCCGTCGGCTTTCCTCGCATTTCGTCGGATTTCCTCGGATTTCCTCGGATTTTGTCGAATTTCGTCGGGTTTCGTCGGCTTTCCTCGACTTTCGTCGGCATTCGTCGCGAGTCGTCGTCATTTGAATGAAATTTCACGGAATCACGGTAACCGCGAATTATTCCAACTGTTGTAGATATGTACGCGTATACATATATGTACGCAAATACCCAGTAGTGCTGATATCAGCGTATAAAAACGTTTATACGAACAACTGCGAGGGTACTTCGCCCATTAATAATTCACTCGACGAGAATTTTAAACAAGAGAAGGTCGTATCAGCTACGGATCCCATAAACCCACCGCGCAACTTTTATCCGGCAGGTTATTCCGCCTCGACGGTAATAATATCAATGTAAATCAGGCTAGTAAATTTGGAGCGGGCCAGTGTATTTACCGTGGGAATTTATAATGTGGCTATTCGGAAAATTCCACGAGATATCCGCTGGCGGGTCGAGGTCTTGCGGTTCGCTCGTTTCCGGCGCCGCCGCTTAAGTCCTACCATTTCCTCGCTTGCGGAATTTTTTTAGACAAAGATAATAGACGCATTAGGTTTCAACGACGTGGGCATATTCAGTAATCTCTATAGAATATGTGAGAAATTTTTCGGTTCAAATATAATCACTAAATCTGCTGCGATAGTGGTTCAGACAGGCAGCTTTATAAAAATATAGATATTGACTTACTTATTATAAAATGGCCTTTGTACTTGCCTGAAATGAATCAAAATCGAGAAGGTATATATTTAATGTTTAATTGCGTTACTATTAAACGAGAAATAATGAGAAATTTTCTGGTATCTGAAAAGTCTGGATGACTAGAATTTGATTGTTAGTAGATTTTGCAAATACATGCTCTTTTTTAAAATGCCATAGAACGAATTTTGACAATACCAACTCAGCATTTATTCAGACGAGAGTAGTACGTCTCCGAAACATCTCTGGCAAGTTTGAACTAAATTCAACGATTAATTTTTAAGATACCGTAACAAACAAACAGAAAAAACATATTTAGTCACCATTTTTATCACTAGTATGTTTGATCGTTTACATCCATCGCAATTTTTACTTTTCCTGTGTCCTAAAATTTGTGAATACTCTCAAAATCTGAAAAGTCTGGATGACTAGAATTTGATTGATAGTAGATTTTGCAAATACATGCTCTTTTTTAAAATGCCATAGAACGAATTTTGACAATACCAACTCAGCATTTATTCAGACGAGAGTAGTACGTCTCCGGAACATCTCTGACAAGTTTGAACTAAATTCAACGATTAATTTTTAAGATACCTTAACAAACAAACAGAAAAAACATATTTAGTCACCATTTTTATCACTAGTGTATTTGATCGTTTACATCCGTCACAATTTTTACTTTTCCTGTGTCACAAAATTTGTGAACACTCTCAAAATCTCAACAAAAGAGCCACTTCAAATGCCACAGTAATATCTTTATTATTTTAACAGCAAAAGATTGCAAAGTCAACTCACGATCTCTCGCGTTACAATGTAACAAAGCGATCAGCGTCTTCTCTTCTCGGTATCGCCAGGAAAGTACGTTTCACAATGGGCGGTTGGTCTCGCTAGGTACATTCGATACGCAATTCGTACTCGATACTCGCGCGAGCTCGATTCTGACGCCCTCCAGGCCGTCAATTCGAGTATTTCGGCCGTGGAACGATTCGCCGGGGTTAATCCATGCACGGGGACCTTTCGGGTTCGACGAATTCGGCTGGATTTCGATATCCCGTTGGATGCAAATGTTTCCATCGATTGGCGCGGCGGGTGGTATCGTTGTAACAGGGTTGCGAGGGAAAAACGACAGCGACGAAGTAGCCCGATAAACCAGCTCCGTTTACGAGTTAGAATGATTCCTAAGATGGTACAAGTTCGCCGTTATTTATTGGACCGGCGTAAAAAGCCAGTGCCGATAAATCTGTTGATTTACGGTCCTGGGGTTTACGGCACCGGCCACCGTAAAATGACGTATTAAAATTAGCCATACAGTTTGCTCGGAATTAGTTAGAGGCCTCCGTATCGAAACGGGTCGGCGAGCCAATGATTCCTCTGTGCACAATCTCTGTTTTTATTTTTTTCTGCTTTGGTCTCTGGGCCTGTTTTCCGCTGGCGATCGACAATCGGTTCGTTAGAGCCGCCTAGGGGGAAATTTCATGGTGTCACCGTTTTCTTCATTGGGAGCCGAGTCATTGGATTAGAGGAGCGACAGGTAATTCCTCGTTTTACATTGGAACGGAAATGTAGAATGAAATTTTTCGGCACAAGGCTTCGTTTGCGCTGGAAACGGCATTGAATAGATTGCTCTGCTTTGGTGCACTCGGTCTCGCTAGTCTGACTACGGTTGACTCGTTCTACTGGCACCACTGTTTTTGAATATTGTTCGGCTTCGCTGGGTTTTTTTGGGACGTGTCGGTGATTGCATTACCGGAGAAATGGAATTTCTGCCTCGCCGGAATACGATTAAGTAGATTCGGACCAATACGGTCAGACTTCTCTATATTGCGTGTATTGTGCCGTGATTGTATTTTTTGGCATGTGAGGTTAAAAAGGTTTCAAGGAAAAGAAGAAATAATACTAATATTGCGCATGGTGGATTAAGTAGAATGAGTTGACCATGATTCTACGGGGTTCCTATTGACACCACTGTTTTTGAATATTGTTCGGCATCGCTGGGTTTTTTTTGGGACGTGTCGGTGATTGCATTACCGGAGAAATGGAATTTGTTCCTCGCCGGAATACGATTAAGTAGATTTGAACCAATACGGTCAGACACCTCTATACTGGGTGTATTTTGCCTTGATTTTATTTTTTGGAATCTAAGGTTAAAAAGGTTTCGAGGAAAAGAAGAAATAATACTACATGATATTGCGCATAGTGGATTAAGTAGAATGAGTCGACCATGATTCTACCGGGTTGCGTTGTCTGCACTGCACTGTCCTCTGGTTTCTTGGATCCTGATACTGACAATAATGCTACCATTGCAGGTATCCGATTAAGTGGAATTGGGCGACCATACTAAGACAAGGAATTTTCGTTCTTTCGTATCTTGGAATCTGACGCTGAAAAACCCTTAGGGGGAAAGCAATGATGCTGCGATTGCAGATAGTCGGATAAATAGACGTGGACTGCAATAGTCGGATTGTAAGTAGATTTGCGGGAAAAAGTAATTCTGTGTAATCATTGACGTTCCATTGAGTAGAGTCAATAGTGGAATTACTGTTAGAATTTTGGCGGTTGTTGGAAATGCTTGAGAGATGGAAAAAGAGAGGGAGGCGTTTCGTCCTCGGCCCGCTAGAGGACTCGTCGGTAAGGCTATCTAGCGGGCCCTGCATTAGGCACAGGGATATTGTAAGGACAGTTTAGGACGGTATATATAAGCAGAGGAAGATTCACGTAGTAGCGGGAAAGGTGTTGTCGTAGTGTCCCTCTGTTGACGAGTATAGGAAGTAGCCGCCACAGAATCATCGTGTGAGTGTCCTTTCCTTCACCTGATTGGCGAAAAGACTCTCAATGAAAGAATAGCAGTCTGTGCCTTATGGAAGACTGCCGAAGTAGAACTAGACAATGGCGGTCAGACGATCATATATAGTCGAAGGAAGGAGAAAGTTCATGTAAGAGAATGTCAATATTCATGACTTTTGGATCGCTCTAAATGGATATCACTCGTGCGCGTCGAAGAATAATCATTTTTGTCGACATTGCGGATTAATAATTAAAAGCTGAATGGTCAAGCCGGTCCGATATATATCAGCCGCGTGACAAAGTAATGTCTGAATCCTCATGGGCTCTGCATGCTTAATTCTAACCGCAACACCACCGTGCAAACCCCAACGCGACTCAGCACTCGTCTCACCCCAGACCGCAAGAAATCCCCTAAAACCACAATCCTCACGGTCGATTCGCCGCGGTTGCAGTCAGACTTAAATAACATCCCGCCGTTCGTGAAATATCCAGCTGATATTCTGTTGCAGGCGTCGCGGCCCAATCGGCATGTAACGATCCGACTTTGTTTTCCGTTGATGGATGTCGTCTCGAGAATTCAATGTGCCCACCGGAGCCAATAATCCTTAAGTAGTATCCTGCCGCGTGAATTCACCTGACAGTCTAACTGCTGCGTCGATCCGATCATCGTACAATGATCTTGTTTTCATTGACAAATCCACGTCACTCGAGCTCCCGGCATAATAACCGTGCGTGATAATCCGCGTGGCTGACTCGTGACTGAGTAATTCCACTTTGCGAGAATCTTCTCGCGTAAGTGCGTTCTGGAACTTTGCTCGAGAAGTTTGTTGCGATGGTAATACTGTTTGTGTAACAATTATTACCTAATGTTGTTACTATTAGCTAATACTAATCCTATTATTGTTTAACAATCTTGTCGTTTAGTTAATCGATGAATAGTATAGAGACAAAGTGTGTTCCACAGGATTTGTAATCTTGTAGTCGAAGAAGTTCTATTCACTTTTAACTGTTCATTGTTAATTAATAGATGCAATTGTATGATACAATTGTTTTTTAACTGGATTTATTTCTGTGTCAAATGGTGACGGTTGAGGGAGTAGTTTTTCGATCACGAGAGTGGAAAGATAAGGACACAAACGGAACTGGACAGACTATGGCTGACCTGTTCTACTTGCTGTATATATTAATACAGGATGAGGCATTTATCCTGGCCACACGGAATATCTCAAAAACTAAATTCCGAAGAAAAAAATATTTCAAATAAAAAGATTAAATCAAGGAGGGGCTGATGCAGCAGTCATATCCATTTTTAATTTTCATCATTTTTTCAAGGTCATTCCAAGGTCAACTTTATTTTTTCAAATGGGAATATATATTTTTCATTGCAGATTCTTAATTCACGACTTGAAACAAATAACTTTTATTTGAAACGTATTTTTCTCCTCCAATTATTTTGTATAACATTGAATTTTCAATGAAGGATAAATGCCCCACCCTGTATATAGGGAGTATATTATGCTGAATATCTCGGAAACTATCAGAGCTGGAAAAAAAGTGTATATAGTAAATGTGTCTCGTCTTTCAATAAGGAATCCAGGCATGCAATCAATTTTCAAAAAATTATATTTGTTTAAAGGATACATAAAAAAGACACATCGCATCTGTGTGAATTTATCTGATGAACCAAACAAGTAGTGAAGTGTCACAACATTTTAATGGTAACAACTGGACTGTAGATTTTATGCGTTCGTGATAGAAACGAACACATTGAATGAGGTAACATATTGAATTGTTTATCACTCACTAAATTTCCAATTACTTGAGACTGCTACAGAAAATGTACACATTACATCAAGAATGGATGAGTAAGGGCCTAATTTAGAGCATCCTGGAGTAACTATAGCTCGCCCGGGTACCAGTTAACGCGTTCATCGCCCAATCGTAAAAATTGCACAAAATCAAAGCAATATATTTAATAAAACAAAATTTAAGAAGTTTAATTTTTGTGATGTCAATTATTGTTTCAAGCCTCTTCTATTCGCCAGATCGTAAGGAAATTTTGTACACTCAATCTACCAACGTAAAAATTAATTTTCAATTCTGTATAAATAATTCCATCACTCAGATATGAGTGAGATGACGATGAAAGTGTGAAGGTGATAAAACTTGAACGACCCGCGTCACGGTAGAATGGTGCGAAATCTGCGCGAGTATCGTTCGGATCGTGTTCCGAGGGGTAGATTGCATTAGAACCGAATCTTGAGTCTCATCATCGGTAATGATCGCGTCCCGTCCCCGTTGACAGATAATGCGAGGTGAGTGTAGGGCCCGTATCTCGTCGCCGGTACTGCGGGGAGGTCGAAACGAAGGAGTTCGTAACTAGTTTCCCCGCGGAGCGCGGCGCATGTCCTACGGACGGGAACAATGCCGATACACGTACATGCCGTGCGCACCAATACCCGGTGGGCCGACGCCAGAGAGAGGCCTACACGTCGGAGTTACGACAATATCCTGAACTTACCAACGGCAAACTTTCGGCGAAGAGACAGACGGAGAGAATGAGAGCAGCTTGCGGGGGCGGAGTGGCTGCGTTGACGCGTCCCCGTCAAAGGAACCGACGGCCGCCCGCCTTATGGATGCCGAGGCAGACTGGGAAGTAACGAGAGCGAAAGAGAGACGAGTAGTTGCTGCTCCCTCTCTCTCTCTCTCTCTCTGTCTCTCTTGCTCTATTCGCCCTTCCTGTCCCTTCACCCTTTCCGATAACATTGTACGGCGTGATTTTGCTAGCCGAAGGTCTGATTGGACACTTCGAACACGGTGAACAGTGTTTGCAGATTGGAGATCGTGGAGACAAGAAAGGGAATGATTGTTATTTTATTATTCGATGAAATTATGGTGTGGTGTACGATAAGAATGAGATTGTTTGTGAGAATCGGGTAGAAATTGTGGTGTAAAGATTTTTGATACACAGTTTGGTTTGCGAGGAAATTGAACCTGAATGTTCGTTCTCTTGTCTGGGCATTGCAGGCTGTTTCTACTTACTGGGAATAAAAGTTTCGGAGCAGGAAAGCAATTTTTTTTCGATCATTCAGGAATGAAGAAGTTTTGTTACAGACCTGCGTCGTAAGCTTTTGAGTCAGATTTTTGTTTTCACGATTTTTTAAGTACTTTCGATAATCTGACAAAAAATATTATCAACAAAAGTTGATCAGTTTTCGATTGGCTATATATTGCAATAAAAAAGTTCGAAAAACATTTTTTTTATAGTATTGTCAAGGTTACCTTCATTTTTTTAAATGGCACTTTGTATTTTTGACGTAACAGTATTACACTAGCCCGTGTCAAGACGAATTCAACGACCTAGGGACGCATGACCTTGGGACGACCTTGAAGGCGAAGAAATGAAAATTTCAACAAAACCTGACAATCTGCTTGAATGAGTGATAATAACTTGTGTTTATTATTAAGACTCGAAATTACATTCAATTCAGAAACCTTGACATAAATATTTATGTTTATATTTATTGAAAATATTTTTTGTCAGATTATCGCAAGTACTTAAAAAATCGTGAAAACTGTTACGTGGGACACCCTGTATATAATTAATTAGAATTCGGAGTCGAAGGAATGGAAATTGAAGAATGTGTTGCGTTATGTCTGTGCCAATATGTTCTAAGGACGTTCTTGTTCATAATGGATCCACGAAACACAGAATTTCAAGAATTTCTGAATGCCGTCACATTTTGAATAACAGGATGGAATTAATGTATAATTAGCTACAGATATTAATGGTTACATAATATTTGTCTCGTGCTGCTCGAATCATGAAAATATTATGTCCCTTCCAAACAATCCAAACACACAGAAATTAATATTATTTAAATGAAATCCCATACTTAATTACATTTAAATTATTTCGCTTAAACCCTATACCTCGTTAAATGCAAATTACGTTAATAATTCTGATACACTGATTAAACAAACCAGTCCGAAATCAATCACAATCGCATTTATATTAATTCAATTAAATACGCACTCTTAAAAGTGCTCATTAAAGCTGTAAGCTCAACTTCATTCGAGAACGAAACATATCAAACATATTTACCTTCAGAACAACATCTCTGGTGGTTCAGTATAAAATAAGGTGATAAATGTTTAATATAAATATTGATAATACACGTTTTATTAATACAAAATTTGTATTAAATATGAAAATATTATATTATAATAAATATTTAATATAATTTATATATTTAATATTTAATATATTTAATATAATTTTTATATTTAATATACATTATATTCGACTTACTACATCCTTCTCTTTTGAACTAAAAATGATTTACACTATCTCCATCAAAATTTCTCCAGCAGAAATATAAAATCAGTAAAAAATTACTTCGCGCCCAAAAATTCGAATAAACGAGTCCGCCACGATTCGACAGAGGAAAATTCCCCGAAAATAAATGGTCACGAATTTTGTCCATTGTTCACAGAGAAATGTTTAAATTAATTTCGGACAGAGGCCCCGGGAAAAGAAATGTGAATAAGTAGAATTCGCTCGTGGTTCACTCGGTCGACTCTCGAGGGTGGTTTCATCAGCGAGGAATGGGGACAGCTCGGCTCCCTGTTAAAACCCCATACGTGGCTGGTTCCATGTCGACGGTAGTCGGCTGTTTTCCCGGTTAATACGGCCGGATGAGATCGTGCGCGGAACAACGCACTGTCCATCTTAATTTGCCGTGTGCGCGCGTTTTTTAATTCGATCCCGTGTCTCGTTCGCTGTACGCTCGATCCACGTCCGTATACGCTGGGGGCCTGGGAACCGTGAGCCATTGTAAACGGCTACGAAAATATTTGCTGGCGTCATTGCTTGTCAACGCTCGTAGATTGCGTTTCGACGCTGCCGTTGTTTTACCTGGACAACGAAAAACCGAAGGGAAACAAGAATCCTCGGAAAGAATATCTGCGTACCACTGTCACTATTGCGATACGCTATGCATGACCAGCAGTCGCTTCGACAGTGCCAAAAGCCACAAACATGGAGGCTTGGTTCACCTTCGTCTGTTCATTTTTGTTATTACTCGAATTTTAGTGGGTTTATTCTGGTGGACAATTTGTTCTGGGATTTTGGAACATTTGGACATCAGTTTTTGGATGAGGCAACATTATATACAGATGATGTCTTTAGTTTTACTGCATCTGTGTTTCTACTTGTATACATATACAGTTCGATAGAAACACCAATAATTTTATTTTCAAGTATTATAGGCACTTGGAATGATAAGGAATCAACTGAGTTTCGAACAGTTATTGGATAACAGATATTATGTTATCGATTATTATCCCTATTATACAGGGTGTCCCATTTAAGTTGAGATTGTAAACAATCTCGAAGACAAATGATTTAAAAAAGAAAAACCGACACATGTCCTTTAGTGTTTCGAGTGGGGAGTCAAATGGCACTACTAGTTTTCTAATTCGTGGGCGTTTTCAAGGTTATATCAAGGTCATTTTGTCTTTTTTATCAAAAACCCATATTTTTTATTTCGGAATTACATTCTCCGTAAAAAAGTGCACAACTTTTGTTTGAAACATCTTTTTGTAAGTTTAATGTTTCTTAAGATGTTTAGCTGATTTTTCATGTTTATGTCAAGGATAATTTTGTTTTTCTATTAAAATGACAACGTCACTTTCTTCTGTATGATTTTTTATTTCATTTAAGAACATCATAATAAATGCTCGAAATTTTCACCCTCAACTTCTATACACTTGGTAATTGGTTTAATAAAAGACTCATGAACACATAATAAAGTTCTTACAAACTTACAAAAAAATGTTTCAAACAAAAGTTGTGCATTTTTTACGTACAATATGATTCTAAAATAAAAAATATGGGTTTATGATAAAAAAGACAGAATGACCTTGAAATAACCTTGAAAACGCCCACGAATTAGAAAACTAGTAGTGCCATTTGACTCCCCGCTCGAAACACTAAAGTATATGAATCAGTATAGTGTATAGATTTTCGCAGTATTGCTGACAGCACGTAAAAATTGCTACCTACACAAGGATCCTCATTTTCAAGCATTAAACACACCCAGAGAAACGAAACACAACCGATTTCGAAACAGTCAACAAGTTAAGGCACACTAGACTTGCAACACATGCATCACAGTTTATTATACTTACTGTATAACCTCGAATTATGTAGGCTCTTACGGAATCACTAACAACATACGTAAACCAATAGGAACATGAATATGTGAGCTGATGAACATCTTTATTTTTAAGCATCGCATTCAGACGAAATAGAATTGATTTTCAAACAGACAATGAGGTTCAAGCCACTTCCAGCACTTACTTGAAACATTGTCATACGTACAATTGTTCGTGCATGTTGCCAACATGCGTTTTCTTCAACAAATAATCAACCAGACCTAACCCAGACCTAACTTAGAAGCTTCATCGCTGTGATTGAGTAACGATTTAACTAAAAAAGAAATAATAATATTATTCCAACGAATCGAGATCCGACGATGCGATAAAAATTGAGAAAATCATCGAAGGGAATGATCGAATGGACCAATAAAATTTTTGCCAGTCCCGGAAGCGTACCGTTTATACACGAAGCAGTTTATGAATAAGAAGGACTCGAAAGTTAGTTCGCCGTATTTTTGCAAACGGGCAAGGCTAAGAAGCGGCTTCATTATGGTCGAAATACTTGATCATCTGGATTTGCTTGGCGGTGAAAGGATCCTTCTTGTACCTAGTTGCCGGCAAGTGCTTCCGATAACAAATTTCAAAGCCGAGTTTTACGAGCTTCCTTTTCGCGGCCAGGAGCCGTTCGTAGGAGATACACCGCTTTATAACGACGATTTTTCAGATCTCTTTTCCCCGGCTGCCTCGACGGGGAACCGTGTGGAATTGCGCTTGACCTATCATCCAGACACTTCACAACCTAATATCGTACATCGGCCGCACTTCCGGCGCCCGCGTGGCCTTCGAAAATTCGCATGCGAATTCGCGGCAACTCGACAACCTTATAAGCGGTCCGCGGAACTTGAGGAACTGAGGGCGAGAAAGCGAAATTTGCAACGCAGATTTCCCGTTCCGAGGTACGCCGGACGACCGATCGCTTTGAATCATCGATGCTATTTGATCAGCCACGAGCCATATCTCTATTGCAATATTCTTCAGCATAGTAGACGTTGCTGGAACTGAAACATTGTTCCCAAAGGAATGGTAATGGAAATCATTTTTGGTTTAGGTTTTGGTCTATAATAGAGAAAATTAGCTGATTATAATCTTGATCGTGATTGTAAATTATTTAAAATTATTATACTTGGAGATTTGATTTTGTTGAGAGAAGAAGATTCCAGTTACAGTATTTCATTGTTAATTGTCGTAAACTTCTCTACGATAATTGTCGCAAAACAATCCCCACTTCCGCGGGGTATGGAGTGAGGGACCGTAAAGCTCGACAGGCCTCGGTCGCCGAGAAGTGTCGCTGGCCGGACCCGTGGTTGCGACTTTCATCGATTAAATACTGTATTGATTTATAAAAATGATAAAATTGAGTTGACATAGATTTTTCGCTATTTTTATAATAGTATATGTTTGATTTGAGAAATTTATTCAATCTTTTCCCATGAAAAAATTGTTATAATTCCAACAACTCTAAAACCAATAATGGGGGACCGGTCAATTTAAACGGCTTTGGTAGGTTTCACAGCATTCATCATACCAGATGGCCAATTCCTATTCTTTGTTTGCAAAGAACTAGGACAGTACATTATAGCAGGGTTCTCTCTAGAAATATTAAACTTTTTCTCTGAAAGAAAAATTGCATGTTCAATTTCTCCTTATTGACAGTCATAGTATAGCAAAAAACATAGTATAAAGCAAAAATCAATTTGTTGAACTTCCTACAGTAGAGTTGCTCTTAACCCGCCTCTGTTTAATTTCTCCCTATTGACAGTTTTAGATGCGTCATACTAAATCAGCTATAACTTTCTTATTTTCCGTAGTGCGATCATACAATTTTAAGAGCACATTAATAAATAGTTGTACGTTCGATATATGCAAAGCAAAAATCAATTTGTTGGACTTCCTATATTAGAGTTGCTCTTAACCCGCCTCTGTTTAATTTCTCCCTATTGACAGTCTTAGATGCGTCATACTAAATCAGCTATAATTTTCTTATTTTCTGTAGTGCGATCATAAAATTTGAAGAGCACATTAATAAAAAATTGTACATTTGA
The DNA here is from genome assembly GCA_913789915.3 of Sphecodes monilicornis. Classification (NCBI taxonomy): domain Eukaryota; kingdom Metazoa; phylum Arthropoda; class Insecta; order Hymenoptera; family Halictidae; genus Sphecodes; species Sphecodes monilicornis. The sequence goes on from OU565295.1 coordinate 17,449,305, forward strand.
TATAAGGAAAGCAAAAATCAATTTGTTGGACTTCCTATAGTAGACTTGCTCTTAACCCGCCTCTCTCCGAAAATTCGAGAGGTAAAGCAGCTTGCGCTAAAGGGTGCGGGTTATCGGCACGCTGTAACCGTGTTCCTTCGGTCCGTTCTCCTTTAAAGCATGGGATCGAACAGCCGCGGCGTGGTAAAACGAGAACGAATGAAAGGCGGACCGATTGTTGATGTCGGCCATCGACGACTCCAATCAACCGATTAACGTTGCCACACCGGATGTCGGCGTTATCATCTTCGTTATCGGTGATCGTCGTGCACGTCATCGTCGCTGGGGTTGGGCTCGTACGTGATCATCGTCGACGGGGTTGGCTACGTCTTCAATGTGGTGGCCGCGTCCGTGAATACACCCTCGGGTCGCTAACAACCGATCTGGCAGCGCAACATAATATATTCCCGATCTGGTGGCTCGGTGTTCTAAAGGCGACTATCAAGTTGTGGTTGCCTAATTTACGATCTCGGCAAATGGACCTCGTGTTTAGTGGGCATGCTGTTCTTCGATCCACGGCGTTTCCGGTTTTCTCCGCTGCGGATACCTCGTGGGGTGCCATCCGTGCGCGAAAGTTGCGGGATCATCCACTGTCGGAGCTGAGAGGGTGCCTGTCGGCTCTGATTGGCTCTGGCTTCAGTAGAATAATCTACGTGGACAGACGCAATAAATTTTCGGATAGATCTAACCCGATAAATGAAACGTGGAGAATTTTTTTCTAGGACGATGGCTCGATGAAATACCCTGTAAGTTTTAGTATGCCTTCATCTATAGTTGAAAGTATAAAGAGAATTTTATTAATGCGATATGTTGAGAATTAAGTATTAGGAATTTCGTTCTTGTGTTAACTCTTTGCACTCGAATGGTGACTCTGAGTCACCAGTAAAAATTGCCATATCATTATTCAAAATAATTTTTATATTATTAAATTCGTCTGCATTCTACAAATTCCTAAAAATACAAATGTTGCATGGTAAGATAGGTTCAATTGCATGTGCGTAATGTAAAAAAGATTACGTACAATGAAAATGTTGTAGGTTGAAAGAAATGTCTTGATTTTGGAATTAAAATTCCGTCGAGTGCAAAGGGTTAAGGTATTCTATTACTGAATTGACAAATCATTGTGTTCAGGAGTTTGTGGTGCTGTTAAGAGAATTAAAACTTTTGCTGGTTTCAGAGTCGTTGTTGTAAGATAATTTGTGATACTGTATAATAATTTTCAAAGTCCAAGAGAGACTTACAGAGCTTAAAATATCAACGTAGCAAAGAACCTTCGTTAACCCTTTGCGGACGCTAATTATGTTTAGCGTACTTATCGATGGTTCGACTGTACAATTTTCCTTGAGAAATGAAATTGTGTACTGACAGCTACACATAAGAATTAAATGAAGGAGCAAGTGTTGTGTTTGGTAAAAATTTGTTTGATGTTTTCTAAGAGTAATAATTTTTTAAAAAATGATTTTCAGTCACGGAGTAGCAAGTTTACTCGGGCGACTGTCTGCAGACACGCGTCCGCAAAGAGTTAACCCTTAACACTCGAGTGACGACTCTGAGGCGCTGCTACAAATTGTTACGCTATTATTTAGAATATTGTTTACATGATTAAATTTGTTTATATGTAATAAATTACGAAACATTTAAATATTGTATGAGGTACTATATCAGGTTCGTACGCATATAATGAAAAAAATTATGTACAATGGAAATATTCTAGGTTAGAAGAAATGTTTCATTTTTTAGTTGAAATAGCTCCGAGTGCAAAGGGTTAACACACTGAGGGCCATTTGGGTATTATTTCTCCATGCTGGAAAATTAATTTCTGCGGTGATGGGTAGAGTGTGTTCAATTTTCATTCTGCTTTGTGAACTGTACAAAAACTGAGAAAGTGATCATCACAACAGATCTTAACGTTTCAGTTTTCGTTTTATCTAAACAAATTGCTTTGATTTGAACTCAATTTTTGTGATCGCCGAGTCAGCAGTCAAAGCGTTAAACAAAGCCCTAGAGAAGGTCCGGCAAAGCGTACCAAGGCGTACTAAATTGTGACAAAGTGCAACAAAGAGTAGCAGAACGAGACAATGGGAGTCGACAAGGATGGAAAGAGAGATCCAGGAGTTAGTCGTGAGTAGTTTTTTCGCGGACGGATCGGTCGATGGTTCAAAGTCGACTGTCGGGCCGCGGCGGTCTGGTGCTGGCGGCGACGCGACGCTTGCGCCGCAGCTCTCTCGACTCCGTCAGACGGCGCCCCGACGCTGGTACCGTCGGACGGACCGGTCGGTCGGGCCACCAGTCGGTTGAGTCAGCAGCCTTCTCGCTCTCTCTCCTTCTCTCTCCCCTCACCAGCACACAAAGAAAGAGCGAGAGAGGGAACGCGTGAGAGAGAGGGAGAGAAAGAGAGAGAGAGAGAGAGGGAGAGAGACAGCGGCCGTTTGCGCGCGTGTACACTGAGAGAGAACAGATTCGCACACTTTCTCACGGGGCTGACGCACACACTCTGCCCCGGCGTTGAATCACGGGCTCGTGGCGGGACCCGTCGGTGTGGACCGACGTCGGACACGCGCACATGCACGCCCATTCTCTCTCGTTTCTCCGTCGCGCGCCCGCCCGACATCCTGCGAGAGAGAGTCTCTATCCGGCGAACGACGCGAGAGGGAGTCCGAGTTCCTGGCGGAGTCCCTCGCGGCTGCAGTGCGTTCCCAAACAGCCACGAGAGAGCCTCGAACGTGTCCGCACGCACGCACGCCACGCGACCATCAGCCCCGGCTCCAGGGGCCACGAGGTGGCCCTTCGACACCGGATTCGGCGACCGCGACAAAACCGGAAGCACCCTCTTCGTCGCTGTCATTCGTCATCTTTACCGTCTTCTTCTTCGTCTTCGTCTCCGTGTCATCTTCGCGAGAACGTTCGACGTCGAGACGACACGCGTCGATCGTGTGCTGCGACGCTTCCACCCTTTTGATCCAACCTCGATCCTACCGAGGATCGACTCTCTCGTGTCGACGTTTTTTCTTTTCCCGCGCGTGTGCCGCGAAGGATCGTGCTAGGACCTCGTGACAGGACACTCTTTATTCCCCTCCCTCCTCGCGTTACGAAGATCAGTGAAGAGGATCTTGTCAAGGTCCTCCCGACGACGATGGCTCGAGAGTGATCGTAGTGGAGATGCGTCGATGGAAACGGATGTGTCGTGGATCGCAGGCTCGATGGCGCAGCTAGCAGCGTGACTGAGACTCGAAGGGACGAGCTCGCAAGGACGACCGGAAGATCGGCGAAAGTGGTGGCTACGCGTCGCTGGCTGGTGGGGAATCGATGACCGTCGAGGATCGTTGATCAGCTGACGGGTGAAGTGGTGCGCGAGGACTCCGAGATCGCGTCAAACGGCCGTGCGCGTCCTGTTGATCCTGAGCGGCTAGGACGAGGCTCGGGGGCGTGTGCCCGCCGCGACTGTCTCCGTGTAAATAGCTGTACATAACCGGGATCCTAAATTTTCACTAACCGCGTGCCCATCCCTCTAGCTTCCCTAACCGATCGCTCCTCAATCGATCAACTATTCCTAAACCTGATCGAGTCTACGATTAAGAAGGAACGAATTTGTGTGACTTAGATAGAAGCGAGGAACGGATATAAAATTGCGAACGAAGTGACTTAGATATAGACGAAAGGAACGTATGCACGATCGAGAAGTTGCATCGGTCGGTGGTCGCCGTGTATAAAGACGTGTACAAAGATCCTAATTAGTCGAGTTCGCTTTTCGTCGCGAGTGTCTTCTTCGTGCGGTATCACCGCCGGGAGGTCTCGTCGATCCCGAAGGGAACGACACCAGCGTGCCGAGAACAGAATTCGCGAAGAAGCAAGTCGGAGCAGTACGGGTATCCAGCGCATTAGCATTTTTAGCAGCGGCGCGATAATTAAGTAGCTCCGCGGCCGCGCGTTATGAGCGTTCGAGACGTCGTCGAGCCGCGCGTAGAGAATTTACACATAACGTACGCGTAACATACAGACATATATACACAGAGACACGGATAGACAGGATTGTACGGTAAGGTAAAAGCGAGGTTGTTTAGGGGTGGGTAATAAAGTCGGTCGACGAAGAATCGAACAGGGCTGACGCGTTTCCATCGCCGAGGACTTCGACGAGTCCTGATTCTAGATCGCCGAAAGAATTATAGATCCAATCTATTAGCGGGAGGGAGCAACACTCGATTCTCGGAGCTGTCTCTCGCCTTCTTTTGCTCTCACCGTCACTTTTCAAAGGGGGACCAATTTTTCACGGTGATTCGCAATCTCTATTCCTTCTTTTCTCTCTCTCTCTCTCTCCTCCGATCTTCCGGCCGGTCGTTTCTCTCCGCCTTTCTACCTTTTATCTTCTTAATCCCACCGGCCGGCGTGGCGCGGCGCGGCGTGGTGGCGGACTATACCATAAATCTCGCCGCTCTTTCTGTATAAACTCCGTCATCGTGAGCCGACCGGCGAATATACGGGCCGGGCGCGACTCACGCGAGCAATAAATCAACGGGGCAGCCTGACTCACCTGGCCAACCGAACGATCCTGCTTTGCACAGTCCTCCGAAGTAGATCACGGCGCCGAGTAACAGGTAGCCTTCATCTCCGTCGTCGATCGGAAAGACACACACTATCTTACGAAACATTGCCGGTGAAGAAGTCGATCGACACAGCGGCAGTCTGGACTAGGTTCACCTGGCTACTGGAAGATTCTTCTAACGCAACTTCGATAACAGTGACGAGTAACAGGTACATTGATCGTCTCTTTCCAGTTGCCACTGTCTTCGTGCAGAAAGACAGTCGCGTTGAGAGTCGAGCACCAGTCTGATTCACTCGGCGAAAGAAAGATTCGATCAGAACTCCAATAAAGTGTCCAGTAGCTGGTACATTAGATCGCCCTTTCTATTTTTCACTGTTCTCGTCTTCGACCTGAAAAAGAAGAACCGTGTCGATATAATCTTGTAAAGATTCTCCTGTCAGAGTCTTCCGGAACAGTTTGAATAACAGAGTGGAATAACATCTGATCGTCTCTTTTTATCATTCTACGTCTATTATCGATCAGAAGGAAGAAAACCTCGTGTCGGAAGAAAGATTGTACCAAAGTGTGCGGAATAGTTCGAAGAAAAGTGTTGAGTAACAGGTAGACTGATCCTCCGCTTCTCTATCATTCAACCTCAATTATTCATCAAAAAGAGGAGAACATGGTATCGAAGAAACACGGCAAGGAGGATTGAACATAACAGCAACAGTCTGGACCAGCCTGATTCACTTGGGGAGAAGAAGATTGTCCTGTCAGAGAGTCTTGAGTAGTTCGAATGGAAGCGTCGAGTAACAGGTAGATCCTTTCTATCACTCTGTCATCGATCGGGAAGAGGAGAACCGAGTGTTGAAATTATTGAAACGCGGCCACAGAGGATCCAACATAGCAGCAGGCTGATTAAAGCATTCACTTAGGAAAAGGAAGATCCTCCTGTGAGGGTCCTAGAGGATTATCCTAACAGGTCGAGTAACAGGTTGACTGTACCAGTCTCTTTCTACCATTCTACCTGCATTATTGATCAAAGAGAATCACGTGTATATGTGGTGAAAACAAATTCACCGAGGATCTTGCCCAGCAGCATCAGTCCGTAGCAGCCCGATTCACCTGGAGAAAAATAGAGTGTCTAAAATAGTCCGAAAAAACAGTGCTACCTCCATTATTGATCAGAAAGGGGAGAACCTAATTGTGGTCAAGAGAAGGTCACAGAAGTCCTAGCAAAGAGACAGCAGTCGAGAGCAACCTGAATCACCTAGAAAAAGAAAGATCCTTCTATCAGAGTGTCCGGATAGTGTTTCGAGAATCAGTGTCGAGTAACAGGTAGACAGTATCTTTCTCTTTCTATCACTCCATTTGCATTATTAATCAAAAACAGGTGAACCTAAAGTGTCGAAGTGGTTGATTAAAAAAAAGCCACAGAGGATTTACCCTGGCAGCAACAGTCGTCCAGTGCAGAGTCTTGAGCCACCTGTAAAAATAAAGACATTTCCATATCCTGGAGGCTAGCTTACGAAGCAGTGTCGTGTAACAGAGGAAGACTGTTGGTCCCTTTCCGAGTCTAAGAATTTTCCTCGTCGATCGGATAGGGGATAAACCGAATCGAGGTGATTGGAGCAACGCGGTAGAGGGCCGAGCGAGCACCCGCGTCCGTTCACCGAGGATGCGATCATCCTGAAACGGGCATGACGCCCCTGGCCTCGAGATGCGACGAGACCACCACCATCCTGCTGCTGTTGCTACTCGAGCTGGCGCCCGGTGCACGGTGTTACTCGCGCGCGGCCACCCTGTCCGGCTCGACTTCGTCGAGATAGCATCAACAGTGGACGGCGAGGGTGCGAGTGATGCCTCAGCTCGGCAGCATTATGACCATCGACGCCGGTAGTCCGACAACGGCGTCCAGCAGCGAGCTCGAGGAGAACATGACGTGGTCTCGACCGGCCGGCGGCTCGACGTCTTCCTCCTTGCACGAGGCTCACACCGTCCGGGGCGAGACACAGCCCGACCACGAAGACCAGCACCTGCGCCGGCTGCTGCGTTTAGCTACCGCTAGCATCGGGGACCGCGGGACCACGATTCCCGCCGCAGGGATCGACCAAGGACCAACCGAAGGACCCGCGAGCACCGTCAAAGGGAACAACACCGAGGACACTGTTCGGCTGGACGAGAGTACGACCGACAGGATAGGTTGCGCCTGCGAGAGGCTAGGCCTGGGGAATCGGTTAAGCGACCAGGACACGCCAGCAGGATCGTCGTCGTCCGATTTGCCGCCTTTCCTGGCCAGCAACGAGACCGACCTGGACGACAGGACTCTCCTCGAAGGCAGTGGTGAGGGTAGCACCATCGGCCTGGACTCCACCACCGGCATCGGTGTCAGTAGTACCGACAAGGAAGACGCGCAAGGACTCCGCGAGCTGGAACTGCTGTTCGGCCTGGGCGGCATCATGGAGGACTTCGGCGGGACGTTCAACGAGTCGTTCAATCAGAACCTCTCGTTCCCATGGAACAGCAGCAATTACAACGAGACCTACATCGTCTTCGGCGAGAGCATGTACCCATCCGGCTATACCCTGCCGCACATCGTTCTGGCGTCCGTCCTCGCCACTCTGCTGATGATCGTGATCGTCGTGGGCAACATGCTGGTGATCATCGCGATCGCCACGGAGAAAGCGTTGAAGAACATTCAGAACTGGTTCATCGCCAGCCTGGCTGTCGCTGATTTTTTCCTCGGGCTGGTGATCATGCCGTTCTCTCTCGCGAACGAGATCATGGGCTATTGGATCTTCGGGTACTGGTGGTGCGACATTTATTCGGCCATGGACGTGTTACTGTGCACCGCGAGCATCATGAACCTATGCCTGATCAGCCTCGACAGGTTCTGGAGCATCACGCAGGCCGTCGAGTACCTGAAGAAGAGGACGCCCGCAAGAGCTGCGCTCATGATCGCTCTGGTATGGTTGCTGTCCGCGCTCGTGTGCATCCCGCCGCTGTTAGGATGGAAGAGACCCACGCCAGCCGAAGAGTACCCCAAGTGCAAGGTGAGTCCTTTTATAGTTCTACCAATTTTCAGCGAACCGGGTACCGATAGGATCGATCGAACGCGTAATTTCGCTTTCGAACGACCAGCGAGATCGAGGTTAGATAGAGACAACGGTGCAACCGTGTGTAACCAGCGCAACCGGCCGGCTACACGCGAAGACACGTGCACTCGACGACGTGCGCCCGGCCCTGCACGATTAATGTTTAAAACACAATTTTCCGCGGCCTCACCGCACAGACCGGCGCCCACCATTCGCGAGTTAATTATTTCGCGGGAACCGGATGCACCGTCGTACCGCTGACAGCTTCCTCACGTTCTACGGAGCTCGCAGAACTGTTCTGGCGATTTGCATCGTTTTGGCTAAAAGATTTATTGCAGCTTCTTTTTGGGATTGTTAGATCATGTTAACTATTGTTTTCGAGCAGGTCGATATTCTTGTGTGTAATGGCTGTTCTTGGTTTTAAGAGTCAATCTTTGTCAGTATACTCCACGGGTTTAATTGAGGAAAGAATTTTGTATAAATATTTGTTTTTTAAAAAAACTTTACTTCATGCAGCAACTTCATAAAATATTGGAACGTTTTTATGATTTTTAACAAATTGGCGATATTTAAACTGCTGTAATTTCGTGAAAAAATATCATATGATAATAAATCCAAACTCATTTTAAAGCTTGAAGCCTCTATTAGTACATACCATCGTTTATTTTACTTTAGAAATTTTTTGCGTGATGTAGCGTGTGCGAAACTGAAGCTATATTATTCCTGAAAATGCTGTAAATTTAAACGCCGCTAGAAGCGTTACAAAATTTTTTTCGACAATGAGTCCATCATGTATATGAAGATTAAAGCTTCTTCTTTACAACGAGTTCTCAAAAATTGATGTACGATTTTTTTTGTTGATTGACTGCCAATTTCATTCATGTAATCCCTCAAGATGTTCCATATGTTGGTATAAGGTCCATATAAGGTTTCATATGAGGTCATTAAAATAACGAAAAAAAATCGTAGATCAATTTTTTTAAATTCGTTGTAAAGAGGGAGTTTCTATCTTTGTATTCGTAGTGGATCCATCCACGAAAAAAATTTTCTAATGTTTTCACAGATGTTTGAATCTGTAACATTTTCGAGAAAAAATATGGCTTCAATTTCGCTCCCGACCTATCATGTAAAAATTTTATCGGAGAAAATTAACGATGGTGTGTAAAAGCAGAGACCTCAAGCTTTAAAACGAGCCCACAATTTTTGTTGTATGATTTTCCGTTACAAAATTATAACTTTTTAAATATTCTCAATTTTTTGAAAACACTAAGTGTCCGAATACCTTTTGAACAAACAAGAATTTCTCCTTTAGTATTGAATAAGAAATCAAATTGTGCTAGATCTCGATCGAATTATTATTCCGCATATGTTGCATCAGTGAAAATTAAATTATTCCTTATTAGATGCTATAAATTCCTTGCTTTTCCTGTAATCGATTCAAATTTAATATCATTATTTAAAGAATTAAATTATAGTCTACGGATTTTATGCAATTACGAAAGAAATTGTCGGATTGGATTTAAAACATTAAAAAAGTTAGAGATATTGGCGTCGAACCTCTCAGAACTACGAACAAAATTTCTGTTCGGTTTGTGTTCCTTGCACTAAATGTAGAAAATTCGTATTTTGCATAAATATCCGCAGCATAATTACAAACAAAGCGCACTTGATCGAATTAAAAGAATAAATGACTAAAGCATTGGAGATCTTTAGCATAGCTATTTCCAAAGAACGCGTTTGAATCGTCGATTCGTATAGCAGGGAAGGGATCAATGGAGCCCTGAATTGGTTCGAGAAGGTTGAATCTATCGAATGATTGCTAAGAACGATTGTCAGGGTCGGGTAGAGTAGGAATCTAAATTCATCGAACGGAGTCGGGTTTCTTCCGCCAGTCACGAAAGGTTATAGGATAGGGTTGCTTTGGCTGGGGGGAGGGGGCGCGGCACTTGGCCGTGATAGTGGGACCTTAGATCCATTTTGAGTCATTTCTCCAGCGAGTGCACGTATTATCTAGGACGATCTGGGAGTTCGAAGCGTTCGATTAAACCGGCTGACGTTGATTCTATTTTCTAATCGATAGAAGCCACTCGGTTTTCTATACCCTCGTCGTGCTCGACTCCGAGGCGTTCCTAATGTTGCAGGATTGTACAGGATGATTCTAGGAAATGGATCGAACTATAGTTTTGCTTGGGAAAACTCTAGAAAAAAAATACGTGTTGTGATAGATGAATCCTATCGGGTCACAGCGCGGTGGATATCGATATCGTTGTGGAACGGTGTTGAATTCTCTTTGAGAGGGGACTCGTTGCGAAAATAATGGTTGATTTCGCTTTTGCAATTACAGTAACGTCCTGGGGGACGTCATTAGGGATACAGAAAAATGATTCAAGTTCAATCTGAACCTTTCATTATTGATTTTTTAAATTTTTTAGTTTTTGGAATTAAATAATGAAATGGGATATGTGATTGTCAAGTTTGGGCAAAGACTTGTACAATATTATTTAGAAATTGTTACTGCGGCAGTTCAGTGGGGGAGATTACGATTTCCGTGGCATCTTGTTTAGAGGTTAAATTTGTGTTCTTGGGGTCATTTTAAGAAAAAAATGTATATGTCACAGGTATCGAATGCGCCTGGTTTAGCCGGTAAAGTAGATTTCCTGTTTTTTATAAATTTGCAAATATCTTGGCAACAATGCGAAATATGGTAAAATATCAAGAGATCTTTTTTGTAGAAAATCAAATTTCCAACAACTTATGTCGTATGACATTTTTTTATCAGCTGCGTAGTTTCCGAGTATATTTATATTTCGGTGAAGTTGCAGAACAATTGCCTCCCTCCCGAAATGATGGTGGGGGGAACTTAAAGGCTCCGTTCACAACTGCTTATACGAAACTCAAGAAATGTCTATGTATTAAAACTCAATTATCAGTGAATATTATTGACGTATTAGGTTAGGTTAGGTTATTTTGCCATATCTCGCATAGTTTCCGAGATATTTGCAGGTTTATAAAAAACAGGAAATCTACTTTACCGGCTAAACCAGGCTGATTTGGTACTTATAACATATACAGTTATTTTCTTAAAATGACCCCAAGAACACAAATTTAACCTTCAAAGTAGGCTCCACGGAAATCGCAATCGTGCCGTTCAGTGAATTAATTGATGTGAATGGCTTGAAAGGAAAGGGGAATAGCAGGAAAACCATCTGGTTGTAATTTCAGAATTTTTTCTACTATTTTTTTCACTTTTTGATTGTCGAAGTAAAAACTCTGCTTTAAAGTATATTTAAAAATTGTTACGAATCACCGATCAACTGAATAATCTGAGTGATTTGCTTGAATTGAGAATGTTATTTTCACATCATTCATGACTGTTAAAACAAGACTGTAGAAAAATGTGCAAATTGACGTTTCAGTCGACACACTCACAAAACCAAAAATTGGAGTACTAGTTTATATTCATTCACCGTTCATAGCGGGTTCACATCACAAATGAAAAATAAAACGGAACTGTATTAAATTGCAAACAATTTCATATTCAACAAATCGGCAGAGGTTTTTACTCCCTGTGAACGGACAAAGACCTACAATTTAATTCTAATATTGAGTTTCAGTGTGAATAAAATGAATTACAGCATCAATCTATAAATAACTTTATTTTACGAATTTACACAGACTTCTGTTTGCTGTGAACGTACAAAGCTCTATAATGTAATTCTAATGACAATTTCAACTAAAACTGAAACAACTACAGCACACTCGTGGAGATAATTTGCACAACAATAAAATGCAGATAGTAAATTATTATAAACCATTTTCTCAGAAGAGTTGAAGGTTATCTCAAAGAGTCTAAGTTAAAAATGCAAAATCGTAAGGAATTGAGCTGTGAAATTTGTTTTTGGGGTTTCGAATTTGGGATTCAGGGATCGCGAAGGGCCATTTTTGAATCCTCCCGTATAAGCAATTTCAAAGTGCATATCGTAAATTATGATAAAAGATTTTCTCAGAAGAGTTGAATGTGTCTCAAAGTGTGCAAAGTAAAAATGCAAAATCGTAAGGAATTGAGCTGTGAAATTTGTTTTTTGAGTTTCGAATTTGGGATTCAGGGATCGCGAGGGCCTCTTTTGAATCCTCCCGTATAAGCAATTTCAAAGTGCATATAGTAAATTATTATAAACCATTTTCTCAGGAGAGTTGAAGGTTATCTCAAAGAGTGCAAAGTAAAAATGCAAAATCGTAAGGAGTTGAGCTGTGGAATTTGTTTTTGGGGTTTCGAATTTGGGATTCAGCGATCGCGAGGGCCATTTTTGAATCCTCCTGTATAAGCAATTTCAAAGTGCATATAGTAAATTATTATAAACCATTTTCTCAGGAGAGTTGAAGGTTATCTCAAAGAGTGCAAAGTAAAAATGCAAAATCGTAAGGAGTTGAGCTGTGGAATTTGTTTTTGGGGTTTCGAATTTGGGATTCAGCGATCGCGAGGGCCATTTTTGAATCCTCCTGTATAAGCAATTTCAAAGTGCATATAGTAAATTATTATAAACCATTTTCTCAGGAGAGTTGAAGGTTATCTCAAAGAGTGCAAAGTAAAAATGCAAAATCGTAAGGAGTTGAGCTGTGGAATTTGTTTTTGGGGTTTCGAATTTGGGATTCAGCGATCGCGAGGGCCATTTTTGAATCCTCCTGTATAAGCAATTTCAAAGTGCATATAGTAAATTATTATAAACCATTTTCTCAGGAGAGTTGAAGGTTATCTCAAAGATTGCAAGATAAAAATGCAAAATAGTAAGGGGTTGAGCTGTGAAATTTGTTTTTGGGGTTTCGAATTTGGGATTCAGCGATCGCGAGGGCCACTTTTGAATCCTCCCGTATAAGCAATTTCAAAGTGCATATAGTAAATTATTATAAACCATTTTCTCAGGAGAGTTGAAGGTTATCTCAAAGATTGCAAGATAAAAATGCAAAATCGTATGGAGTTGAGCTGTGGAATGTGTTTTTGGGGTTTCGAATTTGGGATTCAGCGATCGCGAGGGCCATTTTTGAATCCTCCTGTATAAGCAATTTCAAAGTGCATATAGTAAATTATTATAAACCATTTTCTCAGGAGAGTTGAAGGTTATCTCAAAGATTGCAAGATAAAAATGCAAAATAGTAAGGGGTTGAGCTGTGAAATTTGTTTTTGGGGTTTCGAATTTGGGATTCAGCGATAGCGAGGGCCACTTTTGAATCCTCGTGTATAAGCAATTTCAAGTCAGAGTATTTCCACAGTATATCCTGTGGCGGACACGCGAGAATGGTAGGTGCCGGATGCGGCGAGAGGAGAGGAGAGCAGGACCGGACGGTTGCCTTTTATGCAGCGTTGAAACCCACCCTTATCCTCAACCCTTCGGAACCAGCTTACGTTGCCCACTACAAAACGCCGTCCAAGATTGGATTTCTATGGCCGACAGTTCGATGCACGTAGCTGACCCACGCAACTTCACGGCGTTTTCCGTATTTCTTCTACTCACGGTTCCGCTCGATTTTTCCTTTACACCCCCACCTCCGAGTTTTTCCGAACGTTCTTCGATTTCTGTCGATGAAATCGAACGCGAAAATCGGTTCATTCACCGCAACACGGGAAAAAATAGTAGAATCCGTTTACCGGTCCTACGGGACTACTACGAGGATTATGGTCCCTATCGATCTCGTTGTTTGCTGCTAATTGGAGGGCTAGAGCTCTCCGGACCCGGTGCGCCGTTTAATTAACCCCTGCGCGTGACTGGAACCGGCGAAACGCTCGCGCTGGATATTTTGGAACCCTCATATATCCGATTGTTGCACCCCTGTTTGTCTGAAGGGTCCTTCTGGAAATGTCTACTTTGGAAAATTCAGAATCTCTCCAGTTTCTCCGAGTTTTGTATTAGCTACAAAAAATTCGTAAAGAAAATATAGCATTGATTTTTATTTAATTCCGAAGATCACTCGCAAGATCATATATATTTTGTACACTGTGTAAGATGTAATTCGACAGTCCGGGCCACCGTATATATAGTTTATATAATTTATATATATTGTTCATGTTATGTCACCCGGCATATATTATTCTTATATTCATGTTATTGAAAAACAATTACTTGCCAACGAGAGGCGAATGTCAAAAACGACGAAATTTAACGTGTGAATAAAATTATTGATTCTTATCAGCATCTTCCGATTTCGTTTGCGTCTCAATCCCGGACATATCTTACAACTGTGTATATTTTATACCCCATGGTTCGTAAACACACGAGGTATTAAGTTTGTAGAATTTGGATGAGAAATGTTATGGAAAAATTAATGATTACAAGCTACACTGGGCGAGACAAAATTTTAGGACAGGATGTATGTAATGTTTCGATATATGATGAATTGATAATTTATTAGTATTTGGCAGAGCACCTTTTCTCTCTATACTGTTAATTAAAAGCTGTGGAGTTGATTCGGATAATTTTTTTAAGTCTTTTTCACAATTTTAGATTTCACTTTTTGAATAGATTGAGGATCCTTTCAACAAATTGTTTCCGTACAAGGTGTTGCTGAATTATTAACCCTTTACACTCGAATGGTGACTGTGAGTCACCAGTAAAAATTGCCATACTATTATTCAAAAATCGGTTCTCATATTATTAAATTCGTGTCTATTCTATGAATTCCTAAAAATTCAACTGTTGCATGCGAATACAGGTTGAATTTGAGATGCGCAATGTAAAAAAGATGCATAGGATAAAAATATTCTAGTTGGATAAAAATATCTTGATTTTGGAATTAAAAGTGCTTCGAGTGCAAAGGGTTAAACGGTATCCACGTTTGACGACCGTTTGTCAGAGATTACAGTAAGTGAAATGTTATAATATTGACTGTTTTATTGAACAACATAGCGTAAAAAGTACGCTCTGTAAGAATGTGTGAGAACATCGTTAAACATTTCTCGAATGCGCTAATTGACTATCGCATTTATTTCAATGTTCATCAGTCCAATGTATTTATATCCTTCTTAAATTATTCTGCGTTTTTCACAGGGTTTACAAATTCCGAACAGGTTCAGATTTCTATCTCGCACGTACACCTCTCGCGAGACTTCTTTCCATCACGAAACAACACTCTCGAAGCGGATCCTCGCGCGGAGAAACGTTTTGACATCTCGCAGGAGATGTTCGCGAAGGAACCAGTTCGCGGGATAAGCTTATCTGGTTAAGCCTCGCGTGTTGACTGAAGTCAACCATAAGTTTGTGCAAGATACGTCTCACCGCAAGAGCGTAAAAGCCGAACGGAGCTGCGCGGAGCTGTGCGGAGCTGAGGCGAGCGGGATCGCGCCATTAAGCGGTCGCATCCGTGTCACGGATACATGTAATGCAAGAATAATGGCCCGTGTCGCGGATCTAATGGTTTATTAAGACTGCTCGCTATCTAGCCCGCTTTATTAGGGACTGTTGATGCCAGCCGTGCCTCGCTCTTCCTCCTTGCCTCGCCCCCTTGCCGCACCCCCTTACCTCGATGCTTGCGCGCAGTGGATTTATGGCAGGTCATCCGTAGATTAAGTTCTGCCGGAACATGAAGACCCGGAAGTCCTACTTTTCCTTTTCTGCCGTGTAACGAGACCCCGTTCCTCAGCCGGATTTCCATGTGAATTCTCCTTGGACCGTGCATCCGACCGCACGACGTCGAACCCCACTGCTTTTATCGTGTTTACGTTAATGAAACATGCAAAACAGGCGATTCGGGTTAGAAAGCTGACACGAACTGAACGCTAAGTGTCGCAGCTTGGTGCTTCATTTTTCTCAGCGTTGTTTGTAGGCTTCGGGAAAGAGGATAGCTGTGGTAGTGGATTGAGTAATTTATAACCTTTTTACTAACACTAGGTTTACGGAGTACTAAAATTGATTATTTTACATTGCTTTATAAAAATAATAAAATTGTATTTACTTAAATCTTTAGCGATTTTTATTGCAATATTTACACAAAAAAATATTTAATAATTCCTCACGAATGCATCCTTACACTCTTAATAAAGGTAAATTAAAAATGTTTGAATCCGTCATTTTGACGGGCCCCGTAAATCTAGTGTTAAAGTATGGATACGAGTTAACCTACCAGCGCTGGTCAAATGACCGCTTTCAGATTTTTTATTTTACAATTATTGAAGTTATAAAGATGCTTCCACTGGAAATGATTATGTACAGGGTGTAGAAAAATTATATGTCACGACTACCATAGCAGGATTCTATACCTCTGGATTGGTATAGATCTGTTAAAAAAATGGTCCGAAAATTTGTCCTTGACCCTTTTTTTCAAGGTCAAACTTTTTTGTACTGCATCGTACAGTACTCGTCGCAAGGAACAAATGTCTCAAAGACACCATGGATCTGAAGTCAACCATTCTCTTTAAAAACGACTTTAAAGTTCAGTAAACTATTTTATTCCACATGTCTACAGGGTGTCCCAAGATGGTACAGATGTGGAGAGGATGATTCTACATGAGAAAACTTAGTCTATAATATAGAATAAGTTTTTCTTCATTTGACACCACGTTTTCGAGAAATTAGAGTTTGAAAATCCGTCAAGTTCGTGTTCCTAGCTTTTGTAGGAAGTAGATCAGGTAGATCATGAGCAGACACGTCAGATGATTCATATTCAATATCTAGATTATTCGCCGAATTTTCAAACTCTAATTTCTCGAAAACGAGGCGTTAAACGAAAAAAATTATTTTATACTTTAAACTAATTTTCTCATGTAGAATTACCCACTCCACATTTATACCATCTTGCGACACCCTGTAGACATATGGGATAAAATAGTTTATGAAACTATAAAGTCGTTTTTCACGAAAATGGTTGACTTGAGACCCATGCTGTCTTTGAGACGTTTGTTCCTTGTGACTATACGGTGCAATACAAAAAAATGTTGACCTTGAAAAAAGGGTGAAGGACAAATTTGCGGACCATTTTATTAACAGATCTCCACCGATCCAGAGGTATAGAGGCCGCTATGGTAGTCGTGACATATAATATTTATACACCCTGTACATTTGTATTATTCAAGTATACATTATGATACAAATTGCACAAAATCTAAATAAATTCAATTGTGCCATTTTTATAAGAGACCACATAGTAGTCACTTTTAACCAGTTAAGTGTGTTTGACGACTATATCCGTCATGCAGGTGTGGCAGAATTTTGTGTCATGACGACTATATCCGTCATGAATAAAATTTTGTTACAATTTGATATTTAAATTGTAATTTTGGCGAAAACTAAATTATATTCGTAACTTTTAATATGTTTAAAATGTTTGAGGTCAAGACGAAATGAAACAACCAAATAAAAAAAAAACTCTGTGTTTGACGACTATACCCGTTATCGCTTGATTATCGCGACACACACTGGTGCGCGCTTCGCAAAAAGATCGCCACAGTTAACCCTCAGCACTTGAATGGCGACTCTGAGGCGCCGTTATAAATTGTTACACCATTATTCAGAATATTGTTTACATGATTAAATTTGTTTATATTGTAATAAATTACTACACATTTAAATATTGTATGAGGTACAGTTTCGTACGCATATAATGAAAAAAATTATTTACGATGGAAATATTCTAGGTTAGAAGAAATGTTTGATTTTTTAGTTGAAATAGCTCCGAGTGCAAAGGGTTAGCTGGTTAATGGTCGATAGGTTTAGTGTTAAATGTCCCGGATGGTTTCCTCATTTTCAGTGCAAAGCCATTCCTGGATCAACGAAAATATTGCTGGAAAGCATATCGAACCAATCCTCTCAGTCACCATCATCCCTTAAAACGAGAAAGGAAACCGCGTAGCAGCGATTTTTCTCAGGGAACCGTCCTCCCCGGAGCTGCAAGCGTCTCCGAGTGCGGGAATTAAGGCTAAAGGATCGCTCTTTTTAAAGTCAGTGACGAAACGACAAACGGTCGAATGAGATTACGGGGTTTATGGGTGGTGGGCCGGTGGGGGGGTGTGAAATTCGCCGGAGCCACGGAGGCCGCGGGTAACCGTCTTTCCTTTTTCTTCTGTTCCGGCGAACAGTGGCAAGCTAATCGCGTTAAAAGATTGAAGCACCGGGCTCCTCGGACGAATGGCGGGGTCAGAGCCGAGCAGGAAGCTGCGCTACCATCCTCGAGTATTTGTCGCTCTTCATTCGTCACCGCTCAGGAAAAATCCGGCACGGGGGTTCGCACGAGATGGGGACAGAGTGGGGTGGCGGGTTTTGCAGTCTTCTGCGGCTGCGAGATTGTCAGCCACCGTAATAGCGAGGCCGTCGCTGCTAGACGGTGAATTACGGTTGAGAAAGGTGCGGCTGAATGTTAAAGAAGATTCATTTCCGTCGCTCCTTTCCTACGTCGTCTGCGGGGATTTACGCGAACACGGGGTCCGCGTGAAATGCCTGCGACCCGAAATGCCGGTGTAATTGTGCGCGATGATTGCGAGGTAACGTGCATACATTCGACCGGGTTATCGAAAAATGTACTCTTCTATTCTTTTTTCCAAGAAATCGACTGTCAAATATACAGTGTGTCCCAGTATTGATGGCACAACCGCGAAGGGAGGGATTCTACATGAGAACATAAGTCAGAACTATGGAATCACGAATTTTGAAGTGAAACTTCTTTAGGCGCGTTAGGTGTAAAACTTCGACGCGGTAGGAGTAAAACCGATCTGGCGATGAAACGATGAAACGAAATTCTATTCTATTAGCATATACGGTTGAGGGTTCGGCATTGCTTAATAAAGATTATGATAAAATTCCGATGATGCTAAGTGGAGATTTCAACGTGGACTTTTCATCGGAACAATCAAAATTATTAATAGAATTTTTTAGAAGTAAATTAAGATTGGAAATGGTAAATAATCCTAATGAAGCGACAACAAGATCAGGAACAACTCTCGATGCAGTATTTGCAAGACATTTAGACAAAATTGAATCAAGAATATTTGTATCATATTTTAGCTATCGCAAGCCAATTGTTTTAATAATAGAATCATAGAAAATTAAATGTCATAAAGTGTTAATAAAAATTCGAAAAGAATTAAAGAAAGAAGTTTCACTTCAGCCACGTGGTTTAAGCACACAACAATTTTTCTCATTTGACACCTCGTTTTCGAGAAAATATTGTTTGAAAATTCGGCGAGCACGCGTGCTATTGAATAGGGATCAGTCAACCTCAATCTCGCTATAGTCATTAGATCATTGCATTTAATTCAGTGCATTCCATCTTCGTTAATTTCTGTGCATCATTTCATTTATTGTTTAAATTCATTACATTTCATACAGTGTTTTGTTATCGTGACATTTTGACATCGTTTTCTTTGTGTTACTCGCGTATATACATTTGACTGTTGAACGATCTCGTTCGAATAAAGAACATTTACAAAGAGTGTGTGTTACTTCCTACCGCGCTCCTAAACATTTTTGGCTGATGCGTCTGATCATGACCTACCGTTTCTACTTATTGTAAGTACTAACGCATGCCGTCTTGGCGGATGCTCAAACTCGATTTTCTCGGAAACGAAGGGTCAAATAAAAAAATATTATTCAAAAAATACACATACAAAAAGGGTTTCAAACAAAAGTTGTGCATATTTTTACGTAGAATATGATTCCGAAATATAAAATATGGGTTTATGATAAAAAAGACAAAATGACCTTGATATAACCTTGAAAACGCACACGAATTAGAAAACTAGTAGTGCCATTTGACTTCCCACTCGAAATACTAAAGGACATGTGTCAGTTTGTCTTTTTTAAATCATATGTCTTTGAGATTATTTACCATCTCTACTTAAATGGGACACCCTGTATATTAAGTTACCAGTTCATCAAAGAAATAAATCATAGAGCACTTTCTCCTGTTTTATCTTCGAAGATACAGCAAACACATGTTTCTAGTTCTTCTTGAAAGAAACAAGTTGTATAATATATTCTTCAATTCCTTTATCAAGGGAATTGTATGGGGATTGTAAAATATATTGTGCTACCAGTTCTTCAAAGAAATAGATCACAGAGTATGTTCTTCTGTTTCTACATCAAGGATACAGGAAACATGTTTTTCCAAATCTACTTGTAAGAAGCTTACTAAAATGATTCATGAGAGAAAGTTCGTACATAGCCATTGTTTGTTGCAACTCGTGAAAAATATTCTCAAATCTCGTCGAGATTCGTGGTTCAATTTTTAGAAGTAGGTTACCGAAGAATTGTTTTCGGACAAAGCGAGTCGAATTGCGATTTTTCCATTGATTTGTAACGACGAGAAGTATTGTAGGTCGCGAAGCACAATACAGACAGTGTTCCGTGAAATTCCCCGCCGAAACAAGGTTCCTATTTCGTTGTCGAGTGTCTTTTTCGGACCGTGTCCGTTACAAGCAAATTGATCATTTCGGTAAATTGGTAGACACAGTAAAGACAGTTCGAAACCACCGAGCAATTACTGGGCTCGAATCTACCATCGATCTGAACGCCGGCCAGGAAAATAGTGGACGATACGGCAATCCTGGATATTGGATTCCATCTACCTCTCGACTCGATGTATTCGAAAATCTCTTCTACCCACAGTTCACTGTCTCGTCGGCAGATATATATCTGATCTTGGTCACGGTGCGAAGCCAGACCACCCGGGTCCGACGATTCCGGAGGCAATAGACCGAGGAAAGTGAAAATTTATATACCTAGAATTTCCTTGGGTGTCGTAAACCCAAAGCAAATGTTCCCACGGTGTCTTTCCTCCTTCAGTAAAAGTGCAGTAGTCGGGGAAAAAATTGTAGAGTACTCGGAGGATCGGAAATTCCAGCGACTTTGGAGATCATTCAAAAACACCGCAAGCAAAAGTCGCGGGAAAGGAAATACAGTAAGTTTGCGATCTAAGTCCTTTTTCGGTTCTCTGCCGGGACTTAGATCGAGACGGGAAACTATTCTTTTGTAGCCGCGTCGACCGTGCCGAACGTAGAAAAGGACAGCATGTAAACACGGACCGCTATCCTCGTCTACGTCCGAAAATCACTGTACATATCATCAATTAAACCACTAAATACAGTTGAAATTATTTAGTGTCATTTTAATCTGAAAAATGCCAGAAATAAGTTGGTGAAAGTTGCATAAAAAAATAATGAAAAATAAATAAGTTGTGTAATTGGATTACTAGTGATTCACACCGATATACCCGACCCAGGATCAAATTACGCGGCATGTTTACACTGCTCGGCGACCGAGGCAGCTCGAGCTTCTCGGCCCCTCCGGGGATACTCCGCAGTGGAAGGAGTAGACGAATGGACGTAAATCGCAATGTTCTGTTGGACTTAGATCGCGGACTTACTGTACGCAGGAGGAGATTGTGACATCAGGTAGTCAGACAATTTCTTTTGAATGATAATGCCATTCTTCGAGTACAAACTTTACGCTTTATGGTACACAATAGTAGATGAAACACACGATAGTGAAAGTACGACAAGATTTTGAGCGTTGCATTTTATTACTCATACGTGATTAACATTGTTAATACAAGAAATATATTTTCAAGCAGGTCCTGTTGCTTGCAGTCGATGCACACAATGTTTACTCTGCATAAATATCCACAATCTAATTATTATAATTTGTCTTCTGAAAGATTCTTACTTAGAAGTTAAAGAATAATTTCGACTATAGTAAATTAACGAATAAAAATTCTTACTTGGAAAATTACAAAATCCTAAATATTGCTCTTTATAAACTCTAGCCTGGTCGATACAAGTTGCAATTGCTAATTGTTACAATATCTTAACAATTTATAAAATAATATACAACTTCCAATTTTTGGTATTTACATAAAGTACCGTCCGTCCATCAGGAGATGGCAGTGGTTTTCGACAGTGGGGTGCAGGAGGACTGCGAGATCCCACTCCAGACGCCAGGCTGCGGACCCCACTGTTACGCTTAAGTTCCTGGCGGAAAAGGTCGACATAGGCGCTCAGCGTCACCACAACTCTCTGTTCCTGTCACACTAATACGCGCGTTTCCATCTTTGTCGAGCTATTCGGCCAATAGCGGTAGACGTGTAACGCGCAGAAAGGAGATCACGTGGTACCTACAAGTTTCTGACTGCCATCTCCTGATGGACAGACTTAAGACTTCATGTCTTAATTCTAAAAGTTAACTAATGTCCGGAGCCCTGTGTTCTTCATTAACACTAGATTTACGGGGCCCGTCAAAATGACGGTTTCAAAAATTTTTAATTTACGATTATTAAGAGTGTAAGGAGGCATTCGTGAGGAATTATTAAATAGATTTATTTTTTTGTGTACATATTACAATAAAAATCGCTGAAGATCTAAGTAAATACAATTTTATTATTTTTACAAAGCAATGTAAAATTATCAATTTTAGTGCTCCGTAAACCTAGTGTTAACAATCCCCTTTCAAGTTTTAGGAACATAGAATCAGAAAATTTCAACTGACCATACAGAAGTGCAAAAATCGCATCAGTGCAATTAAATCACATAAGGAACTCAAAATCCATTTCTCTAAAACACAAAATGGAAAAGTAAAATCTGAGCGGTCTAACGAGCTGTCGGGAAAACTCAACCTGGAAAATGGCAATGAATTGTCGGCTCGCGTCCCTTGTTACTTAATTCGTGTACTTGGAACGCTTCGTTAGGCAATAAAAGGGTTGTCGTAGTTGTCGATTCGCGTTTCCAGACTTTTGACCAGGACAGTCGACGGGATCCATAACAAAATTGCTACCTCCGTGAAATATTTCGCGGAGAGTCCCGGGCGCGAGGAGGGATCTCAGCGGACACTTAAAAGGGTACCGTCCGAGAGAGGACTCGGGCACGATTAAAGTGTTTCGAACATAAAAGCTGGCCGTTCTGCTCTCTCGTTGAACGAGCCAGGTCCTTTAACCATAGGCCCTCAGAAATAAAGTCGAAAGCTCGGCTGGCCTCCTGCTCGTCTCCTCCCTTCGCAGTTACACCGTTCATTAGTCTGTAATTAAGGGATACTTTGTCGCAAAGAGACCGACTTTTGAAACATTTGCAGAATTTATAGCGGTGAGGCGCGGGGGGAAGGACGGTCCGGTGTTCGCGGACTCTGGTTCCTTTCGCCGTCAACCGGAAGACGGAAATAGAAGCGTATATAAACCGTGATCGATGGAGGCTCCAGTGCAGATTGCCGAGGCACCGAGCACTTAAGTATTGATTATCGGATAATATCCGATTGTGAATCGTTTGCAACGGGGTTTGAGAGCCGTTCGATTGCGTTATGAGTGTAAATGAGATACCGCGTTCGGCGTCACGCAGTTCTCGTCGAGACGTGGAGAAGCGCGCTTCAAGGCATCTTTCTGATATCTTTTGTTTCTTTATCTTTACATATATTTACTCTTTAAAATACCAAAGGTTTTTTTGTCATTCCGTGGTCCGTATGATCCTACAATATAAATAACCCACACCTAACCCAGACCTACTCCGATCACTTTTTGAGATGTTGAAACTTTTTTGCCAATATCCCGGAAACTAAAGCTGAGCGGCGGTAACATGTATAAGAAAAAGTGGTTCAGAATGATGACCTTGACAACATATTTCAACGTCATCAAAATCGGTGAGGTAGCCCCTAATGTAAATAATTACCAAAATGATTTATAATTTGAAAGTGGATAATGTATCAGTAACAATTTGTAAATTAATAATTAGTTTAAATTAATAATGTAGGATCTTAGGAAAAATGAGGAATTCCGGGCCGGGAATCGAACACAGGACCCTCGCGGTTGTAGCTGATCAACACTTACACATACCCACAGAACCCTCCTACTTTTCCTAATCTCCATACACTATTTGGTCTCGGAGGTCCTGATCCCACATTCGGCCATCCTGCTCCAGCATTCGCCCTCGAATGTCCGTTGCAGCGCCATCGTCTTTTTGGCCTCATCGCCATCAACACAACTCGTCACCAACTTCGTCACTTTTCGGGAACACCATCCTAATGTCCTCTCTTGCAGTTTTCCCTGGATGTGTCCCTTACTTCACTTCGTCGTCCTTTCGCTCGCGTGCGAACGTCTTCGCAACGCTTGCTTACTGCGTTCGTCGTCTGTCACCATGCGGGAGTCGGTGTTCCCCCCACCCCGGACGAGCCCCCGAATGGAGCATCTTAGGAAAAATGAGGAATTCCGCGCCGAGAATCGAACCCGGGACCCTCGCGGTTGTAGCTGATCAACTCTTACACATACCCACGGAACCCTCCTACTTTTCCTAATCTCCGTACATTATTTGGTCTGGGAGGTCCTGATCCCACAATAATGTTTTGAGAAAACTCGTAGAAAATTAGTAATCTTCGTTTTAGTGTTGTTCACGTTTGTCACGAATGAAGTATCACGAGCCAGGCTCGTGTTGTTTACCTTTGGTCCGAACGAAGTACCACGAGTTAGGCTCGTCCTTATTGTTTTTGGCCCAAATTTCTTACCACGAGTCTCAGTCGTTGTTGTAGGACAAGGAGTTAATAGAAGCAAGACAATGTTGGATTGGACGAAAAGTTTTAAGGGCGATACAGGGGTGGATCCCCTAAAATAAAGGACACAGAAAAAGAAGACAATCCGTGAATTTTAACACACTAAACTTGGTATCTGTTTACTCAGACAGACTCAGGCGTATTCAAGGAAGAGATTCTATATTCTGCAAACAGGCCAACTAAAGTTTTGGGAAGTCCGAAGTGTAATCTTCGGAGGCGTGCGCGCGGTAGATACATCTTAAATCTCGTTGAAGTTTCCCATGACGGGGCGAGCAAACGATTTCGTTGGCGGTGCGCATCAATTCGAAAGGTCTGTTAAGCAGCCCGGATAAATAGACCTGGAGGGTGGCGTTGGGCGGCCATTTGTTTAAGTTTCGGAGCGGCCTCCCGGGTACGGACGTGCTTCAATCTCCTAATGCGATTAAGTTCGCACGGAGCGGGTTTGCGCGTACACCTACCGACGAACAGCGAACTTGTATCTCCGGGGTGCATTATCCGTTACAAGTTCTAATAAATTTCGGGGGAGAGACGGGTCTCGGTGCCCCGTGACAGTAAGTCGGTCTCCTCCACCCCCTGCGCGAATTAACCCTGGGGCCCCCAGAGCGAGGTTCTTCGCTTCTGCACCTTTACCCACACCAGCACGCGATCAGACGGATATTCTTCCGCAGCCTTCCGAATTCTGGAACCGGCACGCTAATCTAAGTGCGGGAGAGTTTGCGCTACGTGTCTGCATGGCCATGAACGGATATTCCACTTGGAACTACGTTAACGCGCGACGAGACTACGGGATTAGAATGTCGAATCGACTTATGCCATTGGTTGCAAGTTATTCGGGGATTGGTGGCTGATTTTGACGATCCGTGAACGAATTGCAATGCAATTTATTCATTTCGAACAGAAATGGTAGGTGCTGTTGTTCTGAGATGAATAGGTTGAATTCGAACATTCCACTCTTTTGGATAGTTTATTCTAGTTTTATTGGGTTTCTCACAACTTATTTTTTCTTATGATAGAAACGGAGTATTATATATTTATATTAATTACATAAATACGACAGATTAGTTTTATTAAATTCGCTGTAATGCAAAATTAATGGATCACTGAAAAATCAGATTAATACACATAATGTTAATCTTTAAACTCTTATAATATCGTGAAAGAAAATCGTAAAAAAATCCACCTACGCTTATTTTAAAGCCTCAAATCTCTACTTTCACATCTTTGCGTTCATTTTTGTCAGAGGTTATTTTATATCATGTGGTGAGTGAAAATGTGAAGATACCTTTTCTGTGTTCAAATTCTAATAGAATTCAAATGACTCTATAGACGGGGATAAATTTTTTTCGTGACTGAAATTAACGTGGAATTAAAGATAGGTGTCTTCCCGTTAAAATGGCTGTTTAAAAATTGTCGTACGATTTTTTTTCGCAAAATTATGACAGTTTAAATATGGTTGTTTTTCAACTAGGAATTATTGGAGCTTTCATATTGTAGACTAGTGTATACATTTTTAATTCGTTTAAATTTTTAATGTATTTTCCATAATAGAAATCTTAGACTCTTTGTTCGAGTATTATACTGATGTTTGAAGTGATATGTAAATATCGTTATTAAAAGTAATGCTTCATTCAAGATTTCGCGCCCGTTATTAAAACAACTGGCATGTCTGACAATTGCTTGACATTTCTACTTGCTGAACACAAAAACAAGTGTACAGAACCTCTCCCATGGAAATCAACTCTTAAAAGTTCATTAAATTTTGTAAAATTCCTCCAGAATGTCTGATTCTGTCGTATCTTTTCTACTTACCAGTAAAACAAACCGTTAACACTAAACCTACCAGCACCGGTCAAATGACCGGTTTCAATTTTCGTATTTTGCTATTAGTGAGATGATGAAGTCGTATTTATGAGAAATGATTGAATACAAATTTTTATTTGATCATACATTAAAATAAGAACCACACAAACTTTAAATAAACTCAATCTTGTCATTTTTATGAGACAACAGGTACTAGTCAATTTTAGTGGTTGGTAGTTAACATTAGTGTTAACATAAAATTTCCTTGAAGATCGAGCATTTCGCAAAAAGTCTGTCCGTTCACTAACATTACCAGCATGAAACGAATTCGATCAACGCGTCTGACCATCCATTACCGTTCCACTTTACAATCGAACCGACATTCGATAATAATTTCCTCGGAACACCGATCATTTTAGGAAAAAGTTTCATTGCTGACGTTCGTTTCATTTTCCGAAGTAGAATCACAGTGTTTTCCTTTCTCTGGAGTTACATCACGAAATGAAGCTACGAAAGCAATTGTCGGGGAAACGACCGCAGCCATAAAAGCATTGTGTTCGACACTTCCAACTGGCTGCGGCTGTAGGAATGACAGCGTATTGCACCGTCGGTGGCCGTTCGGTCGAAACTTCATGCATTTAATCACCATTACCGTTCGAAAGTGCGGATGATCCACGATCGAACGATTCGTCCGATCGTAAAGGAATGATCTCTCCCGAATCTCCCTTAAATTGTGTCTGGGCCGAATGTAATCTGTTTACGGTGGTGAACGTGCGTGGGCGTAAGTGTGCACTTATGGGTAACAACCGTCGTTGTAACGACACGCCGTTCAAATGGTACCCATCGAAGCAGCCGCGGCACACGCTTGTAACTCTTACGAAGGTTCACGTGATCCGAGTGGTTTACATGCAGCCGGCGTCGTACGGATTGCTCGCAGGCTTTAAAGACGGAATTGCTGGGAACCGTCTGGACGAGATCGCATTGTCGTCGACGCTCTCAGTCCTGTCGAACTGTCTTCCGATGCAGAATATCCTAATGGTATGTCAATGATGCCTTTTCAATCGTCGGCCAAGAAATTTCGGCTACATGATCAGTGCATACATTAATTCTTATTAACGCTCCATTCTGCGCTTAAAATTGAAACTGCAGGAACTGTTACTTAATAAACTGTTATTTAACTGTTAATATTTTTGTAGTCACAAAACTCTCGGTAAAAATTTTTTTCCGCGAATGAAATCAACATGAGAATAAAGACTGAGATCTATTTTTTGAAATGACGTATTAAAAATTGTTGTAAGACTTTTTTTCACGAAGTTGTAACAGTTTAAGTATTGTCGATTTATTCTGGAAGATTTAGTGATGCTTCGAATTTGAACGGGAGTGGATGTAATTGCTTTGTTTATTGTGTTATTTATTTTGAATTTCGAATGGGGATTTCAGATGCTTCAGTCGACTATACTATCGATGATTAATGTGAAATATAAATGTTGTCTCCAGAAATAATACTCCAGAATTTCAAAAGTTATTGAGTATCTGACCCTATAATTCTATATTTTCATAAACAGGAGAACGAAATCTACCAATATGTAAAGTTTCGAGAAAATCTGGGACCCCATGACCGTGTCTTCTCCTTGTTAGTGGGAGACATTGGCGTGTGCTCATAGTAGTGGAATGGGATAACCGAAGGGGAAAAGGAAGAGAGGAAAATTCACCTAGTTTTGTGTGTTTCAGGCGACACTAGAGGACTCGCCAGTAAGGTTATCTAGCGGACCCGTGCCTTAGACGCGGGATGTCATACGGACAGCTTAGGACGGTACATATATGTATATACAAACACAGGAAGATTCAAGTAGTAGCGGGAAAGGTGTTGTCGCACTGTCCATCTGTTGACGAGCATATGACGCAGCCGTCACAAAGATGTGGCGGTTACTTCCTATACTCGTCAACAGAGGGACATTACGACTACACCTTTCCCGCTACTACCTGAATCTCCTCTGTTTGTATATATACCGTCCTAAACTGTCCTCACGACATCCCGCGTCTAAGGCACGGGTCCGCTAGATAGCCTTACTTACGAGTTCTCTAGAGGGCCTAGGATGAAACGCTTCCTTCTCCTTTTTCCATCTTTTCATACTCCGAAAACCATGCCGCCAAAAAGGTATATTGTAGGATCTTAGGAAAAAGGAGGGCACCGACCATACTGGGAATCGAATCCGGCCCTGCGATTTGTAACTGGTCAGTTCCTGCACACATCCACTGCACCTTTCGTCTTTTTCCAATCTCTATAAGGTATTTTGTCTGGGAGGTCCTGATCCCACAATACTGACGACAAAATGATTAAAGTTTATTTCAAGTACTAGGAGATCGTAAAACGAGCTATAATCATCATTTATTCAGCGGCTAGATGATGAAATAAGGTATAAAAATGAAGGAACGTTTTCAGAATGGAATTAATTTGTTTCGGAGATTATAGTTAGCATTTTTACGAGACTATTTCGTCCCGGTTGGAACCATCAAGTAGGCGAACGTCAAAACGTCGTTCGACGTTCACGTCACCGTTTATTTCACTCGCGACGTAACGGCTGCGTCGTGGATTTCGGCCAAAAGTGTTCGAAATAAAATTTGCGTGTTCTCGGTGTGGCTGTAGGCAGCGGGTCTCGATACGCGAACTCAATTTCCCTGGCACGTCGACGAGATCCGGCGATACCTCGTAAGTTTTGCGAGCGTTCCCCCGATCGGTTTTACTATCGGAAGCGCCCTACTCCCCTCCGGGCGTCGTCGAGGAACGATACACATATACGTACATATATGTATATGTATATATAATTCTATATATATGTGTTGTATATATATATATATATCATTCTGTTCGCGCAACTCGCGCTCCGAAACGACAGAGTTTTCGAGGAAAGATAAGGAATACTGTCGTCAAGTATCTCTGTATCTCGTTACGCGTTGTTCGAATGATTTACCGAGTATCGGGCCACCGTACGCCATGCTTTTGGCATTCGTTTGCCTCGAACGCCGGCTGGTAGAATTTCAGATTATTGTAATGGCGTCCGATACCGTCCAGGAATGCCGTCCTACCGGAATACTTTATCATTGATCTGGTTATTGGTACTCCAGAATCTCAGTGCAAAGAAATCGAACCCTCGGAACGGAGAACCTTCCGTTTTCCTGATGAACGGCGAAACTCGAAATCGGAATTTTATCTCGAACCGCGAGCAAAGTTATCGGCTTTCGGGAAAATAAAGATCCACTCTGTTTTACGGGAAAATTTGGAACAAATTCGTCGTGTGAACTTTACGGGGAATCTCGACGAAATTTCTGTGATTCAGAGGATTCACTATTTCTGTGATAGTTTAAATTTTTAATCATTAGTAACAGTGCTGGGACGCATTCACAATTATTTTTATTTTACAGTTCGTTCGTATTAAATAATTTTGGTGCCCGTAGCTTAATATCTGCTACCTGAACCTTAAAAAGTTTGTTCTAATAAATATCAGTTTTGTGTTAAGATATTTTTAATTCTGAGCGGTGTCTGACTACTTTCAGGATATTCTACTTACGATCATAATTACTGTACATCATCCAGAAACGGAGGAGACGTGCGTTTAATTTTATACAATAGCATAAATTAATGAGTTGATGCGTGAAGGTAACAAATTTGTCTAGAAAGCACATAAAATGCAGTGAAATTGTAAATGAAGGTTGAGAGTGAAAAGAACGTGAAAGGGAAAAATCCACGAGTGCAGAACATAAATATAAAGTATGTTTTCTCTTTGGCGAAGCATCTTTCAAAGACACAAGCTCGTATCTTCCTCAAGAGACTTCTCTTCGCGAAAAACTGTTCAAAAGGCTTTCTAAACTCGGTCGAATTTCGCATTAAACTGCGAGCTGTACAATCAAACGTTGAGAAGTATGTTCCGTGAAAAGGATGTTCCAATAGACGAAATCAATGTAACACGAATAAATTCCTCTCCTTCGAACTAGGAGAACACTTCAACCGCGTGCATTTCGCACATCAAGAATATACATATTCTCTTTCAATCATTTTAACCAGTTAGCTGTTATTGACGAGTATACTCGTCATGGAATACAATTAATTGCTTCCTTTTATTTTAAAATTGTTGTGAAAAATAAAACACATTAGTAATTTGTTTAGAATGTTTCGAGTCAAAGACGAAGTAAAGAGACGAAACAACGAAATTGAAGCGACGTCCATGTGATAAATGAAATATTTAAAAATTCTTACCACCCGCGTATAAATTCGAGCTACACAGCTAACTGGTTAATAACTGCGAAGTAATATAACAGTATCGTGCAATTCTTCTAATATCTTTACAATATTGTATTTCACCCATGAAGGATATCAAGAATATACATATTCTCTTTGAATCATTTTAACCAGTTAGCTGTTATTGACGAGTACACTCGTCATGGAATACAATTAATTGCTTGCTATTTATTTTAAAATTGTTGTGAAAATTAAAACACATTAGTAATTTGTTGAGAATGTTTCGAGTCAAAGACGAAGTAAAGAGACGAAACAACGAAATTGAAGCGACGTCCATGTGATAAATGAAATATTTAAAAATTCTTACCACCCGCGTATAAATTCGAGCTACACAGCTAACTGGTTAATAAGTGCGAAGTAATATAACAGTATCGTGCAATTCTTCTAAT
Organism: Sphecodes monilicornis; assembly: GCA_913789915.3. Lineage (NCBI taxonomy): Eukaryota > Metazoa > Arthropoda > Insecta > Hymenoptera > Halictidae > Sphecodes > Sphecodes monilicornis. The sequence goes on from OU565295.1 coordinate 17,479,946, forward strand.
ATCTTTACAATATTGTAGTTCACCCATAAAGGATATCAAGAATATACATATTCTCTTTGAATCATTTTAACCAGTTAGCTGTTTTTGACGAGTACACTCGTCATGGAATACAATTAATTGCTTGCTATTTATTTTAAAATTGTTGTGAAAATTAAAACACATTAGTAATTTGTTGCGAATGTTTCGAGTCAAAGACGAAGTAAAGAGACAAAACAACGAAATTGAAGCGACGTTCATGTGATAAATGAAATATTTAAAAATTCTTACCACCCGCGTATAAATTCGAGCTACACAGCTAACTGGTTAATAAGTGCGAAGTAATATAACAGTATCGTGCAATTCTTCTAATATCTTTACAATATTGTAGTTCACCCATAAAGGATATCAAGAATATACATATTCTCTTTGAATCATTTTAACCAGTTAGCTGTTATTGACGAGTATACTCGTCATGGAATACAATTAATTGCTTCCTATTTATTTTAAAATTGTTGTGAAAATTAAAACACATTAGTAATTTGTTTAGAATGTTTCGAGTCAAAGACGAAGTAAAGAGACAAAACAACGAAATTGAAGCGACGTTCATGTGATAAATGAAATATTTAAAAATTCTTACCACCCGCGTATAAATTCGAGCTACACAGCTAATTGATTAATAAGTGCGAAATAATATAATACTCTCTGCAATTTTTCTAATATCTTTACAATATTGTATTTCACCCATCAAGAATATCAAGAATATACATATTCTCTTTCAATCATTCCAACCAGTTAGCTGTTTTTGACGAGTATACTCGTCATGGAATACAATTAATTGCTTGCTATTTATTTTAAAATTGTTGTGAAAATTAAAACACATTAGTAATTTGTAGGAATGTTTCGAGTCAAAGACGAAGTAAAGAGACGAAACAACGAAATTGAAGCGACGTCCATGTGATAAATGAAATATTTAAAAATTCTTACCACCCGCGTATAAATTCGAGCTACACAGCTAACTGGTTAATAAGTGCGAAGTAATATAACAGTATCGTGCAATTCTTCTAATATCTTTACAATATTGTATTTCACCCATTATGAATACTGATGTTCCTCGGTAGATGATGCGAGGGCAGTTCATTCAAAAATCGTGTAAGAAAGAGGAGAATGAAACGGGATAGATAGAGAACTGCAAATTCCGCAGTTTGCAACGCTACTTTGGTATTACATACGGGGAATAATGTACTAGAAAATCCTTATATAGTGGTTGGGGCTCGTCGGGACTGGGTAAGTTTGAATCCGTGACCGGTTCCGATGAAATTTTCACTGAAAAACTAGCTAGGACCGGTATATCGATTCGTTGTAACACGTGCGCGCGCGATTCACGGCGACGGCGAACATTCTATTCCGCTATCCGCCGTATTATTGGCGACATCAACTATTCATGAGGGACGAGCCACCGACGGGGAACCATTACAACGCGCGAACACGTATGCAACTTTCACGGATAATCAATGACGAGCGTATCGAACACTACGTGACGGCTCCTCCGCTTCGTAATATGTAAATAAGATGTTGAATGCGCCGCCGTCGAAAACCTTGTAATGGATCGGCGACCTGTAATTTCGTCCGGGAGCATCGTCGAGACGCGCGCGAGATCGATACGACAAGCTACGCCGTAATCTTCCTCCAACGTAATCATATTACGTGATCAGTGCATACATTCATTCTCATTAACGCTTCATTCTGCACTGAAAATTGAAACTGCAGATACCGCATCAAAGTATTTCATTGATGACTCAAGCGATAAATTGTTTATATTATTGTGGTCACAAAACTCTCGGAAAAAATTCTTTTCGCGAATGAAATCAACATGGAAATAAAGACTAAGGTCTATTCTTTGAAATGGTGTATTAAAAATTGTTGTAAGATTTTTTTTCACGAAGTTATGATAGTTTAAGTATTGTCGATTTATTATGGATGATTTAATGATGCTTCGAATTTGAACGCGAGTGGATGTAATTGCACTATTTATTGTGTTATTTATTTTGCATTTCGAATTGAGATTTCAGATGCTTCAGTCGACTATACTATCGATGATTAATGTGAAAAATAAATGTTGTCTCCAGAAATAATGCTTTATTCAAGATTTCAAGCCTATTATCGATCAGACTGGTTTGTCTGACCATTGTTTGTCATTTCTACTTACTGTAACCGAGAACGAGTATGTAGAACGTCTTCCGTAACTGTTAAAAATTCATTAGTCTTCGAAGTATTTAAGAGATACGTCCGACCATCGCATATCTTATCTACTTGTCAATCACACCAACATTCAGAATAATATGTCTGACTATTATGTGATATTTCTACTTACTGTAATCAAGAACTTTTTTTAGTTGTCTGGCCATTATGTGCTGCTTCTGCTAACTGCAACAAAGAACAATTATATACAGGGTGTTCGCGCTATCACTAGCCAGCGTTTTTCTTTTTTTGTGTTTATACTATTTTGTTAGATATGAAGGTGACCTTCAACTTTTTAATGGAAATGCTGTATATTTTTTTATATCACATGAAAGCGTGTGTATAGTTAAATTCATCCGTATACTGCACAGTGACCTTCAATATCATGCAAGGTCAGAAATTAAAGTAACATGTTTAATATTTCGCTTTCATGTGATATAAAAAAATATATATCGTTCGTATCTAACAAAATAGTATAAACAAAAAAAAATTACATACGTCATTGTGTTGCGTATGAAAAACAGTACTACTTTTTGCTCTTTTATTTTTTTCTAATATTTACTATTTACAAGAAAAACGCTGGCTAGTGGTAGAGTGAACATCCTGTAGAATGTCATTTATGTGGAACCGACAATAGACGTTCGTAGGGTATAATAGAATTCAAGAGATATGTCTGACTTCTGCTCTCCTTTTCCACTTACCAATCAAACCAACATTCAGACTAGTATTCGTGACCATTCCATGATATTTCTACTTACTGTAACCAGGAATAACTTTACCGAGCACACTGAACCAGAATAGTAAAAATTGCATTAATTTTCATATTTACAACAATATATATATATATATATATATATATAAAATAACAGATAGGAACAGCAATAACCTGGCACGTTTAAGTTGTCGGAATGAAAGCGTTCGAAACAATTTTTATAAATCAATGAACCCGCCTAATTCTTCGATGTGCCCTCAATAAAAGCAATTGCTACGATTTTACGGAACGTTTGAGTTTGCCATGCCGGCAATAAAACTGTGAAAGTACGAGAAAATCTGGGGACAAACGGGGGACGTATTTTCAACGAGATTTCATAAACCGCGTCGGTATTTCCTTTCCTGGAACGTTGACGCACGGCAGCGATAGAGCGAAATTCATTTACCACCGAGGAATAATCGTATTCGTAGATTAGAACGTAACGCTCCGGTATATCGCGGCTTTTTATCGTCATTTTGTGTTCTTTACTGCGTGGACTAAACCGAGAAATAGGGAGAAAGAGAGACGGAGAGAAAAGTGAACCAACCAACCCACCACATCGAATGGCTTTCCGCGTGGAATTAAAATTACGACTCTTAAGCTTTCGCGAGTGGCTCCTTCAGCCGCGGCGAGGCCTACAACGAGGATATATTAAAATTCTCGCGTAATAAGCCGTCCTCGCGAATCGTGTCGCCTTTTGTCGGACCGTTGCGTGTTCATTCACCACCGCAACTTCCATTTCCCCTTTCCCTTCTTTCCCCCGGCCGTCGTAATATTCCGTTACAGTATTTTAATCTCCGCCAGCGAAGAAGAAACGACAGGACGAAACCCGCCGAGTAATTTTGATGCAATAATAAAGGGAAAATATCGCAGAACCCACTTTACAAGTTAACGAGTCTCTGCCGTGGATAAAGTCCCGTGTAAACGTAGTTCCCCCGTTGTTACGACTGCATTCAAACTCGAGAAACACGATTTCGATTGCTGTTGTAGGACGGACAAGAATGTTTACGCTAAACTTACATTTTTCGAGACGTGCGTTACTTGCCACTGTTTGCAAACCTGTTTGTTTCATTCGACTCGAGTTTAAACTTGTCGAGGGAACGTGCTGCATCTGTACATATTGATTCTTGAGAAGAGGGATGCTTAGCACCATTATCTCGGAAGTATTGAATTTTGCAAATCAAAAATTGACAGATATCATCATCGAGTATCAACGTTAAGCACTGTAAAAAATCGAGAGCCTATTGAATCTTTTTCTTAAAAAAAAAAATCATGTATATTACCTAGTTTCGTGGTCGTTAAAAGTGAACATCATTAGCATCGCCACCATTATTTTTCCTTCATTGAATCGAACATAATTTTCCTGGCACGAAATGGGCATAATTTTTCAGATATTTTTCTGTGTCTACGGAAAAATATAATTAGCAATCCTCAGTTCGTTTTTCCATTAAAATCGGCAGTTTCTTACCGTCAAGGAGCCAAATTTTTTTAATTCGAGCAACAGATCGCCGGAGAGCAGGCAAAAAGAAAGCCCACTCGCTCGGAATGTCCGAAGTTCCGATCGACTAGATATCTCCTCGCAGCCGATGAACCAACTATGAATTCTAATTAGAGAGCCTGTGCGGAGTGAGAAAGTGAGCGGCATCCAATTAACGGGCCGACGGGCGTAAAAACAAATTCCGGTCCATGAAGCAGCGTCGAGGCCAACGAGCAGCTCGGCGAACTCCTCGGCAAGGTCCCTTCGCTTATTTGACCAAGGTGGATCCTCCTGCCAAGTGGCATTTGCGGCGAGCGTATTTTAATCGTCGCCTAATTGTAACGAACAACGCGCAATCAACCTACGCGTCCATACCGAACCGACAACGGGCTAGAACGAGCAACTTGACACTGATATTCTCACGTTTCTTGCAAATTCTGCCACTTGTTACAGGGGAATTAATTATTTCAATGCTCAATTCAATGGAGACCTTCTTCTTATTACTATTACTCTTAATTAGAACACGGGGTTAAACCTTTTTTTGGAGGACCAATTTTTTTTTAACTTTTTTTATGCAGTCCTATAAATTTCGACCAGAAACCACCGAAAATGAAAGTCTTATTGCCAGGAGTTCACTGGTACAGAAGTTATACGCGTGTAAAGTTGAGAACTTTGAAGTCTTTTTGACAGGTTACAGTAAGCGCATAAAGTAGATGGTACAATATGTTTTCTGGAGGGAGTACAAGGACAAATGAGGATAATATTAACGTTTTTCTCCAGTTTGTTGTACATTTTATTGTTGATTTCAAAATGGCTAGTTCAAGCATTACAAAGTTTAACTTTTTAAAATGCAGAAAAATATTAAAATCAGCTTCATTTATCCACGTGCTCCTATCTAGTAAACATACCGTGCGCGAATATACCATATTATCTGGCGCATGCGCTCGGTACTACTTAGCCGATCCGCGAATATACCATATTATCTAGCGCATGCGCTCAACACTCCTACGTCTACCACCCAACGAATATACTAATGTGACGACACTTTAATTTGTGAAAAACACTTGAAATTGATTATGTTTACACGCGTATAACCATCTATCCAGTGTATACCTCTACCACCCAACGAATATCCAACATGACGACGCCCTAGCCTGTCAGAAATGTTTAAAATTTCTCATGTTTAAACACGTACAACTTATAAACCAGTGAATTCCTAACAATAACATTTATTACATTTTCGTAATGTTCTCATCGATCTCAACAGGATTACATAAAAAAAAAGTGAAAAAGAGTTCAAGAAAGTTAAAAACATCTGGTCCCCCAAAAGAAAGAACAGCCGAACGCGGATCATTGTGCAAAATATAAATTGTCTATGTCGAGTAAAAGAATTGGAAGTTTCTTTTCCTCTTTCTATAATTTTAATCAGTTGAAAACAGTACACTAATAGCCTTGAATTTTTCAATTTTGTCACTGTTTTAAATTTCACCCGTTCATTTTTGTCACAAATAAACTCTCCAAATGTACTATCTTACAAACAATACGGCCACAGCTTCTTGAAGCAAGTTTTATTCTAAGAATTCTAACCTAGAAATCAAAACAATGCATGCTCGATGAAGCAAATTCTTCTTCTACAAATTGTAGCATGGAGTCGAAAACAAAATGTTCCTCAGACTGCATAGCTTCAGTGTATCCATAGTGTCTCCATAATTCCGTATTTATTTGCAATGCTTCGGAACATCCGAGGTACAGTTTTAAGTTGTCAAATAAAGCTGAAAAATAAAACATGAGTACCTTCGACGCGTCAGAGTTGCGAGTTAATTTCCCCGACGAGGTTTAGTCACCGGCTACAAAAATTTCATGACGTATATCCGCGAAAAAATGAGGTTATTACCTCGTCGGGCGGGCCTTTGAGCTGATAAAAGGCTCGGCTCGTCAGCGGAACGGTGGAAATTCAAAACGGCGCAACTCCTGAGCCCGGCCCGGCGTGGACTCGTGTAAAAGTTATCCGGTTTAATGAGAAGCTTCCGGAATATGCAATAGTCGCTGCTGTCCCATTACGGATTCTTTTGTCCGGCCGGCGACACGAGCTCAAGTGCGAAATGAGAGTTCCTACGGCCCTGAGGCTGGGTGTTGTTGGAGGATGTTTACCTGGTGACCTGTCGATCTGTAAAAAATGGCGCCCGTCCTTCAAACCAACTCCTTTTCCGTTCTCCTAGATTTATACTAACTTCTTGGAGGACCGGTTATGTCTTAGAAGAATATTTGAATATTTACCTACCTTTGAAATACAGCCGAAAGTTGGTTAAGTTACATTTTGCGATTCTTGAAATTATTGTACTTTTATGACCAATAGTGTTTGGCGTTCTGGAAGATTTTTAAGATGCTTGAACAAGCATGATTTAATTCTTGAAGAGTGAACATTTTTTAATTGTTATTAGACTGGGGATTTTATGCATTTATGACAAGCATGATAGGATAAAATCTAACTATGAATCCAAACTATGAAAACATTTAGTGGAATCTAGAAATTTTACTGTAATGCTTCCAGCTCATTACAATGATTGATAAATGAAATAAATATCTATCTATCTCCTGTGTGTTGCAATTAATGCAGACTATTTTTATTTTATCAACACTTATCGACAATCTATACTTTCGTTTTTGCATAGAGATCCACAGTCCAGTTATAATACAATTGCTGATGGTTCGGAACACTCACGGCTTCATTCGTGAATATTTTTAAAAATACAAGTATCGTTGCAGATACATCTGGTAGACCAGGGAGTTCCAACATATTCCCCTCCGAGAACTGCAAGGTCCCCACCATCGAACCTCTTCCCACTACTACGTACAGTCGTAGAATTAGTGAGTGCTGCGCGCGCCGCACGGCTCTCGAGATGGGAGCTTCCCACTACTATACACTATAACTATGAAGTCTAAGAGTGGGGGAAGATCCTAAGCAGGGAAGGTGCCTCAAATACCTCCGGAGCTACTGTTTCTCAAAGCACTGGTTTTCTAAATTTCTAAACTTCGATAGGCGCGAACAAAAATACCAAAATTTTCGCGCACTATCCCAAAATCGGTCGAATCCCACTTCTGAGATTTGTAGGGGGTGATCGGTCTAAGAAAGAGCGGGTGACTCACAGTGACTCTCGAAACGGCTCACGGCGAACTCGCTTAGTAAAACGCGACGGACCATGGTCCTCGCGATAAACAAAAACCGTCGGGTCGCAATGGTTGCTAACGGCCAAACACCAAACCGATGACTCTGGAACGTTCGAGACGACCAACCGTCAAGCCGATGATTCTGGAACGTTCGAGAGCCATCGACGGCCGGTTGCAAAGACCGGTTGCTAACGATCGAACGCTCAACGCCTACGCAATTTTCTTATTTTACTATTAGTGAAACGATGAAGTCGTATTTACCGGAAATGATTGATTAAAAATATTTATTTCCTCATACATTAAAATAAGAACCACACATACTTTAAATAAACTAAATCTTGTAATTTTTATAAGACAACAGGTACTAGAGTCAATTTTAGTGGTCGGTAGGTTAAGTGTTAATGTTAAGTAGTCTTCAGTAGATTTTCTATTGTTCCTGATTTAACAACTGCGCTTTTAATTCAATCGCCCGCAATAAAATAATAGAAATAATGATTTTAATACTCTGCGTCCAAATAGACAAGAGGAGGATTGAACAGTACATTCTGCAACCTTTAAATTCATTAGTTGAGCCAGCTTGAAATGCACTTTTACTGCAAAAAGTGAAATACAAAATGAATATACCTAAGATTAAAATGGAAGAATAACGAAGAATCTGGCAGAATAAACGAAAGAAGGAAGAGGATTTGGTTGTGCTGTTGAGAACAATAGAATAGCAAACTTTTTTCGCGGTTCTCAGAATAATTTCGCGATCGAGTGTAATCGGGAACTGCCGTCGACAGGAGCGTCGAGCATCGACAGCCCGGAAAAATATTAAATCGAGTGAAAGACAGCCCCTTCTTCGATCTCTTTCGGCGTTGTTCCCTCCCCCTCCTCCCCTCCTCTTCCCTGGCTTACGTAACCACAGCCCGAACCACCGAATTGCTATTGGACTATGATTCGGGTGCAATCCGGGGAAGGAAGGCTGCATTCATCGCGAAACACATGCGTTACCGCCCGGCGTGGCAATTCATTCGTGACCGATTAATTTCTTCGGAATAAACTGCGGCCCGGAACGGCTCCGTAAGCTGCCGGCCATTAATCCGGCCACTCAGACACTAGAGAAATAAAGAGAGAGAGAGGGAGAGGGAGAGAGAGCTTGGGCTACGTCTCGCGACCCGGAAACCCGAAGACGGCTCCAGTCGATCCTGGACCTTGTTTGTCTTGATTCAGTCTTCGCCGATCAATTAGTCCCTTGGGATGTGTCCGACTTCGGCTTACCAGAGAGTGCAACCTGGTTTCCAAACCATTTGTTCCACGTCACGCAAGAGGATCGAGGTATTCATTTATTTAACCAGATAAATTTTCCTTGCAGACTTCTGCGAGGCTGAAGAGAAAAGGATGGTTTTAGGATTTTTTGGAAAATCAACCCGTGGTGGTACCGGAATGAATCTTGATCCAGATTGTAGAAAAACTTTTGAAGTTTTTTTACTCATGATTGTTAACAATTTTTAGCAATGCAACAGTTTTATCCCTGAACTCGGCGTCTCGGGAAAAATCTCATGAGAAATAAATATTAACCCTTAGCACTCGTGTGGTGACTCTGAGGCACTACTAAACATTGCTATACCATTATTCAAAATATTGTTTAGATTATTAAATTGATATTCAATAAATCAGTTACCAAACATTTGAGTATTCTATAAGATCTTATGTCAGTTTCATTTCTTCAAAATGAAAAAAAACTATATAGAATGGAAATATTCTTGATAGGAAGAACAAGTTTGGTTATGCAGTTAAAATTCTTCCGAGTGCAACGGGTTAATATTCTCATTTGCTATCAACGATTTTTACATTTTTGGCTGCAGGGCTCTCAGTAATTCGTCGGTAGACTGTTGATCTTTATGCAAAATAGAAATTGTCCCAGTCTATTGCAAGTAGTAGAAGTGAAATGAAAATACTTATTCTCTTTCAATCATTTTAACCCGGCGTTAGTTAGGTGGGGTCTCACAGACCCCAGAGATTTTAGATTTATTGTAACATAGTAACAACTCGTGACAGCGAGTCGAACCTGAGTGTACCTTCCCCTTCCATAATCTACTACTCGACGTCATTAACGCCAGGTTGTTCCGCGCAATCACATTTAGTGTGCATACCTGTAAAGTGTGTTGGGATCCCGACTGTGCAATTACAGAAAATGAGAACTCAGAATCTGAAGACTAAATGTTTATTATCGTATTAACTACTCATAATGTATATTATATTATTATATAGTTCGTTCGTTGTTAAAGTTAGGAGTCTATTTTCGTTGAAAAATAAATATGTTTCATTAGTTGAGTATTTTTGAGTAATAAAAATTTGATTTCGTGGATCTGCGTTTTTACTCTGAAAAATTACAAGCCTCTTAAGCAATACCTAATCTTATATTCATGAAAAAGGTATTTTTATTATTTTTATTTATTTAATTTTTATTATTTATTTTATTATTTTTATAATAAAATATATTATTTCGGTGGGTCTGTGAGACCCCACCTTACCACTATCGATACATTTTCATAATCGATACATTAAATGCTTAAATCTGCAATCAATCTGCGTAGGTCAAATCTGGTCTATGTACCAATTTTTACTATCCATTCAATCCCTTAATAAAAGGAACCAATTAGTATTATGATTTTGATTATTCTTTTATTGTCATCCCAAAAATTTCTCTGTTTCGCTAAATATTTGAATGGAAAACAATTCGTTCGACCGCAAACAATTATATGCGTAGAAACACGACCGTAAGCGTCGCATTAGCATTCTAATTTTACAGTCGACCTAAAGAATCCGGTAATCAAGCAGCAATGAAATTCTTTAGGGAAGGAGTAGCACGGGTTCGCATAAACACCCGCAGCCTATTAATAATTCAGCGCGTTAAAAATACAGATTTCGCCGCGTTCCGGTGTTTCGTACTCACGCGTGCCGCGAATACATAAACAACAAGCCGGCCCCCCCCGTGTTCGCGGACGATATTCGCAAGGAATAAATAGACCCGACCTGCGCCGCGGCGGCATCACAGATTTTCTCCTCCGCAGACTGATTTATAAAAGCGGCAGCTAAACAGAAACATATTTTTCCTGTAACAAAACGCGTTCCTTTGAAAGGGACAACCGCCTGTCGTCGGTTGAATTAAAATCCTCATCTCGTCGAGTTCCTAGCGAGATATTCCACCGGAAAAGAAAATCCCTTGCGTTCTCTCTTTGCCTCTAGGCGTTTTCGTGACATTCTACGAACACGATTAAATCGCGGTATAGTTCGCGACGTGCGCGTTGCCATTTCCTCGGGACACGGTACCGGGCTCTGCTGGCAAAACTCGATACCATATAATGCGTTTATCTGCGAGCCGATAAAACGTTCTCGGCGCGGTGTGCTCGCGATTAGGTGTCGAAAGATTACATTCTTTATTAAACTTCCAACGTTGGAGACACGTATATAAATCTGTGAACAAGAGAAGGTATCACTGATGTATATATATATATATATATATATATATATATATATATATATATATACTATGGATACGGTATTCGGATTCTGGAAATGTCCCGAATTGAACAGTAGATTTGGATGCCAGCGCCGCTATCGTTCGACCGGTGTACTGTACCCCTCGTACTCCTCTTCGCCCCGTGATCCTTTATACTTCGCCATGTGTTTGCGTCCCTCTAGACGGCGCTGCTTTCAATCGAGTTGATTGGACGTCATTGACACGCTACGAAATAAAAAGTGTCGATGACGTCCAGTCAACTCGATTGAAAGCAGCGCCATCTAGAGGGACGCAAACACATGGCGAAGTATAAAGGATCACGGGGTGAAGAGGAGTACGAGGGGTACAGTACACCGGTCGAACGATAGCGGCGCTGGCATCCAAATCTACGTTCAATTCGGAACAAAAAGCTGTGTAGCTGGCTTATGGCAATACCGTATCCATAGTATATACGGTGGCTCACGAAAGTATTCGAACGCACTTTAAGTTGGAATAAAATTTTTAAAATTGGATCGAATAAGTTGACTTTTTCTTTAGCAACTACAACCATTGATTTACTAAGTGAGATGCAAAAAAAATGTGAAAACTTACAGTTGGCAGGAATTACATAATAAAATACAGAAAAATTGTCTTTCTTCTTTTATTCACTTAAAATTAGACTGCGGATGTTTATGCAATTTGCAATTTTTGTAGACAAATTTTGAAAAAGTGGAATCAAATGAAACCTTATTTTCAGTGATAGTAGCCTTTTTTAGGTCTGAAATAAATAAAAATCGTAATAAAGTCTCTCAAATTTTATGCCCTAACATTTTTTGAAAATTTTCGAAAGCAATAAATGCATAAAGATCCGCAGTCTACTTATAATATTTATTCTAATATCATGGGAAAATGAATACATGTATTAAGTACACACAGGGCAGAAAATAGAAAGTGAACATTAATCAACACTTGATATTAATGACAACGTTAATGAAGACATGACAGATCGAATACTGTGTTGCATCTAAAATAATTGTCCTAACAGAAATATTTAAGAAATGAATAACCTACTTGATTTTTTCGAAATGTATTAGATAAGTGACTTAGAGTAGAACACTGAAAGGAATTAAAATTTTGGTATTGGATTTATAATTGGAAGTATAGAGAGTGAAATAATCGTCGGAAGTGGAGGAGCGTGTTTTCGTCTAACGCAATAATAATAATGGACGTCGGTGGGATCGTGCAAATTCTGCAAAAATCATTGACGGGAATCGGGTCGGCGATAGGGCCGTTATTTTATCACGGAAGAATTTGCAAGTATCGAGAGTGGTAAAAAAAAGGGTAACGACGGGACGGCCCGGCGACGATTAATGGCTCTAATGGCGCTGCGGTGGACGCCGGTTCGATTGTTCTTTACGCGTGCGCCCGATTACCGGCTGCCCCATGGGAAAAACCGTATGCAGCGGCTGGTGCATCGCCGGTGCATCGTTGGAAAAAGGGATCCGGGCCCAGCGACATTATTTACCCGCGACAATAGCATCGCCGTTGTAAATTTCGAGCGACTCTAACCGCAACTCGCAGTCTCGCGACGTCGTACGACACGTCACTACAATTTGCTCCTTACCACCGCCTTGGTACCACGTTTGTGGTATTGTACCACGCGTTTCCCATGACTTTGAATTTTTTTGGAATCAAAAGTCGATTTTCATTATTAGGAATTTTGTAGTAAAAATTCTTTAGAATTGCCTCTATAAAATCTTAACACATAATTTTCGAAAGTCTCAAGTCCATGGCTAGCCCTTAGCACTCGAATGGCGACTCTGAGGCACCACTACAAATTGCTACACCATTATTCAGAATATTGTTTACATGATTAAATTTGTTCATATGTAATAAATTACTAAACATTTAAATATTGTATGGGGTACTATATCAGTTTCTTACGCATATAATCAAAATAACTATGTAGAATGGAAATATTCTAGGTTAGAAGAAATGTTTGGTTTTTTAGTTGAAATAGCTCCGAGTGCAAAGGGCTAGGAGATGTTTAATAGATCTTTCAACAGCAATCGGAATTCCAATCGTAAACCACTAAATCAAACCCAGTAACCTAATCTAATAATGTCGTTTGAAGTTATTTTGTAAAAGTAGATCTTTAATCATTCTTTGGGTGCAGGCAGATAAAGTGTTAAGCTAGAATTCATAACGTTTAGATTAGGTTTGAGGGTGGGGTGCAATGGAGGGAACCCTTCAAAATGGACGGGGCCCACCACACACGTGTTCGGACAATTCAAAACGGTAGAATTCGCTGTAGTGAGTGTCCGTAGATTTTTATAAATATCTAGAATACGGAAAAGTTGTTCAGAATGGTGACCTTGATAATGTGGGATCAGGACCTCCCAGACCAAACACCGTATGGAAATTAGGAAAAGGCGGAGGGTATCCTCGGAACCCTTCGTGGGTATGTATTAGAGTTGATCAGCTACAACCGCGAGGGTCCCGGGTTCGATTCCCGGCGCGGTATCCCTCCTTCTCCCTCAGATCCTACAATAATATATTTCAAGGTCATTGAAATTAGTGATGTGTCCTTTTTACTGTATAATTACCGGTAGCAATGAGCAAGGTGTAGACAGCGTTCCAACAAAAGATCCCAGCGTGGGATCCCATGACGTCACTTAATATCACGTTCCGAGAATTGTCCCACCCTCATCTCCACTACTACAACGTTCCCCAACCCTCAAAAATTCTCTCGATCTGGGATAGACTACGCTATAGGCTCGCGACGTCACTCACCTAGGACTACAGCTTTTTCCCGTTATTTTTTCCCCAATTCTCTCGATCTGGTAACACTGATTGCACAAGTTTCCCACGTCTCGGAAGCAAAGAAAAGCGCAACAGAAATTCGCGCGAATCTGCATCCGAATCGAGCCACGAGGATTAAGGCGTTCGTGGAAGTTCACCGACGTAATCAAAACGTCCACTCGAGCACGATTGCACTCTGCCCGACAGGCCAAAAGGGTCCTTGAAATTCGAGATATCTGTGAGTATCGGCTCGCCTACCGGACGCTCGTAACAAAAATCAGAATATTCGAGGGCCCGCGATAAAATCCGCCCCTGTTCGATGTTCCCCGTCTATAACCACGGCTAATAGAAACATCAACGTCGAGCAATTAATTCACCTGGAAACAGTCCCGGGCAGGCACGGAATTATTATAATTTACCGAGCACGATGACCCCGAGTGTATCTGAGTGAAACCGCGGCCTAAACGTTGTTACATAAATCCTGATGACGCGCTAGTCCATTCGGGGAACAATAATAATTAGCGCTGACTAACATGACCGCGTTACCATAACCGGATACACTCTACTGTGCTCGTTTTACAAGGTCTCTTCTTGTGCTCTCGACGAACAAATTCTTTTTGTTCCGTCGGATAGGGGCGGTGAAATTGTGCCGGTTACTCTCGGGGAAAGTACTATTCTTCTAAGATCTTAACGGTTAGGGGCTAGCGCCGGGCTGAGGGAAAAGCTACCAAGATTTGTCGACTGGACAGCCTTCTACCAATGCGATTATGGCGGTGCTCACTTTCCTGTTTCTACGATACTAAATCCTCTGGAATGATCTCTGTGCTTGCGGACGGAAGCCATGTGTTTTAACACTTTGATCCCCATGTCGCCCATATCTGGGTTACGGTATTATTAACCCCTTGCGCTGTAACGTCGAGTCAAACTCGAGATGGAGATTCTGGACAAAGTGGAATAAATATGTATGTTATTAATCTCTTTTAAATCGAAATAAATTTTTATTTAGTCGTTTTAATATACAACTATTGGAGAACATGTAAGCATACAAGACATATACATTTTCGTCCTCTTTTAGGAAATTATTAACTACATAGAAATTGTTCTCATGTTTCTACTGTCTGAAATTTCTTTGACGCGATTTTGTTCTAAACGCGTCTAAACGAGTTGGTGCGCTTTACAATAATCCACAGATTAAAATAATTTTCGAATGTCCATATATTTTTGTCAATTTATTAACCCTTTGCTCTCGACGCAATTTTAATTCCAAAATCAAGGCATTTCTTTCAACCTACAACATTTTCATTGCACGTAATCTTTTTTACATTATGCACATGAAATTGAATCAATCTCGCCCATATATAAGTTACGGTATTATTAACCCCTTGCACTGTAACGTCGAGTCAAACTCGTGGTGGAGATTCTGGACAAAGTCGAATAAATATGTATGTTATTAATCTCTTTTAAATCGAAATAAATTTTTATTTAGTCGTTTTAATATACAACTATTGGAGAACATGTAAGCATACAAGACATATACATTTTCGTCGTCTTTTAGGAAATTATTAACTACATAGAAATTGTTCTCATGTTTCTACTGTCTGAAATTTCTTTGACACGATTTTGTTCTAAACGCGTCAAAACGAGTTGGTGCGCTTTACAATAATCCACAGATTAAAATAATTTTCGAATGTCCATATATTTTTGTCAATTTATTAACCCTTTGCTCTCGACGCAATTTTAATTCCAAAATCAAGACATTTCTTTCAACCTACAACATTTTCATTGCACGTAATCTTTTTTACATTATGCACACGAAATTGAATCAATCTCGCCCATATATGGGTTACGGTATTATTAACCCCTTGCACTCTAACGTCGAGTCAAACTCATGATGGAGATTCTGGACAAAGTGGAATAAATATGTATGTTATTAATCTCTTTTAAATCGAAATAAATTTTTATTTAGTCGTTGTTAATATATAGTTATTAGAGAATATGTAGGCATACAAGACATACATATTCGTCGTTTTTTAGGAAATTATTAACTACATAGAAGTTTTAATCACTGCAACTGCAAACTAAATCGTAGTGCAAGGGGTTAATACAGAACTGAAAATTAATTTTTACCTAATTTGCTTACGATATGCGAAATGGAAAAGGTTTGGAACAGTAATTAATGTCAGATAACTAAACTTCTCAGTTTTTGTTTTGTTAAATAAATTGCTGTCATTTTGTGTTGCTTTTATGGTTGTTGAGTGAGCGATTAAGGTATTAAAACAATGTTTCTCCTTTTTAAGTTGTTGGAAGTGCAAGTGTGACGTGATTAAAACTTATGTCAATAACCGGGTATCCGGGAATCTACTGTCAATTTCTTTTTGGTGTTCCTTTAATATTGTTGTGGGCAAATAATAAAATTGTTTTGTAAATTTTTATACACTTGGATGATCACAGATTAATTTACATTATTGACACAAGCCTAACAAGTTCAACATCATTGATTATCGTTGAAATTTTTGCGTTATCGACGTAAGGGTGAAAAATGCTTGAATAGGGAAAATTTAGTTCCAGTATTTTTTAGTTTGGCAATTTTTTGAGGAAAATCTGAAGAAATTTTTGCGTTATCGACGTGAGGGTGAAAATTTAGTTCCAGTATTCTTCAGTTTTTCAATTCTTTGAGTAAAATCTGAAGAAACGAGGAGGAGCAAAATTTCGTATGCTCGCGGGAGATGGTACTAATTGAAAGCTACGTTTGTCGATTGTACGGCCCAGCGCATCCCGAGTTTTTCATCTGAAGGAAAAAGCAGCCTCGTTTCGATCATCCTATCATTTCCCTCTTTTACCCTGCCAATAAAACGATCGCCGCCGGAGCAGCGTTAATGGAATTCGGCGCACGCGAAAGAAACCGTCGAACTTCCACCCTGCAAACTTTCTTAGCATCCCCACCTCCCCTCTCTATCTTGTTTTCTACTGCTCGCACTCGGAAATATCCTGTTAAGAGTGAAACACGATTGGGTGTGAGCCGCGAAGCCTTCGTTGGATTTTTAACTTAACTGAACAGATTCCGACGTGGTCCAATCATTTTTCTTTGCACGTCGACATTTCCTTCGGAACCACTCAACACAATTTATCTCGCGCTACAGAACCGTCATTGACGGTTTCATGGAGTACATGCAACCAGAGTTTCACTTTCTAATAAATCGCAATTTCTTTTTCTTGAGTTTTATAATCGCGCAATATTGTATCAATTTGTTCAATTTTCTAAAACGATCTTTAAACATTCTTCAAGAATTACCGTAGTCATATTTACACTGACAGATCTCATTATTTTTCTAGGTTTCTACTTGCAGTGGATCGAAAAAAGTATTGAAACACTACACTTTCGATTCTCGAGAAATGTTCGATATTTAACAATTTAAACTTCGGAAAAACAAATAGTACAAGCTGAAGCACGGACTTATATTAAAGCTTGAAGCTTCTTCTTTTGCAAAACAGTGTTCACTTTCTTTCAAAAAATTTTTACACAATGCAGCAAGTGGACAACTGAAGACCAATTTTTCTTCAAAAATGTTGCAAATTCAAACGTCTCTAAAAACTTTTAAGAATTTTTTTTTCGTGAACGAAAGTGCAATGGATTTGAAGATTGAAGCCTCCTTTTTACAACGATCCCTTAAAAATTGAAGTACGATTTTTTTTACTGTTTTATGGAACAAAGAGGAGTGCGGTCGTGTAAAGCCCTCAAGGTATAATTTATGCTACTGTACAGTTGGCGACACACATCTCGTTGAAAGCTCGATATAACGGCTAGAAAAAATCGTACATCAATTTTTGAGGTGTCGTTGTAAAAAGAAATCATTAATTATCAAATCCAGTGTGGTATCAGTGACGAGAATAATTTTCCAAAGTTTTCACAGATATTTGAATGTATAGCATTTTTGCGAAAAACGTGTCTTCATTTTCTCGCACGGTACATTATGAAAAAAAATCTTACAATAATTTGAACGATTGTTTCTGAAATTAAAGGCTTCTAGCATTAAAATGAGTCCAGATTTATTGTCGTACGATAATTTTTTACGAAATGCTCACAGTTTAAATATAGAAAATTTTTCGAAAATCGTTTATTTATTGTTAAAATACTGCTTGGATCCTCTGCACTTAATCCAACATCAATATACATCAATTTGTACAGGAGAGACTACAGAATAATTGAATATAAACTGCAGTCGCATAGCTATCACTGTTTAAACCCAAAACATCGTTGAAGTTATATATTTTCAATTTTCTTTTCTGTTAATTATTTCGCAGACACTACATAGACTAAAATATATTTAAAAATTTATATTCAATGCTGAAATTTTAAATATGCAACAAAAGGTGTCGTAATTGATTTAAAAAATTCGCCACAGTCTCCAAGGTTTTATTGGAACATCAAAGGGTTGAAATCTATATTAAAATTCATTCGCACCGAAAGACTAGATTGGATGCGTCGTTCGCAATATTTGTCATCCATCCACCGGTATTTTCCTCGAGAGAAAAATAAAATAAAGCTTGAGAGGCCCGTTTGGTTCGTGCCCTCTCGCAAAATTCACCGATCCCGTCCATTACCCAAATCAACGCGTCCGCACGGATTTTCATCGCACATTGCACGGGGATGTGAACAATATTCATCCATTCCACGCGAATTGAAACACATAACGCACCCCGCTCAACGTAATCACGGGTCACGAGTGACCCTACATAACGCCTCACACCAAAACTCACGGGTAGACAGAAATGTAAATTAAAATCCAAAAATGTCCAACACGATCGCCCAAAATTGTGTCGTTCCGAAATTTAAAATACGAAAATTCTGCTCAAACGAAGAACAAAAAATTATCATCCCTCTCGTTCTAATGGCATTATGAACATTCAAATGCTGTAGAAAAATTAATTATTATGCTCGTACCTCCACTCCCTCATTATCCTCGTATGCGCCCTAAAAATAGTTGCATACGCGAGACTAGAATATTAATTCTAACCATTCTTGTTCTACACTTCGAATAGACAAATTAGTTTCCATTTATAACGTCAAATTAAAATTAAATACGACACAGACGTAAAGAAATTACTCATTTGACAGTTTCGAAAAATAGTGAAATGGTCAAAACAACAGGCAAAAATTTATCTTAATAAAATGAAGAACAAAATTGCACAGGTTTGTTCTAGAATTCTGCAAGATAATTTCTAAATAGGATAATTGCGCTAGAAATGCTCCCGATTATTAAAGTACATAAAGATCGAATTTTTATTACTGACTAATTTTATCTTCTTCGTTAAAAATCATATTTTCTTTCACGTCGTTCTATCATGTTCGTTAAAGATCGTATTTTTATATGCACCGAACCATTTTGTTCGTTGAAGATCGAATTTTCAATTCTGTCGAGTAATCGTGTTCTTTAAAGATCGTATTTTAATTTCTATGGAATAATTTTGTTGATTAACCCTTCGACGACGAGTCTATTCTGACCCAGAGTATTAAAATCGTCATTTAATTACTCAATTTTTCATGATTCAATTGAACAAATAGCTGTTACATTAACAACTATAGAAAGACTAATGAATCTTCAAGAAGTACCTTCAAAAATATTTTTTAAAACATTTTTAAGAAAGCTGAGAATGGTGTTAAGCACCATCAATTGTAAAAGTGCGAGAGAGGTCAGTCGTCTCAGGGTTAACAGTGAACCTATCACGGTCAAATGACCGGTTTTATGTTTTTCAATTATTGGAATTATAAAAATTCGTTTATGAAAAATAATGGAATAAACTTCCTTGTCCAAGCATCTATTATATTGGAAATGATGGAAAATCGGAATAAATCTAGTGTTGCCATTTTTATAAGGTAACATTCGCTGATAGTTTTAACGCTTGGTAGGTTTAGTGTTAAAGATTGTACCTATATTTGCATCGAGTCACTTCGTTCACTAAAGCACGCATTTATATTTCCACCATCTCATGCTGTTTGTTAAAGAACAAATTTTCATTCGTATCATTTTTGTATTAATAATTACGGTCCACTGAAGATCGTATTTTTCTTCTATTAAAGTATTTGCAAAAATTGTTTCGAAGTGGGTTAGCCAGTGCCGAAACTCGAGTTTCAACGAACAGGCACGTTGTTCATAGTAGGAGGGTTAAAATCGACGCAAGAAACGCTTGTCAGATACAGTAAATGCGCCCTTTAAGCCCCCGCCCCTTCTCACCACTCCGGAAGCCATGTTTCAGTTTCCTTTCGCCTCTGTTTGGCCTCAAGTTCGAGTCACGGCGCCTTTCATTGGCCAATCCCGAATCCGCTAACGTTGTTTAGCCTCTTGATAGGCGGCCATTGGCGGGGTGACAAAGGCGTTTGTCTGTGCGATTCTCACCCACGGCGAGATCGACCTCGATTTGACTATTGGCACTCAGCCGATGGACACAGTCGGACCGCGGCCGCACCGGGATCAACTTAAACGTCGATGCGTATCGATTTCATTTCTGACCGGCCCTCAACGTCGATTGCCTGGTTAACGTCCACACTTGTCAACCGCCATCACTGGGAAATCACCCTCGCGCCGAAAGAAACACGCGCGAGAATTATTTTCCTTTCTCCACTGAGATGACCGTTCCATTCCTTGGCCAAGATTGTTTTTATTTTATTCTTTTATGGATCACTGTGTCAGGACGTTGCGCATTTTCAGGATTAAAATAGAGTTTAGAATTGAAACGAAGGATAGAACCATTAAGTAAATAGTGCCATGGACATTTAAAATATAGGTATTTTACAGGGTGAATTTTAATACGTTTCACATTTGTGACAATTTTTAAATGACCTACATTGTTTGCTCATTCGTCCGTTATCTTTTACGAATTCAATTTTACGACATTATTTTCTTACAACGTTCTCAGAAATATACGTACAATATTTTAAACAATTTTTCGAGAGACGTAAAGCAGTTATTCTGGTTAGAATTTGTATGCATTTGTTATTTTTTACAATTAACAGAGAAATGAAGGTAGTGTCTTTTTGATGTTCTCGTAATTTTAATAAAATATATTCCATCAGTATTATTTTTTGACGTATTTTACCTTAAAATTCATAAGAACTTGCAAACCATTTGGATCTTGAATACGATCCGCATTATTTTCACATTAGTTTGGTTTGCTCCAAAATTATTTTTATGACGATATATTCCTTCAGTAACATATTTTCTGGTTTTTTATAAAATAAATGTAAAAGAGAGAAATGAAGGTAGTGTCTTTTTGAGGTTCTCGTCCTTTTAATGAAATATATTCCTTCAGTAAAATGTTTACTGGTTTTTTTATAAAATAAATGTACAATACAGTAAAGTAGATGATTTGATAATGTTTCAAGGTAGCATTCATGCAGTGTACATTTTTATGCATGCATTATTTTTAACAAAGAATTGAAAGATTTTCAAACAGGAATTAACAAACCTATGATTGTACAAAGGACTTGATCCTTGTCTACATTATTTTCAATGTTATGCATTATTCACGATATTCAGAAAAATGGAATACAATAATAGGTTTTACAAGAGATACAAAATAGTTATTAATAATTTATAGATAAAGCTTGTATTTTACGGATATCCGAAAATTTCTATTACCAGTAAATGCGCGAATACACGCAGTTCTATTCCACAGAAATTCTATCGAGCGAAACAGTGTTCGCCAGCTGCACGTAACAACCGGATCGCGTATGCCATGCTGTGGCAACCTAACGGGACGCGTGGAAGAAACTAAAACAAGTGTCGCGACGTACAATTTTATGAAATTCTCCGGCTCTCGGCGGTTCCGTCGAAAAAACTTTCTCTTTGACGCGAGTGCTCGAAACTTCGCCAGTAAAAACACGAATTTGCATGAGCGCAAGAGCGTCCCGGAAACAGCTCCGAAAGTCTGAATCGATGTAGTAAGAAGATGAACCTGCAAGATTTAACCCCTCGAAGCCGAGAAATATTTTTATTTTATATTTTCTGAGAATTAAATATAACTTCGGAAAAAATGCCTGTAACAATTTAAATTGCAGATTGATTCCCTTTAGCAATGTTCTACAGGACTATGCAATAAGTACGGCTGTTTTACAGTTAAAATTTACGGTTAGTCTCAGAAACGGAACCTATCCTGATTAAATTGTAGATTTTTATAGAATTTCAAAATTGTCTGCATTAATTCCAAGGCACAGATACTAGTTAGACATTTTTTTTCTTTCTCCAACAATTTAACGCTAGAACTACCGGGCATCAAACCTATCTGACAAATATTCATTTATAACAATCTCAAGATTATATTCATTCAGATGTCGTACGACATTTACGATACACGGTTACATAAAGAGGCTTATTAAAATGATTCTCTTGAAAATATTTTTATAATTCCAATAATTGGAACCCGGAAAACATTTCGACCCGTCTGGTAGTTCTTCTAATGTTAAAAAAATTGACAATTACATATCGATATAATTATTCTCATCTTTCTACTGTCTGAAATTTCTTTGAAACGATTTTGTTCTAAGTGCGTAAACACGAGTTGGCGCGCTTTACAATAATCTACAGATTAAAATAATTTTCGAATGTCCATACATTTTTTTCAATTTATTAACGCTTTATGGACGCGAGTCTGCTGACAGTCGCCAAAAGAAAATGTACCGTTCTATGACTGCGAATAATTTTTAAAAAAATTTATACTCCCGAAAAATATGAAACAAATTTTTATTGAATAGAACACGTTTCCATTCATTAAATTCCTACACCAAACTCCTCAGCAAACAATTTTGTTTCACAGAGAAAATTTATTTGACCCATCAAGAAGTATACTAAAAATAATCTTCGTCCGCTAAGGGTTAACCCTTTGCGGACGTGAATTATGTTTAGCGTACTTATCGACGGTTCGAATGTATAATTTTCCTCGGGGAAATGAAATTGTGTACTGACAGATACGCATAAGAATTAAATATAGGAGCAAGAGTTGTATATGGTAAAAATTTGTCTGATGTTTTCTGAGAGTAATAATTTTTTACAAAATAATTTTTATTCACGGAGTAGCAATTTTACTTGGACGACTTTCTGCAGACACGCGTCCGCAAAGAGTTAAGATGACCAGTGAAGGAGTGCAACTCTTTTGCGTCGTCTGTTTCTTGAAATTGATACGGGCAATTTTAATTTTGCATACAAATCCACAATCCACTCATTATAAAACATTGTCCTA
Source organism: Sphecodes monilicornis (assembly GCA_913789915.3). NCBI lineage: Eukaryota > Metazoa > Arthropoda > Insecta > Hymenoptera > Halictidae > Sphecodes > Sphecodes monilicornis. Next base: position 17,503,079 of record OU565295.1, read on the forward strand.
CCTTTTCGACGTGTCTGCTTGTGCAGAACACCTCTCGTACAATTGTACATTTGCGAAATGCCCTGCATACGATTGAACAAACTTGGAAAACTGTCCACCGTTCGAAAGCGACGCGAAACACAAAACACGGGGCAGATTGTACCGACAAGGCACTGTGTGCCCGCTGCCAAGAAAGGAGACTCTTCATTCTTGCTGGCAGGTTTTCAACCTCGATGCCCGTTTGTTATTCCGCGCGTCTTAGCGTTCACGCGAGAAAGGCCACGAGAATGACGTCGCCGAGTGGAACGCGTGCCTTGCAGGGACAGGGCAATTTGCAGGCAATTCCACGGCGCAATTCGCAAGGGCGCGCACGTAGCCTCGAGTACGTGGACCAGAGAGGACGCTTCTCCTCTCTCTCTCTCTCTCTCTCTCTCTCTCTCTCTCTCGACGACATGCCGCATCGTTATCTCGCGCGCGAAACGTACGAAAAACGACCGATTCAATTTCCATGGTGTTCCGCGGGAATTCGGCGCGAATAATAATCGCGGACCGATTGCGATAGAGCGAATTCAGATTTTCCCGCGTGTTTGCGCTCGACCCGAGTTTCCACGCGGGTGCAACGGTCGGGAAAGTGCAAATGAATCGGTTCGTGGACAGGGACGCTTTCCCAGCACACGGACCATTTCACCACAATTCCAGGCTATTCGCGAACGTTAGAGTCGCGCGAAAACTAGTTTCGCCTCCGATCCAAATCATTAAGACACATATTACTACAATGTACATAAAGATCGAATGTTTATTACTGTCGTGCAATCTTCTTCGTTAGAAATCATATTTTCTTTCACGTCGTTCTATCATTCGTTGAAGATCGAATTTTCAATTCTGTCGAGTAATCTTGTTCCTTAAAGATCATATTTCAATTTCTATGCAATAATTTTTATTGATTAAAGATTGTACCTTTATTTGCATTGAGTCACTCCCTCCATTAAAGCACTCATTTATATTTCCATCATCTCATGCTGTTTGTTAACGAACGAATTATCATTGGTATCATTTTTGTATTTATAACTACGGCCCACTGATGTTCGTATTTTTCTGTTTATCCAGTAATTTTTGTCCATTATACTCGAATATTCATTTATTTGTTTAATATTCATTCAAGCATCCACGCACAGCAGAATTCCTTTGAAAACTGGATATTATGAGTAGGGTAGGGGTGTGCGGGTACCCGACATTTCGGGTACCCGAGCCTCGGGTCGAGTCGGACAATGATCGGGTCGGGTCGGATCCCGAAAGTTTATAAACTTCGGGTACCCGAAATGGTAGTCGGGTCGGGTCGGGTCAGGGTCCCGAAAGTTTGCAATATTCGGGTACTCGAAGTTAAAGTTGTATTTATATAAGCATAATGCTGTTTTATGATTTTTCAGTACAATCTTTTATTTTCAGTGGCAGGTTCAGAAAGATGTTTGTATTTTTAGTGTAATCGGTTATCAAATATCGCGAGGAACAAAAATTTTAGAATACATTATGTAAAAGAATGTACGTAAAGGACGTTTCTGTTTCTAGTAAACACTGTTCTTACAAGACAAGGACTCTTCGTCCGCACACTGTTCGCATAAGAGCACTGTTTCGTAAACGGTGTTTACTACAAATCGGAATATTATTACAACCGATGATTGGACGTCTAAATATGCACAAAGTCACAGAGTTATTTATTGCTGATTTGACCGCAGACTTGCCCCAACTTTAACTTCGAGTAGCCGAATATTGGAACCTTTCGGGACCCTGACCCGACCCAACCCGACTACCATTTCGGTTACCCGAAATCGCGGGTACCCGAAGTTTATAAACTTTCGGGATCCCGACCCGATCCCGAACATATTTCCCGACCCGAACCCAAAATTAGGTGTACTCGCACACCCCTAATTATGAGATTGCAATTAGCGTCGTGTTTGCCAAACAATCCTTCCAGGAGCAAGATCAAGGTGTGCGTGGGCGGGTAACAAAGCGAACGATGAGCGAATAATATTTCGCGTCGCGTTTCGGGCTAAGTGTTCGCACGGAATTTTATGGCGGCGTCAGTTTACCAGAGGACGGGAAAGGATCGATACCGGTGACGACGCTCTGTACAAAGCGAGGACTGAAATTCCTTCTCACCCTAAACCACCCCCCGCATCATCCTCCGTGTGCTCAGCCCTCTAGGAACCCGCCCATTTTAAGATAGATCTCGATCTTTCCGACCGGCAGTTGATTAAACGTAACCCGGTCCCGCCGATGGCGGGTTCGAACGAAAATTGGGAAACTTTAGCGCGAAATATTCATGCCACGGTTAAATATACAGTCGCTTGCAACAATCTACCATTGGAGTCTTCAGAATTCGGGGGCGGAAGGGCTCTTCAAATATTGGGGACGCTGGTTACTGTTTCAAATGAAATTGTGCTGGTTCTGAAGAAAATGACGCTGCTTCTTTCTGTCAAGATTTCTTTATACAGGGTGTTCAGGTTATTACTAGCCAGTATTTTTTTTGTAAATAGTAAATATTAGAAAAAAAGTTTAGAGGAAAAAGTAGTACTGTTTTTTATACGCAACAAAGCTACCAAAAACGTAATTAACAGAAATGTGTATTCATGCGCAAGGAAGCCATTTTGAACATTTGTTTCAGCCTCATTAATAAAGAATATTTGTAAACACATTGGTACGCAATATTCAAATTGTTTCTTCCATTTCTTCCATTTTTGACCTTGCATGACCTTGAAGGTCATTGTGTAGTAGATGGATGAAGTCGTCTGGCCACACGCTTTCATATGACATAAAAGAATATATAGCATTCCATTTAAAAAATTGGAGGTCACTTTCGTTTCTATCAAAATAATGTAAATACAACAAAGATGCATATGTCAATTTGTTGCGTATAAAAAACAGTACTACTTTTTCCTCTATCATTTTTTTCTATTATTTACTATTTACAACAAAAAATTCTGCCTAGTAATAGCCTGAAAAACCCTGTAGTCTGTCTTCGGGTGGACGAAGATAACAGAAATTGCAATTTTACACTGACTATGTATGATTTTAGCTGAGGAATTAATTGACGCATTATTTAGACCAGTTTCTTATATTTTTATTATTTTTTCGCTACAGAAAATGTCTAGACAAGCTTACAGGAAATTTAGTGCAGAGGAAAAGCATCTTATCATTTAGAAGGTGTTTTTAACATTAATATCGTCGCTGCTGCTTATTTTCACTTCATATTTTTCAGTATTTATCTAATGTTATCAAGTGAATGGAGTAATATTGCCCGTATATGTTCAAAGTTTAGTTTGTTGAAAAAATATTTGCGATTCAGGTGTGTGCAGACTTTTGTAGCAGACTGTATGATAGAAACACTGAATGTCGATCACGAGGGAAGCATGTAGATCGATTTTGAAAGGTAACTTCTTCGAGAAGATTGGAAAAATAAAAATGAGAAGGCAATCGATCTTCTATATTCCAATTCCATGATTTCTGAATACATCTTCAAGATTGTATAGCGTTCATGGTTAAAGAACATCTGTTGTTTAGCATCCGAATCGTTTTGTACCAAAATTGTTCCAACTTTCGATCGAATAAATAGTTCTATCTAAAAAAAATCCTACACCTTCTCGAAACACCCGTTAACGAACATATAAAGTTTGAAATAGATGTCTCCAGTGATTCTTTTTGAAAAAATTCGCAAAGATCAGCAACATTTTCGCTGTCAGAATATCATGTCTCCATCGCATCATGGAGATTCGGTGCAATTTGGAAAACGAACGGAGAATCTCCCGAGGAACCGGGCGCGTTAACATTAAGCACAGTTGGAAGTGTCTTAAGATGCACCTCTGCAAACTCCAAGCATTCGGTAATAGTCTTCGTAGAATTTAATGAACGTAATTGGAGGGTCGAGGGGGTTGGAGTCGCGGAAACGGGGTGTACGAATCGTCTCTTCTTCACAAATCTCTGGGATGGTCTCACTGGTACGTAACGCGGCTCGGTTGTTACAGAACGCCGAGATAAGTAAAAATCCTGGAACGGGATTCGATCATCCCGATTTGATAATTGAAAGGGAAAACGGACACCCGTTTCGCGATTCGCAGTTTCCCGTCATCGGCGCTTAAAATCCTTCCTAGGATCATCTCACTATTATCTCGGTCGTATTATCTTCGAGTCTGATGGAAGAGAGATGATCTCCGGGAGAGGAAAGTTCGTGGCGGCCACAATTACTCGGCGGAGAGAGGCAGCAAGAGAGAGAATTGATGGTTAACGGCGTGGCGGTATCTTGCCGAAAGTTCCGAGTTTCTTAAGGGTCTCGAAAAAGTTTAACGAATCTTTCTCCGGAGGATCGTGGAGTATGAAATACGCTCGCCCCTGCTGTCCAGGATGAAGTATAGAGACGGCGAGCGAAATCTGGAATCGCATGGGTGCGCAATAACGATGGCAATATTCGTTATCGCCGCGAATCCTCGGGCTCTGTCAGAACCGGAGATTCGCGGAGCCAGCACGCTGCTTTGCGTAAACCGAAATTTCTGCGAGGAGCTCGAGCATTCCGGCTTTGATTCTGAAGGGATATATGATTGAGGAATCACGATGTTTTCTTTACACGAGTACGTCTTTTTATTTCCTTCTTAGGAGACGAAGTGTCTCGTCTGAGAGTTAAGATACAAGTGGCGCCTTTTTTCTTATCGGCCAAGGCCCTTTCCGAATTAGCCGATAGGTGGTTTGGGTGAAACAACGCGCCGCATACACGTAGATCCACGCCCCTTTTTTCGCAAACGTTTTTTTGAATAATGTTTCGCAAAATGTCGTGTTGGCGTGAAACCTGGCAACATAGCGGGATTTCCCAGGAGCCACCGTCGGGAGGCTTCGCGGGCCCATCGACCGGACCGACCGAGCGGCCTTAGGGCCGAGGCCCCTCGGAGACCCGAAGTTTATGACACCCGCGAGCGCCATTGAGACTGTCGAAACGAAAATTCTAAAACAATATTTACTGAGCAGATGGCCAAAAATATGAAAAGATAGTTTCCTCACAAATAGCTTTACTAGCTCACGTGTCCCAAACTTCGCTAAGCATTTGCACGCTAAATGTTTTATTGGCGTTACCGTTAGTCGCTACAATTCTAATCTCTAGAATGTATACCGAACCATTCGTTGGCGGGAAATTATTGCATTTACTCCTTTTAGTCATAAATTAATCATTTCTAGCTTTGTGTTGAAATTCGGAAGAAGCTGGTAAGAATTTCAAAGCAGAACACAACAGAGTTAAGTAGACGAAGAAGCTATCGCATTTACTAGACACGAATTTTAGAAGAAAATAAAATAAAGATAGATTAGTGAGTGTGGCAGAATAATTTTGAACGTTGTGGAGTATTATTTTAGTGAGAATTGTTATACACGGGGGGTTTGCGTTATGTTCTTGGTCGTCTTTCGTCGGGTATGGGCTATTCTACTGGGTACGAAGCTTGTCTGACCATTTATGGGCCAGTATTACTAGGTGTTGATCCTACTTAATCATGTACAAGGGAATTCCAGGAGGAATTCGATGCTTCTGACCGCTTTATGACCTGTGCTACTGGCTGCTTATCGCATTTAATCATAATCTGGCATGTTCTATTAACTGATGAACATTTATGATGCTATAGGACTCTAATGGAGTAGGCACTGAACGTGTTTGACGATGTACGAAACTATTCTACTCGGTTCTTGCCAGGGCTGATCTTATACGAGCTTGTTCCACTGAATCTGGGTGAAGACTTATCATGCGAAAGCTTGTTGTGCTATCCTCTGGGTGGTCTTATCATAATAGCCCTTTGCGGACGGGAATTATGTTTAGTGTACTTACCGATGGTTCGAGTGTACAATTTTCCTTGGGAAATGAAATGGTGTACTGAAAGCTACGCATAAGAATTAAATGAACGAGCAAGTGTTGTGTTTGGTAAAAATTTCTTTGCTGTTTTTTGAGAGTAATAATTTTTTAAAAAATTTTAGTCACTTAGTAGCAATTTTACTTGGACAACTGTCTGCAGACACGCGTCCGCAAAGAGATTGATCGTATATGGCCCTATTCTACCAAACGTTCAAATGGTCCGATCATGTACGAGGCTATTCTACTGGATAATGAACAAGACTAATCATAGATCAATCGGTTCTATCATGCATTGAGCCCGCCCGATCAAATACGATGCTAATCTACTGATTACGATTCCAATCAAAAATTAATCTAATCTGTTAGGAATTGAACACGGCCGATCATATACAAGTTTGTTCTACTGGATGCAGGATATGTCTTATCACAAACCAATCTTGTGTACTAGAAATTGTACATGTCGGATCCTATACGAGACTATGCTACCCGGGATAGTACTCATTGTCAGCACCTAGCAGATTGTATTCTAGCACAATCATAAATCGATCTATTCTACTAGGAAGTGGACATGTCCGATCCTACACGACATTATTCTCCTGAGTAGTGTACAGTCTAACGTTAAATCGATCCATCTACTAGGAACGGGACCTGTTTGGTCATATATGAGTCTGTTCTACTATATACTCGTTTATTCTTATGATAAGTGACTCTGCTTCATGAGAATTGTATTATGTCTGATTATATACGAGCCTATACTACTAGACAGAACTCTTGTCTAACCTTATACCACTTTCTTCTACTAGATTTTGATATTGTGTTTCCACACATGATACACAAATTAGTTAGAGATTACCAGACTGTGGATCTTTATGCCAAATAAAAATTTTCTACCGCAGTCACAAGCAACAAGGATCAAGAAAAAATTTCATTCATTCTTTTCATAACTTCAAGAAAAATAATTCATCGACATAATTGTTCCAATATTATTGCTCTTTTAAATTGCACTTTCTCATTTTTGTCTTTAACTCTTTGCGGACGCATGTCTGCAGACAGTCGCCCTAGTAAAATTGCTACTCCGTGTCTAAAAATTATTTTTAAAAAATTTATTACTCTCAAAAAACATTAGACAAATTTTTACCAAATACGACACTTGTTCCTTTATTTAATTCTTATGCGTAGCTGTCAGTACACAATTTCATTTCCCCGAGAAAAATTCGATCCGTTGATAAGTACGCTAAACATAATTCCCGTCAGCAAAGAATTAATGCATAAAATCAGTAGTCTATAGCTTCCTCTGACACAGTCTCCTCGCGTCTGACCAAATACTGTCTATTCTACTTGTCTTCCAATTTCTTACTCTCTTTTACGCCCAAGTAAAATTGCTACTCCGTGTCTAAAAATTATTTTTAAAAAATTTATTACTCTCAAAAAACATTGGACAAATTTTTACCAAATACGACACTTGTTCCTTTATTTAATTCTTATGCGTAGCTGTCAGTACACAATTTCATTTCCCCGAGAAAAATTCGATCCGTTGATAAGTACGCTAAACATAATTCCCGCCAGCAAAGGATTAATGCATAAAATCAGTAGTCTATAGCTTCCTCTGACACAGTCTCCTCGCGTCTGACCAAATATTGTCTATTCTACTTGTCTTCCAATTTTTTACTCTCTTTTACGCCCAAGTAAAATTGCTACTCCGTGTCTAAAAATTATTTTTAAAAAATTTATTACTCTCAAAAAACATTGGACAAATTTTTACCAAATACGACACTTGTTCCTTTATTTAATTCTTATGCGTAGCTGTCAGTACACAAGTTAATGCATAAAATCAGTAGTCTATAGCTTCCTCTGACACAGTCTCCTCGCGTCTGACCAAATACTGTCTATTCTACTTGTCTTCCAATTTTTTTACTCGTGACTAACACATTCTATATCTATTTTTCTCTCATAGTAGATAACCTTAAGAGCAAGTCTGACTACAAATAAATGCTCTACGAATCGTTGCCACATAAAAAGCGTTAACAACTGCTCGCGCCTAATGGTAAGATCGAGTAGCCTAAGAAAACGCGTGCCGGAGCACACGAGACACAAAATCACAGCGAGCGGTATCCATTTCCGATACACCCGGTTACAGACGCGGCAGGCAGGCTAACGGATATTCCATTTCCATTTACTCGGCGCTTTAATATTTCATTCGAGCCGGAGGAATCGATCGCGTCTCATCAATGTTTCCGTTCCCCGCGCAACATTCGCGAACCCATTTTCCCTCGGTCGCATCAAAAATTCATACGATTAAGAAACAATGTGTGCGCGTACACACTCCCGCGATCATTTCCACGATCCACTCTCTTCCTCTTCACAGGCTCATCCAGGCATCGACAAAGAACCACCGGCAAGAAATCGTCCGTTATCGGAGCCTGTTATCGTGCCCCGCCACCGATCTTCATATCGAATTCCGCGTCCGGCCCAGATTTCCATAATTTATGCGCTTTTAGCCGATAACTCCCATCGCGCGGAGAGCCTCCGAAAAATCAGTCAGCCGCCCCACTGCATCCCCCTCCATCATCCCCCTTACCAACACTTCGGCGAATCCCCCGACGAGTGATTGTGCACCCGCCGAATTTCTTCGCGAGAGACGTGCACATGCTCGCATCGCGATTCTGACAGAGCCGCCCGCGCACTTCGTGGAATAACTTATACGATCTCCTACCCTCGAAACTTTATCGCTATCCCTCCCCCTCCCTCCGCCCTCTGAGCAAGTATTACACTCTTTTCAACATCCGCATCGTGCCACTCGGAGCGCACCGCTTGTTTCGAAACGATTTCTCCTCGACTTTCGACTCCGACGAGCAAGACGACCTGCTAACCGCTGAGATGAAATCAGCGGGGAACGCGTCACGTAGTGGGTCGTTTCTATAAAATAGATGGAATTAATTTAAAAATTTGTACGTCGTGAAACAGGTTAAAACTTGGTCTTTCGATAGGATACTAATTGATTGGGATAGACTGAGGACGCAGAACTGAACTAGAAGGATCTGCGGGATTGGAAGGTTTGGCAAGCACATGCTTCGACGTAATGTTTTTATTTAACAAAACTTATAACTAAACTAATCGGATAAGCTATTGCTCTACGCGGTACGACGTTATCTAGCACGGTATATACTACTTCTTCGCTCGACTTCGCCGTTCTTAACCCCTTCGCTTACAATATCGTCTGAGAGACGCGATGAAGATTCTGAACAGAGTCTAATAAAGATGTATGTTATTAATTTCTGTTGGAACGACACTAGCACCAATCACCGATCGCGATTACTGCGTTATGCTAGGGTTGGTACGATTGCCGCGTCGTAGGTTGGCAACGAGTCGAAGCGTCTTCCCGTGTTTCTCGTAGCGTCCTCCCCGCATTCAGCGAGAGTACCGCGTGATATTATTGTATTTTCCATTGCTTATGTTGTGTCGTGTCAGTGCTCAAACAGTATTAGTGAACCGCTGAGATACACACCTCAAACAGAGGTGAATAAGTAATAATCGGGTTTCGGATAACTAAGTAACTTTAATAAAAAATGTGAAAGACGGTCTAAAGGAGACGGTATAACACCGACAGATAATTCACGACTCTGAGTTTCGACTCTTAGATCATGACTCGTAATTTTGACTCTTAAATGGCGACTCGTAAGTTCGACTATTAAATCGCGACTAATCTTAGATGTAACGCGTGAGAAACAAGTAACCTCGTGGGGTTGGAGAAACCCTCCACAAAGTACAAAATAGTGGTTGTCCCAGCCAATGATATAATATTTGGGAGGCTACAAATGACCTCCCAAAACAAGGGCAACGCCCATAGACGAAATACGTCGTAACGAGTGTCGCTAAACAGACGACACTCGGTTTCCTGCAATTTCGCCGGAAACCATAATTTAGGCTTTGGGCCACAGGCCCCCCTTGGCGCTAAGCGTGGGCCTACGCTACGTCAAGTGCCATTTAGAACTGCACGGCTAGGCTGACTTTCCCATGGCCAGCTGATACTTTCCAGCCGCACCAGAGTCATAAAACAATAAATTCGTCAGAAGACACTAGAGGACCCCTTCGACAATGGCACTGTTCAAAATCGACCGTAGCGTAGACCCAACCCGAAATACGAGCCGGCCATACAATAATCACGTCTCAACAGCTTATTATTCATTAAAGTTATTATATCATTCAAGGGTTGTGGTCATTTACTATATGTAATCCCTGTAAACCTAACAATTTCCTTCACACCGAAATATAATTCTATTTTGTTGTTGTTAATGTACAGCCATTGGAGAACATATAAACATGCAATAGATAGACATTTTCTCCTTTTTCTAATAAATTATGAACTACAAAGAAATTCTAATCACTAAAATCGTAAAATAAATCGTAAGGCAAGGGGTTAATCTACGCTAGACTTCGCTGTTTTTGACTCTACTGCTCGACTTCATTGTCCTAACTCTACTCTCCGAATGTCTCGACTTCGCTGCTTGCACTCCCCGCTTGCGCCACACACACTCACACACTCTCTCTCATTCCTTCGCTCTCTCTTTCTTTCTTGACCACAGCGTTACGCGAAAAAGTAAACAAACACGGAGGCCTGTATCGGGCCACCTGCAGACGCTCGTGAACTCGCCGAACACATGCGAATCCGGCGATCCTACAGATCTGAACTTGCCAGGTTCTGTCTTTCATTCTTGCGAATTAAAATGGATTTTTGTAGTATAGGAATATATCTGTTTCTACTAAAACTATTATATTTTTAGCTTCTACTAGATTTAGATTTTACGGCCACCGGACCCCTTAAAACTCTTCTGTTTGTAATGTATACTTAGATTGCGAATATTTATGGAAAACTGCACTAATTGCATTGTGTGCAGTAATTGCAAGACGTAGGAACAGAAGATGAATTTATTTTGCTTTACAGTGGGTTTTATTCAGACGCAAGAAATGTGTAGATATTCTTAAATCATTTTAATCCTCCCAATGTTTCAAATTACATTTACTCGATTTTGCTATAAATGCATAAAATATACAGTATAATAATAATGTATAACTAACAGAGCCGTGAATTTTGTCCGTCTTTTTAGGATTCTGGCCCACTGTGCTTTTAACCTACGATCATCTTTAGATGGCTCCTTTCCATTTGCAAAAGATATCTTGTTTGAAACCCTTGTCTTGTGTAGGTGTTTCACAAAGTCCAATGTTTTTGACAAAGGCTTAGTGAATTTTTAGGAAAACCACGAATTTTTTCAGGAAGCGTATAAATAAAGGTAACCACGCCGGCAATTTCTTAATATTTATCTATCGACGCCCACGTTTTCCAACGTGTTCGGGAAAAAGCCGGCGACGTAGTTTAAATTCAAAATATTTTTCTAACATTTTCTACAGGTAAAAATAACGGAAGGTGTTGGCTACCTAGTATAATGTATATCGTAGAAAAAACAGAGCCCTTGCTTGAAATGTAAACGTTGAATATGTAAAGTAGATTTTAGTTTCTAGTTGGAACTAAGCTAATACTTGGATCACGTGCGAGGTGTGGAAACGGACCAGACGCCATATGGGGTTTTTTAGATTAGAAGTGGATCTAGAATGGGGATCTAAGAGGTGATTTTTATACGTTCGAGTAATTTCGAATGGATTCTGTCAGTGTATTGTTGGATGTTTAAAGAGATTCTTTATGTACGATTGAAGAACGAAACATGTTCCTTTTTCTTTTTCTGTTTTCTTGTTTTAGAGTGACCTATTTATTTTTGCGGTTCTCGAGTCTCGCGGCTCGGTGAACTTTTGTCTTCGGTCGTTGGTTACGAACGGGGATGGTTCGCGCTGTTAGGGAGTTCGAGGCGCTCGTTCCTTCGAGCTTCCCAACCCCATTAAACATCCCTTTCTTCCGCGCTCTCATTATCTCCCTCGCGTACCTTCATATTCCCGGTGGTTGCGCGGTGAGTTACATTCCACGGTTTTCCGTTACGCAGGATCTACGTCCGCCGCCCCCGCTTTTTCCCACCATTCCTTGGATTTCGTATGCGAACCGGATACCGGGGTATTCAGGCCGCGTTGGCGCTAAGGAATATTCTCACCGACGATGCCATAATCGCGTCGCCTGACTTCGCACCCACGGAAACGATTAAATTAATCAAATTAACCAAACTGCGCCAGAATTTTTCCCCGACACTCGGACGATTTAATCATCTTTTCTGAGACTGTACAGGTTTATTTTAAATCTGTGGAAATTTATCACGACGATTTCGGTTCACAGCTTTTCAGATTTAATTTCACTTTTTCGGAAATATATCAACGGGGTTGGAATAGGTGTTCCATTTCTCAGAAAAGGATATCTTTACGAAGATATATTACTTTATTTCAGTACGACTAGCCGCATTTATGAACCGTAAGCAAGGCGATTGGCCTCTTTCGATGCCCCATCTGCCCTGCACGTTTTACAAAATAACAGATACTAATAGCACCGAATTATCCATAATAGCAATATTAAACAAAAGCCGTTACTCTTCGTCAAAACATTTAGCATTTTATTGACCGATTGTCCACATTTGGTAACCAGAAGTCGAGCCATCGTCGAGTCCTTTCTTTGGTCGTGTCAAGGCGCTTTTCTGGTTTATTGCCTGCTACGGTACTGCTTGGGACACGCGGATTCCCCGCGTGCGTCACTCGATGTTACAAGCGTACCTGCGAGTGACTCCCGGTTTGGGGGCGGTCATTTACTTTTTCCGTTCCATTTTTTGACCAATTATCTATGACGACCGTGCCCCTTACCAATTCCCGGAAAATGGTAGTCAACGAATCTGCTTGCCCCACATTAAAACTCACACCCACACCGAGTTCACATTTTTTACGCCATCCATTATGAACTTCACTTCTTCATCAAACACAGTCCGGGAAACTTTGTTCACAGTATCCAATCAGTGTAGTTAAAACTCTTGTAACCAATGTTATTTTATTTTTAAAATATAGTTTTAATTGTTCGTTAAATACTTGCATCATTTTATTACATCCATACCTGCTCTATCACCTTAAGTGGTTATAGGGCATCGCGTACCACGTTGTCGTATTCGAATCGGGGATTTACAACCCTCGTAGACTGATAAAACAATAGGAATGCAATTTGTTTTATTGAGGATCATGACTGTGTTCAAGCTGTGATCATTTTGTGAGGAAAAATCGGAGCATGATGATTCTAAATGGGTTTGAAAGTAGAAGCTTTAGTCTTTAAAATGTCTTGTACGATTTTTTTTTATGAAGCAATACTAGTTGGAAGACGGACTATGTTTCACTGAATAATATACTGAAGGATCATTTTGAAGAAAACTTGTATTGGTGTATAACTAAGAAATCTGAACAAATAATATAAAATATTTCCAAGCTAAATCACAATCGATCGATTATCCCACGCAGGAATGAAGTAAAAGAAAAGTAGTAGAACTCACCGAGTGCTCAGCCCACGCCCATCCAAAGGGGACAAAGAGTTCTGTCTCCTTTGGAGCACCTGCATCTTTTTTCAGCCGCTTCTGCATCGTTAAAGTGAGAATCTTGCACAGCCTCGAAGCTTCTTTGACCGAGGAAATGCTTCGGCGGCCCCTGTGGCTGGACAAAGTGTCCAGAAAAATATTTGCAAAAGTCCCGAGGCGGGGTAATTCATTTTTACGGTCCGATGATTTTTATTAGAAACGCATCTTGCATCGGCGGACCACAGTGGCCGAAAGTTAATCGGCGGGTAAAGATAAAAGAGCCTTCCGATAAGGATCGCTTTGGAAGAGCCTCGGCGATCTCCTGCCCTCGGAAATTTCCAATAAAACCACCCCTCGCTCCGTCAACCCCCGCACGGAGAGAATGAATACTTGGAACGATGATTCCGTCTTCGAGCGCGGAATTTCGCCCGGGAAAATGAATTCAATTCGACGTTCCGAAAATTTTGCTGCGGCCCGAGCATTATCGGGAATCGCTCGTAATATTTCCGGCCCAGGAATTTACACGACTGATCAATTAATCCACCGAAATGAATTTACTTGCTCGCGTATACGCGTGATTCCGCAATTTTTTGTATCCCCGCGCGGTTCATCGAACTGCGATCGAATAAAATGCACTGGGTTCATCCAAAATCCAAATCATTTTTGCAATTTTTACAATGCATGGAAACAGCACTGTTGATAAGAAATTCGTTTGAGAGAAAATTGTGCAGCCTTTGCAACTGAAACGTTTTATTCATTTTTCGGGATTTTTATACTACATTGGAAATTAATACATCAACTACGGGTAGTTGATTAATCTTCCATTTTCTATTAATTTTTCTTGGTTTTTGTGCTACATTGGAAATTAATACATGAACTCGTTGATTAATCTTTTTAAATATTCAAAAAGCACAGCTAAGAACTATATATTGTATTTTTGACAGCAATGTTAATTTCAGTTGTGATCGAGAAACTCACCCCACCAAAACATAATTTGTTCATTTCTTTTCGAATAATTCTTAAAAGAAGATTTTCTTCCAAAAGTACCTATTATTCAAGGAAATATGGACTCGTTCACATTCAATTTATACATTTTATAAATTCATCAAGTTCAAAATCAATTTATACAATTTATAAATTTGACCCACATCCAGAACTATGTTTCTTACCTAACAGCAATTTCTAAAAGTTCTGAATGTAGAAGTGCATTATCAAAGAGATTGTGTGAGAAAACTGGGAATGTCGTTGAAATCAGTAGGGATGGCCAAAGTTGTCTGCAAATGATCCCCAGGGTTCACGGGATAGCAGAACGCGTGTACCCCAATTAGGAATTAGAATCGCGAAGGGGCTGCACTCGCCGTTCTAGTCTTAATTATTTATTCCGCTTGGTAATTGGATATTCAATACACTCGTTAAAATTAAACTCCGCCACGTTGGGCCACTTACACACGACCTCCGTGCCTTCTCGTGGGAAAAAGTGGGCGTCGAGGGACATCAGGAAGTGGGTTTAATTTCCTCGAAATATTCTTAGATACCCGCTACCGCGAGCGGCTCTTACAACTTTCTTCATTACGGAGATTACAACGGAGATTCGTCCATTCTGCGTTTATTCACTCGAATGCATTCATTGCCTCGTTCGCCGATCACTGTTCGCGAAATCGTCACTGTCATTGAATCGGCTGTTATCACTTCAAAAGAGCAATTTTCTATCGAGGATTAAATTGGTTAAATTAAATTTTCTATCGAGGATTTATATTAGGTATATAAGCTGTATTAGGACTTATACTATGCAATATCCGTGGTTTATAACAACAGATAGGTTGAGACTGTTAATACTTTAAGTAGTTTCGAAGTAATACAATAATAGTGAAACTCATTACTGGACTTTAGATTCCACAAACTATTAGGTTGTTGCGTATGAAATATCCGATTCTAGAATGCAAATGTTATGTAGCGTTTTGATCGAGAAATACTATTACTAGACAGGGGATCTTTATGCAAAATAAAAATTTTCTAACTGAATTGCAACAAATTGGAGTGAAATAGAATTTTATTTTATTGTTTAATATGTTTCATAGGCTGAAAATATTACAACAATATGTTTAAATTCTTCTGATGTTTTTACTGATTTAAATTACACCTACTCATTTTTGACATCAACGCATAAAATCCGCTGTCTAACTATTGCAATCCATGGGGTTATTATACATCATTTTAATCTACAAATCTGAACTTAAGATCTCATCTTCAATTTTTATTTAGATGTCCAATTTTACTTTTAAATAAAGTTTATTTCAATGCCAATCAATGTGATTGTCGAGTATTCATTTTATATGAATGGAAAAATAATATTTCATCCATAGCATCATGTGGCGTTTGGTCAAAAATTCTCGATTAATCAATGCTCTATTCGTCGATGGTAAAAAAGACTACAAAATGAAGATGAGAATTTTTTAAATGATGAACGTGAACGACAAAAAGAATCCGATTTCAACTTTTTTAATTTTATCAAGATTCTTGCAATTCATTCACAGAATACGTTGATTAGAATGATGGCTACTTTGATCCATAAGTTTATTTCGATGAAGATTATGTTTGCTTAACGTTATTGCTATAAATCGGACATTTCATATGTGTTGAACAATCACTAAGTGTATATTTTATCTACATCTCACGGGAGGCAACATAACCTTAAACCACGTGTTCACAAACTGCTTCTCGTACATTCGCATTTTCCACAAACCAACTCAAGCTCACTGCAAAAACTGAAACACATATGCAACGACCTAATAACTTAAAAAATGAGTAGATATAAAGCAGCCGAGAGATCACAAGCATTTAAGATCACAAATATTTAATCTAACATCAATGTATAAAAAGGTAGAGTGTTGCCCCTGTACCTTACAATTGACACAAACGATTATAATTGTGCATAAAGATCCCACAGTCTATTCATCACAAATAGAAACAGCAGAGCTGAAAATTCCCAATAAAAAACAGAAAATCCAATATAGTAAAGTAGAACAGTAAAATACAATTTCAGGATTAAATTAGCACATTATTATTGCAAGCAAGAACATTCCGTCATCACATCAATTTCTCAAGTAATAACATGGGATAAGCTTGAAGAATCGTTCCTGGCGTCACGTGCGGCCTCCAGAGAAATGTGTCCGTGTGACACCCACTTCGTTGGGAGACTGATGATCGCAAGGTATCATCGTGTCGTCGAACCAGGAGAGAGAAGAGAGAGAGAGTGTAGTCTAGTCCCGATCCTCTTCCGCGGATATTCCCCCCTGAACGGTTTCCATTTTTCCGGGGAAAAATCGCTCCGTTTTCCAGCTGGGCCAGGCTGCGATCGAGGACAGGACAGCGCCATCCACTTCATGGGAATTTCGATACAATATTTCTCCCCCGGCACGGTCGATTGCCATTCAACCGAGCGCCGCGGCGACGCTGGCCCGAAACCATGGCGAAAAAGAGTCGAACGATGGGAAGAAAGCCAAGAACCATGTGCGGGAAACGATAAGGAATTCGAACCGGCCCATTGAAACCTCTGATCTGGTAAGTCGATCAACAAAGATTTCGACCAACCCTCTGGTCCTTCATTTTCCTTTCGTCTCTGTTCTTCGAGGTCGTTTCTTTTTCAATTACGCACTGCTACCACGTACGTCAAATTCCGAGGTCTGTGTTAATTCCGAAAGTTAAGTTTGTGTTCATTAAAAATGATTACCAGAGAAATATTATATATTAATATTTAATTAAATTAATCAACCCCCTATATTATTCTTCAAATTAATATGAAAATATTTATTAAACCACTGCATCATTTAGAAGAAGGTGTCTCATTCCGAAAAAATATTTTCTTTCCTGTATAGAATCGCTTGGAAATTATATTGAGGATTCCACTTGAGCTTGTATAGTGGCTCTGGTAATTTTATAAAATTTTAAGCACAGAAGAGCTCGTCTAAAATTTCCATTCAACAACTGTGTAAATCTCTGCTTGAGAATGTAAAGGTTAAACGGATTTTTTAAAAGAGGAGATGATGTATGGTAAAGAGCGTTTTGCAAAGAAAATGGATATAAGTTGGGAAACTGCGATACTACACGCGTTTCTTGGCGCAGCAAGAAAGAATTTATCGCCCGTTAATATACGCTTGAAAAAAACCCAGGCGAATTTATGCGACGACCTAATAATTCGAGCGTGTGGATATAGATCCCGCCTGTCTGCTTAATCTAATTCATTAACGTCCTTATTAAACGATATTAAATTACGTGGAAAACTAGAGTGGGAGGCGGGGTAAGCACGTGCTTCAGACGGGACGACAATAAACTTAATTTAAATAACAGTGGTTAACGAGAGAACGGCGCACGTCGCTGGAATTTATGTTCCGGGTGTATTGTTCAGAATTTCAGAAGTCTTGGTGTGTGCAAGATGCAAAGAAACGGTTGTTTAACACAAACTAACACCGTGTTTTAGTAGAATTTGAACGTTGGTTGAAATTGGGTTTGTCGGGCTTGTGGTCGGGCTATTCTACTAGCACGATCAACGTCACACTCGTGCTATAGATTTCAGTATAGGGAAACTGTGTTGTATTTGACTGACTATCGGCAGGCGCGAGCAGTTGTCCGATAACCGACTGACCTATTCTACTGACCTGATTAATGGACGACTCATACTACTTATTTTTCCTCTAGTAATGGCCCACTCACGCTACTTCTGTAATCAATTATGGACTCATGAGTGACGTAATTATCTACTCAATTACTTATTTGATTAATTACAGACTCTTACGATTTGTTTCATTAATGATAGACTCGAACTACTTGTTTTATTGACCAGTGGCTGAGCTGTTCTATTTGCGAAGCTGTTGACAGTCCCATGTTATTTGTTCCACTATCTGCTCACTGCTCCCTATCAGTCACCCTGTCTGATGCTATACTATCCTCCTTCTTTGCTGCCTTATTTTAGTAGTGTGACAAATAATCTACCAAACCTACTTGTTCCGTGAATGCTGGAGTTTTACCACTGGTTACACTAATGGGAGCCCCGCATTACTCGTTAAGTCATTGACAGACTCGAACTATTGCACCTCGTTGCCTATAACAGGCTCCTACCACTTGGCTGACCAGTGTAAGGCTTGTACTACTTGTTTTAGAACTGCCAGGTTCACACTACTTGCCTGACAATGAATATACTTCTCTACTTGTTTGACCAGTGACGTACTCATACCACTTGTCCCACCATGACTACAATTTTCTCCTCGGCTGACCAATGACGAACATATACTACCCACGCAGTAATAATACGTTCGAAATCCGTCCTTTTCGTTGGTGATTAATACAATTCCGCATTCGTCTGTTACTGCCCAGCCATTCGGGAATGAAAAAGAGTTCCCAAAAGAAAAATCGATAACAGCGGGAACAACTATAATTACAGAAGATTTATCTCTCATATTCCGTCGCGACAGCCAGCCCCATCGGACGCTGTACATTTCCGTGTCCCACAGACGGCTCCAATTACCCCAGACAAAAATTTATTCTCCCGAGTGTCTTAATGACCGGCTCCTCGCCGCGGCGGAGGAAAGAACGGTTCGGAATGGGCGGACTTTAATCGTCCTCGAATTACTGGCCGCCCCTCGGAGACGGCAAGGGGCGGCCATTGTTAATCGCAGTATCGCGCGGCGTAGTTTAACGTCGCTTAACGCGATCGCCGGTTCCTTCGTTCGAAATTAGTACGTCCCGACGACGACGACGACGACTAGAAATTCGCGGCCGATTTGTACGGATCTCTATCTCGATCTCCTGGAACCATTCTCCGGCGGACATCGTTTTTCTACGAGCCGGACAGCCAGCCGAATTAATCTCTGACCGGAGCGGACCGATTCCGTCTGTGAACCTCACTGAAACAGATCCCTCTGCGGCGCCCGGCCCTTAGAAATTCGATATGTTCGCGGACACGGTTACACCGGTAATACGCTGCGATCGGTATTTACGTCGGAAATGAAAAATTCCTTCGTGGAAATGCCCGCGTGCCGTTCCATGATGATTGATGTCCATATTGTTAGCCCGCTTTCCGCCCCGTCTTCTGATGATTCCTATTTCTTTTTCATTAGTCATCTGCAACCGCGAATGAGATACAGATAAACACTAGCACTGTTGTTTAGTTAATTTCAGCATTAATAAAGTGACACTCGATGGCATTAATTTGAAGAGGAAGAAAAAACGGAGACAAGAAATACACTTCTGTCCAATTTCTATTTCTTTCAATTAAGGGAGAGTCTTATGTATTTATAGTAAATGTTGGTGAACATTATGGTTTTCTTTTTTGTGAAATACTGATTATATGAGACAAAGTCGATTTGTGATTTAAAGTTTTACTGTTTTAAAGTATTGTAAGGAAAAGCCGTAAGAAAAACGATTTATTGATATATATATATATATATATATATATATATATATATATATATATATGGGCACACGGATAATCAATGTGAACAACCGACGTGTTTCTGCAACCGCTCGGGCGACCGTTCTCTTTCAAATTCTTCTGTTATTATCGATCCTCTATTTTATAAATTTAGCTATATACAGGGTTGTCTGTTAATATACATACGAACATACATACTTCATCCGTACCTTCACTCTATAGTATTAAAAATAATTTTTTTACTTCAGTTATTGTTTATTGCGTACAACTCGGTATTTTCATCGTATTTGACGATGCATCATCCATCACACATGTGCAGCGTAGCGTCTGTCCTTGTCGTAGAATGCAAAAGATAACAATCTTTCTTAGAGTATGATAGTTTATGGTGAGATTAAACCTAATTTCAGTAGAAGAACATGAAAATTAGGAAAGTCACAAGGTCTAAAAAAATTCGATCTTTCTTGGCAAATAAATTGGTTTTATATTGTTTAAAAATATATTGTAAATAAAAAGTAAGTGAATAAACCTAGCAACTATATAGCTTAGTATTCAGGTAATACGATCGATACAGTGCATCACAGAAATGTCCAGAACAGCAGTATCATTCAATTTGAATGGTTCTGTATTAGTTTTCTGTAATCGAGACAAAGTTTTTATCAGTACTGGGTTACACACAGTATTATGGGACACTGTGTGTAAAATTTTACGACCGCATTTTTGCCGAATTACCAGACGGATTATTTTACTTGACTCTATTGTGTTCGTCCGTTGAGTGAAATAATGGATTATTAAGTTTTGAGGCGAATGCAATGGGGGACGTAGATTGAATTCAACGGAAGATCTACTGATTAAATCTGTAAGGGCCAAGAAAAATTTCTGTTTCACTCCCGCTCGTAATTATACATTATTGAGAACACGGCGGACGACAAAGTACATTTCTATTGTAAGACGCAATTGAACGCGCGAGGCGAGCAGAAAGGGAATATTACTTTGCAAGGCTTTCAGCAGAATTGAATCGAAACTATAGTATATTTCTTTAATAATTATCGGAATGCGTACTGCACGCATCGGCTACGTCGTCGTCAACCCGAGGAGTCGCGGCTAAAACGCGGTAATGCGAATGCTTTAATAAACTTTAATGCACACTCATATTTTCTCTATTTTCCTTCTTTTTCGTTAAACAAAGTGCGAACTCTATGCGTTCGTCGCAGGTATAACCGCGAACAATGGTGGCGGGATAAAAACCTTAATAAAGTTTAATGGACTTTGCTTTCAGGCGCACGCGATAATAAATAAACCGCGGATCTCATGCATTTGTGGCGTCGTCGCGAGTATGCGAAATGCAAATAAGGAAAAATATTAATAGCGCTCAACGAAGTTGATTCATGCAACGGAATAATATTGCAGCGGAACGATACAATTCAACTTGCCGAGTCGTCGACTGCGTCAATTATTTGCATTCTATTTCGGTACACGTGTTCCATTAAATTTTTCTGGAATAACATTTACCTTCTTCGATAGCCTCTTCAAGGGTACCGATGCGTACGTGCACATTTAATTCCAAATTGATGCAGCTATGGTCAAGCTATCCTCTTTGCTATAGCATATTCAACATTGTGTTCATCCGTCACCAGCTTACTCAAATCATATCTGTTCAAATTTGGTGGCATTATACCTCAGTGGAAAATTAAAAATTTAGCCCACTGGGCTTTTCTATCATCCTCGTAAAATTGTGTTTAACCCCTTATCGTATTTTAACGAGTCAGACTCGTGATGAAGGTATTAAATAAAGTGTAACAAAGATGAAACTTATACGTTTCTTTTCAGACGAAATAAACTTTTACTTTTGTCTAATCAATATTTAAGCATTGAAGTAAATGTAGGCGTGCAAAAAAATAAATTTTCTTTCCTCTTCTGTGACATTTTTGGGGATGAAGACCTTATAATTATTGTAGCCGTAAAGAAAATCGTATGGCAAAGGGTTAAGCTGTGCAGCCTAGACTAGATTTGTTTAAATTCTTATTCTCAATTTTCCATATGTTTTTCACATTTGTTTGAACTCACTTCTTTGAGAACAATTTCCTTATTCGCTTTGGAAAATCGTATGGCAAAGGGTTAAGCTTTGCAGCCTAGACTAGATTTGTTTAAATTCTTATTCTCAATTTTCCATATGTTTTTCACATTTGTTTGAACTCACTTGTTTGAGAACAATTTCCTTATTCGCTTTGGAAGATCGTATGACAAAGGGTTAAGCTTTGCAGTCTAGACTAGATTTGTTTAAATTCTTGTTCTCAATTTTCCATGTTTTTCACATTTGTTTGAACTCACTTCTTTGAGAACAATTTCCTTATTCGCTTTGGAAAGTTATCTCCTTATTCGCTTTGGAAAGTTATTTTCTATCATTTAGGTTGAACGAGTGTAATCATGGATGCGTTTGAACCTAAAATAATTTCGTTTATCAGAAGTTACACAAATATATAGCCCTTTCGTTCATAAATGCAGTAATTTAATTAACGTGCCGAGTAAAGCACGCACGAAATAAATTTCAACACGCAAGCTAACAGAGGAGCTTCGCAACTCGTTAATTTATCTTTCGCAAGACACGTTGTGAAACAACGAAAAACTATGAACAGAAAATGTTGTTACATAGCACGATGGCTCGCCGGAGTGCGATAGGAATCACGATTATCCTGTCGCTAGATGGCATTCAGGATAATATGTATCGCGGCGGCAGC
The DNA here is from genome assembly GCA_913789915.3 of Sphecodes monilicornis. Lineage (NCBI taxonomy): Eukaryota > Metazoa > Arthropoda > Insecta > Hymenoptera > Halictidae > Sphecodes > Sphecodes monilicornis. The sequence continues at coordinate 17,525,579 of OU565295.1, forward strand.
ATGATTGTGCGTTACCGCAGCTGGAACGTTGAACATTAGCAATAGTAATTAATACTGTGTAATATCCAAATAGGATGAAATCGACGTTGTGGTAACGGATCGAAAGGTAATATCTCTTGGCCGGTGGCAAGCCAAGCGTCCCGTCCAATCACGGTTATGACTTTGGTTTAACTTCCGCCGGAGTCTTTCGCGTTTCGGTCTGCGAAAATTCCGGGCCCGGTAAAACGCAATCTCCGTGACACGTAGACGCGCCATAATCGCGGCTCAGACCAGCATACTATACGTTTCCGGCTGGCACTGGTTCGAAGCTCGAGAACTAGCGGCGAAATTGCGGCTTTCTATCCGCCCCTGGCTCGACGATTTCGTCATTTCGCACCTCAACGCGATATGAAAACGATCCGGATGTGTATCGAGCCACATTTCGGTCACGTAACTCGTGTTTCTGTTTTACACTGCTACAAGCACACGGAGAAATTGTTTGGAGTACGCTAAACGCTAAAAAACGGCCACGTGTTCCATTGATGGAGAAACTTTCTATTTACAATGAAAACGAACATTTTCAAATGGTACTTCAGCTTGGATTCAACAGAAGTTCACTCATGGTACTACAGGCAACTCATGAATCCTTAAAACTTCTAATAGTTGGTCACAAACAATTCAGCATTTGTAAATTGGAAAAATTTGCAAAGCAAAACATTAGGAACATTTAAAGAATTTAAAAATACTGTTCCATTACCCTCAGCTCACTAAAATTATTAAGAAAAGAAATAAATGTCTATACAGCTCTTGTATTTTCACGCAAATGTTAACAATCTTTATTTTACGTGAAAATCTGCAGTGTAGTCGTAAAGAACTTCAAAACAATTTTATATCGCATTATCGGACTCTTTACAGGTTTCTTTCATTTATTTCACGACTGGTTCACACAATAATTCTGTTCTATTTTTCTGTAGAGTGTGAAATGGATTAGCTTCTGCAGTGATTGATTTAATTCACTTGTTTCCCTTACAATTTACTTCAACTTCATGCCTGGCAATCTATCATCGAATTCCACTGGCCTGATAATTTTTCGATATACGCTACCAGTCTGGCAAATGATTAATTCTACCAATCCCACAAGTCAGATTTGTATTACGTGCCTGACCAGCTACTGACTCATACAACGTGCCTGACCAGCGACTGACTCATACTACGCTTCTAAACAGCGATTTACTCATACTACGTGTCTGAATAATGATTGACTCATACTATGCCTGACCAGCGAACGACTCATACCACGTGCCTGATCAGCGGGTGACACATACTACGTGTCTGACCAGCGACTGACTCATACCACGTGCCTGATCAGCGGGTGACGCATACTACGTGTCTGAATAGTGATTGACTCATACTACGTGTCTGAATAGTGATTAACTAATACTACGTGTCTGACCAGCGACTGACTCATACCATGTGTCTGAACAGCGAATTACTCATACTACGTCTCTGAACAGTGATTGACTCATACTACGTGCCTGACCAGCGGTTGACGCATACTACGTTTCTGAATAGTGATTGACACATACTACGTGTCTGAATAGTGATTAACTAATACTACGTGTCTGACCAGCGACTGGCTCATACTACGTGTCTGAATAGTGATTGACTTACTGCTGCTTGTCCAATGTGTTACACGAGCTATTACCGTTTTTACTCCTGAATGTACAGAACTTGTCTCAACAGTGATCGACTCGGGTGACTTGTAAATAACATTTCCGGCACACGTTACTAGCCCAACGAATGTTCACGTTCCCGTCTCATCAGTGATAAACTAACACTGCTTGTTCAACAAATGACCGACTCATACAGCGTTTTTAACCAGCAGTGCTCATTATAATTGTTTTAATGGTCAGATCAGACGTTAGTAGACGGTTTTCCGTAATTTTTCGCAGCCATCAGCGTCGTCCGCGTTGATAACGATGGCCTCATGACCGGAAGGAGATCCGTGCACCTCTGGTTGCACGCGAGAAAATGTTTGTCGTCGCCTCGATCGCCGCCTCGAAGAAAATCTCGCGATCCAGGCGGAGAGAATCAAGATGAAGTTTGCTTCAACGAGAAAGTTTGCGGAGCGTCCTCGAGATGAATTCGCTGGAGGGTGCAGGACGGGATGGAGGGTTGGGGGTGGGAACCGGAGTATGACGGCAAGACGAAGCCCAAGCAGAGAAAACAAAAGGAACGGAGATGGAAGAGATACAACAGCGTCCAAAAGTTCCCGTACACGTGTCCCAGAGCCGGAGAACGCGGAACAGTTGTGCTCTAGTCGAATAAGCTACGATTTTTCGCCCGAGGGAACGTCAGAAATGTATCGCTAATGTTTTCCACGCTCCGAATCTTCGACGATCCTCTCGTGAACGCGTGCAACACAATTTTCGATCCGGGGATCCACGATTTCCTGTTTTTCTTTCAGTAGGCGACGTTGCTCGATATCCAATGATATTTTTGTGAAATTGCTTCTGAAACAATATGTCTATGTTTTTAGTCATCGGAGTGGATAAATATATCTAGTTTCTTTTAGTTGTCAGAATTACGATATCCTATGAAACGTTAATATTTGCCCCGAATTCATTTCGATAAGAAATTGCTCACTGTTTCTCCAAGTTTATCGGCGCAACAGTAGCTTCCCGAGGATTCTAAATTATTTTAATTGCAACAACGTGCAGCCAGAACCAACGGAACGTGAGATCACCGGCGAACGCGGTGGCAGAACTTCCCGTTTTCTCCTCGAACATTTGCCGATCCGGCGTGCTGGGTGAGAAAGGAGGTCGAATAAAGGAGCGCCCTCCTTCATTACCAGGTCCTTTCCCTTCCTGGGCATAGGACGGCTTGGAACGCGATCGATGCCGCTAAGAGAACAAAACCTTCTCTCTCTCTCCCTCTCTATCTCTCCTCGTCCACTCCCGTCTCTCTCTTTCTCACGCGCCGAAACAGTTTCCGTGAGCAGCACCTCGTGAAGCCGAGCCGAAGGTTGTTGGGTTCTCGTATCTTATCGAGACCAAGGATCGATATATACGATTCCCAGTGTTTCCGCCTTATCTTAGAATGCACAGGCGCCTGGTCTCGTGGACGAGTGTCCTGGGGCTTCGATGTTGCGCCGCTGAAAGGCTGCTCGTGACCTTCGAACACGTGTCACCGCGCGTGATCCACGAGTTTCATTAGCTGGCCTGGCGACGATCGATTTAGCCAACTACCGAACATCCCCTTGACAGATCCAGGAGCATGTTTTTAACCCATTAAACTCTTGGTTACCTGATCCGCTCAATCACAAACCGAGAATCTCTACCTAACCATGGAAACACCCTCGTCTGACCAATGGTAGTGTAATATTACTTCTACGAGAATTGATTGACTTGTACCACGCACTAAAATATTGACAGTTCAATTTTATTGGTCTCATCAGGCTCCTCTTGTCTTACTGTAGGCGGTCTCATTCTACTTGGCGAATTATAGGTTGCTTTATTTAGGATCTATAGGGTGTCATGCAATTGGTGGTACAACCGATTAAGGGGATGATTTTACGTCACAGAGTAAGTCGAAAATATAGGATAAATTTTTTTTATTTGATGTTTTGATTGTGAGGAAATCGAGTTTACTGATCCGTCGCGATCACGTGGTTTAGTATATACAGGAAGTAGAATTGGTTGATCTTGATCAGACGCGTCAGACGATTCCTATCTAATAGCACGCGTATTTGCTGCATTTTCAACCTCGATTTTCCTCGGAACCGAGACGTCAAATGAAAAAAATTTATTCCATATTATCGGCTTATTTTCTCACGTAGAATCATCCCCTGCTCGCTTGTCCCACGATTTCGAAAACACCATATATAGAACACCGCTAGAAAAGATCCTGTGACTTATATAGAATAGTTTACTCTTTCTCCATAATCAGAGATTGTCATATTATATTCGTCGCTATAGAGCCTGATCTGTTCTACATGTCTGGACACAAACTATGTCACACAGTTTGTCTGACTACAGACAGTCTTGTTTTATTTGTTTGATTTCGCGAAGTGTCCTACTTTACGTGTCTGGCCATTGAGTGGTCTATTCTACTGATCATATAGACCGATCTGTCCTACTTGTTTGACCATAGATTCTCGTATTCCTATGTGCATATGTCTGACTATTGTCGTATTTATTCTACTTGTATGATTATTAGACTGTGGATGTTTACGCGGAGTCGAAATTGTCCGTAATAAATGCAAGCCACAGGAGCTACATGGACAGTTAAATATTTCAAATGTATTATTATATTACTTTTAATTAATTCAAATAATTAAGAACATAAATATCTGTAGCTCCTGTAGCTTGCAATCGAAACAAAGAATTTTTATTCTGTTTTGATAAACTTAGATGTTATTCAATCTCCCGTTTCGTATTTAAAATATTCGTCTCTGTCATAAATGCATAAAATCCGCAATCTAATAATTATTATCGTATTTCTACACGTTGTTCGACTATTATCATATGTACTCGTACCATTTGAATGAGCATCGACCGTATCTCGCCACTCGTTTCATCAGAGCTATACCCGCGCTACTCGTCTGACCAGTGGTGTCTCACTCCACTAGCTCGACCGGCCGAGAAATTATACGTGGAATTAAACGTGGAACTTAAAAGTGGACTTTGAATCCGAGAGATGATCCTAGAGAGGTCCTCTGTGAACTTTATCATCGAAACATTCCTCGCATCTTTGGAAAGGACATTTCCTCGGTAACAGAATTATTCATCCTGCATTAAATCATTTCGCAGGATAAAAGCCGAGCAAACGAACAGGAGAAACAGGAGCGGTGTTCCAGGACGACGTACATCTCGGAAGGGAATAATCAAAGAGTAATGGGATAAACTCAACCGGCTCCCCGAAATAAAGAAAGGATCGAGGGGACGGTCTATTAAAGGATATAAATCCTTGAACGTCGGTTCAAGAAAACTTCGCGGAAAAAGAGATCGTCTCCCGAGAGGAGTTTACGAGAGTTTTGCCCGCACTTAATCAATTCAATTGTGATTCGTCAGAGGGAATTCCCGAAGGCCCTTGTTTCGGACTCCCTCCTCTGTTGTTTTAATTACTCTCCTGGAGTACATCGCCTAGGTCCCACGAAAGTCTGGATACTTTGCCCCCCGGACAATGGACTTAACGAATCACAGATTACCGAGTTTATACCCCAGCACAGCTGCGTGGACCAGGGATTAACTCGGGAATCGAGTGTCTCACAACTTTTGAGGAATCTCTCGTCTTTGAGGAACGTTTCATGGAGAATCTGAGCTCTCCAAGTATTCAACTAAAACCACCCGACAAAAGTATGTAGTTATTACATAATTAAACTCGCGTTTAACACTTCTAACACTTCTTGTACAATTCCTTCTAGATGTACATAACACACGTAGCATAAACGACGACTATCGAAGTAGAATGTATGAGCCAGAGATCAGACAAGTAGAACGGGAACGACACGGAATATATATCTCTGAAACGTGATCAAACGCTTTGATATGTGTTTGACGCATCGCGATCAGTGGAAATATAAAAAATCTTCCAGAAGAAAGTAACGTTGTCATTTTAATAGAAAAACAAAATTATCCTTGACATAAACATGAAAAATCAGCTAAGTATCTTAAGAAATATTGAACATACAAAAAGATGTTTCAAACACAAGTTGTGCATTCTTCACGTAAAATATGATTCCGAAATAAACAATATGGGTTTATGATAAAAAAAGACAAAATGACCTTGAAATAACCTTGAAAACACCCACGCATTAGAAAACTAGTAGTGCAATTTGACTCCCCACTCGAAACATTAAAGGACATGTGTCAGTTTGTTTGTTTTAAATCACACGTCTTCGAGATTTTTTACAATCTCAACTTAAATGGGACACCCTGTATTTATGAAGTTCACATAATCTGCTTCACAAAAATTCTATAACGTAACAGAATTGTACTGTCAGTCGTTGAGGAGGCAAGTAGTGTAAGCGGAGTTTTGATCAGGCAGTAAGAGCAAGTCTGTCACTAACGATACATACAATGCGAGTTAGCAGTACATTGTTAGTGTTCATTGGCAGTACATTCACGACCGTGAATCGTGCAAGTAGAACATACCGACCATTGGTCAGCAGTGACAGAATAAATCGATCAATATTCAAACAAATAGCGTTTTCCGGTGAATAGCGACACATGTAGCATAAACAACGACCGTCGAAGTAGCATGTATGAGCCAGAGATCAGACAAGTAGAACGGGAAAGACACCGTAGACCTGAAACAAGCAGTGTACATCAATCTCTGCTTGAACAAGTAGAATAAATCAACCACGAGTCAGCCAAGTGGAAGGAATGGGCCACTGTGCACACAATGATATGAATCTGCCAACAGTCAGTCAAGAAATATAGCTTTACCACTGATCATGCCAGTAGAGTACGTCGGCCATAGATCCTGTCGTCTAAATTCAGAAAACAATTCCGTACAATAAATTCTGTCATTATCACGCTCAGTAAAATTGTAACTTTAGAATTTTGTCTGGAGCATCACGGCACTCTTTAACGAGTATTTACAGTTTAATTTCCCCGACATTTCGTTCATCTCCTTGACCATATTTCCCGCGAGACCGAGCCGTTCAGCGAGTCAGGGATTTCGCGGAACATTTAATTCTTCTTTGTCTTCGAAGTGGAACGAGTTTATCGGCGCCTTTCTCGCGGAAGTAGCGAAATAAAAAAGTGTGCCGACGAGTCGGGACCGGTTACAAAATGGCGATCATTCCAGAGAAAAAGCACCGGCTATATAAATACGTTCTTGGGGTGCGGCGTCGGGATCGGGTTTACCGTCGTTACCCCTTTCCCCTAACAATATCCTGGTTTCCCGGGGAGATGAGCGCGTCTCATCAGAACGGATACAACAGTCGATAATTCTATCGAGTCCCAGCTAACGAACCGGCCAGGATCTTTTGTCGTGGGCGTGGTACGTGACCGATTAATTACATTAACACGCGACATCGCTCTGAAGCGCCTCGTTAATTGTCTAGACCGGAAGTGACGGGGATCGACGGCTGGGGGCGATTGTTTTTCGTTGGTTGAGCTCTTATCGAGCGTGAGCGAATTGTCGGCTACAGAGAAGGACAACCGAAGCTGCAAATCCCTCCAAAATCCATTAAAAATTATTTGTCTTCTTGTTTGTTTGTTTGTAGTTTATTTTAACGTGGTCGCATTAACAGCGAGTTCATTAGCGACCACATGGTTTACACATTACAAATTGCTAAAGTACAAATGGCATGTATATTGATTTTCAACTGTTTAAAATTAATATTGGAACTTGGATGGAAGAAAATAAAATATGTTTATAATAATTTATATGTGTCGATGGTTTTAAAGAAGAGGAGGTGTTTGTTGCTTTGGCTGGAGATATAAAGTATTTAATTTTTTTTTTTGAGTATGTTTGGTGGATGCTATCGGGGCGTTGATAATTATTTAGAGCAATTATTGACTATTTTAACACATCTAGTCTTATTTAGAGTCGTGATTATTGCTTTTTTAAAATTTTCATCATTTAAAAATATTCGATATTTTTCCATGAATGGTAGAATTCCATAAGAACTATAGTAACAGGTAATTTTCAAAATCGAACACTGTTTAAAGCGACTAGATTATAATTAGACTGCGGATCTTTATGCAAAATAATACTTTTCAGCATTGATTGTAAGAAAGTGGAGTCAAGCAAAACGTTCTTTCTTCCCTTAATAATTTTAATAAGTTGAGAATAATACATACATGTCTTTATATTTTCTGAATCTGTTTATTTCAAATTGGACTTTCTCATTTTTACCATAAATGCATAAAATCCGCAGACTCTCCTTAAGAATAATCTTAGAAAATCAAATATCATGTAGTCACCATAAGAATAATTTTAAACAGTCAAATATTAATTAAAGCCACTAGAATGGCAATCTCAGAAGAAAATAGAAATTCCAGTCACGCTTTTATAAAACATTTTCTACATTTATTTCCAAATGTTCGAAAATGGCGTACAGTCCACAATCTGCGTACATATTTTGAAACACTCTGTTCAACTTGTATTGTTTTCACGTTGCTAAATATAATTGCCAAATCCATGCTATTCATAGAACAGAAGCTCGCCGAATTTAGCACAGTGAATCTCTTCCCTGGCGAATCATTTCGATCTCCAGGCCATTATCTCGGCCGTTTCTGCTGGCTTTTACGTTTCCCACGTGCGAAGAGTGTTTGTAATCACGACACCGACGCCACTTAGGCACCAACTGGTGTTTAGATGCATCCCGTCCGTCTATTCGAGATTTGAGTGCATCCTCGTTGCGTCAGCAGGCTACCCTAAAACTCATGCTGACCGGCTCGAATTATTTCCAGGCTTGATTCCAAGTTATTTCGGGAGTATTACGGTTTACGTTGGTGGTATCTCGAAGCAATGGGCATCAGATGATCAGTGATCAGACAGACAGTGAGATACGTCTAGCAATGGATCACTGTTTCATTCGAGGGGAGTAACAATTGCTTCATCGTCTCGTTTCCACTCGGTGGATCTTTAAATAAATTCTACCTAAAATTGAACTCTCCGTTGAAAACTCCTCTCTTCGCCGCTGTACGTCAATAATGAACAATTCTATCGCGTACTAAACGCGGATTATACATCCGGTTAGTATTCTGGCACGGAAGCATCTGGATAACCGGAAGTGTGCGCACGGGCCTTTTGATAGCGACGTATTGAATTAGTTATTCACTATCGTGCTCCTGAATTTCCTATTAACACTAAACCTACCGAGCCTTAAAAGTAACTGGTACATACTGCCATATGAAAATTACATGATTGAATTTATTTAGACTTTGTGCGGTTCTTATTGAAATATATGATCTACTAAGGATATTTATTCAATCAATTCTTATGAAATTATCTTTATAGTTTCTATATTTGAAAAATAAGAAATCTGGTATCTGTCATTTTGACACTTTGAGTTTCGCAATTTTTCTTCATTTATCGCATCATGATTATTTTATTTAGTGTTTTCTACTTGCTCTAAAATTCATGTTCAATCCTATCAGAATTTCTAATAACGTCTTATGAAAGTATCTTTATAATTTATATAATTGCAAAATTAAAAATCTGGTGTCGGTCATTTTGACACTTTGAGTTCCGCAATTTGTGTCTATTTATTGCATCACAATTTTTTTATTTACTGTTTTCTACTCGCTCTAAAATTCATGTTCAATACTATCAGAATTTCTATTAAAGTCTTATGAAAGTATCTTTATGATTTCTATATTTTCAAAATTAGAAATCTGCTATCGATCATTTTGACACTTTGAGTTTCACGATTTGTATCCAATTATCGCATCACAATTATTTTATTTACTGTTTTCTACTTTCTCTAAAATTGATGTTCGATCCTATCAGAATTTCTATTCACTTAGTGACCATTTTCATTCGACCATTTTATTCGACCAAACCTGTCGTATTTGTATTTCTAATATTTTAAAGCAATCGACCAGGACTAATTTTCCAATAAGTAGATCTTAATCTTTTAAATAGATTTTGAAACGCGAGTTGTTTCGTTATTTAAATCTTTTGACTGGCTGTAAATTGTTTTAGTCACTGTTGGTTGTTCATTGTGAAGTAGGTGCAGAATGTTTATTTCAAATTGTGGAGAGAAAGAAGAAAGAAGAAATTTATGTTGCTGATATAAAAAGCGAGGTACGGCGATGATATATATTTTTACCCTGAACTTATAACTTCCTAGTGAGATCGGAAAATTGATTAATAAGTTCGTGGCTGTTCATTTGCAAGCACGGATCATTGATTACGCTCGCGCGCCCACGCTTACAAGGCATGTGCGAATGAATACTTTATGATATCATTCATATCTCAACAAAACTGTGTGAAAGATATTTTAAGCAACTACATTATGGATACAATCAATTAATATTTATAGTGCAGAGTATTAATAAATTTGAAGAATAAAATACTGAATAAAATAAGAACTTACCTAGTTTCTTGCTTATTAAAATCATCAACCGAAAATATTAATTTCCTTTCAACAACTGTCTCATTAAATTACTCCAAACAATTCCGATCTGATATAAAAATTCACACACTCCAATCATTATTTAACGTTATGACGACCACACCAGCAATTTCAAATATTCCGTAAATTCGAACTGATTTATTTGATGAACTAAAAATGGAAAAGTTAAAATGTATGACACCGAGTAATCTGTCAATTTTCTTACTTTTTCGAGACCTTAATAAAATTCGGTATAAAGAAAGTATTAACGTAAAAACTTATTTTGAAATCTAAACAAGTATTTCCGTTATTCATGTATGGGTGACATGATAGTCAACGTGTTAACACTAAACCTACCACGGTCAAATGATGACCGGTTTTATATTTTGCAATTATTGAAATTGTAAAAATTCGTTTATGTAAAATAATGGAATAAATTTCCTTGTTCAAGCATATATTATATAGGAAATTACAGACAATCTGAATAAATCTAGGGTTGCCATTTTTATAAGGCAACATTCGCCGATAGTTTTAATCCTTGGTAGGTTTAGTGTTAAACAATCCATACCGTAAAAGAAGGATTCAGCTCAACAGTAGTCTACATTAAATCCTTTTGTTTCAAATTGTCTATTCAGCTCTGATTGAATAATTAATTCACATGGATTCTGCGAATATGTTGGAATCATACTTCCGATAAATAAATAAATGGGATACCGTTCATTTATGGCTGGAGGAGTCTGTAGTGATCAGAAACAGTCAGATGTTATCGAACGGCTCGATACGGTGCATTGTGGTCCGATCGCGGCGGAGCAAGCGAATGTGACTAATTAGTTTCATTAAGTTCGAGAGCAACGATCGACCGAATTGTCACCTGACAGGATCACAGGGCTGCAGGCTGGGATGATCGATGCGACCATCGACCGAGGACCCTGCGGTTCTCAAACAGATGGTTACGCACCCTTAAGGCTGAGTACATAAATACGACGAATCTACACAAACGTTTGCGACGTTCCACCGATGTACGTGACTAATTGATTTCATTAAGCGGCCCGTCCACGCTCGAGAACACTTCAACGCTCCACACTCCTCCCAGATTTCTCCTTGAAAGCGTTCGATACATTCTTCTTTCAAAAGTCTTCAGAAAAATGGATCAACTAAACCTACCACCACTGGTCAAAATCACCGGTTCCAGACTTTTTCATTTTCCCTCTATTAAATTATAAAGATGTACGTTCTCTTTTGTAAAGTGTCTTGTTCATAAAGAATCAAAGAAGTGAATAAAATTGTACGTACTATTTTAAAAATCGTCCACGTAAAAAGATATATGTACACTGTGAAGAAATCTGCAGATATAGTCAACGGTATATCGGGAACATCTCGATCTAACATATCGACAGCACCTGTATGTATGAATGAGTATGTGTGTGTGAGAGGATGAGCGTAGCGACACGAGCGGTATGAGTAAGCAGTCTGTAAGAACATTTCTGAATGTAAACACGTCTCAACTTGACTATAATATTCCAGTAAAAGTAATAACCAGTGAACATAAATCTAAAATCCTTTCCAAAGTAAAATCTTATCAAATTGTGGCGGCTACTTCCTATGCTCAGCAACAGAGGGACAGTACGACAACACCTTTCCGGCTACTACCTGAATCTTCCTCTGTTTGTATACCGGGTATTTCACCTAACTTGACCACCTTAAATATATCGCTTATTTTGTAGGATAGAAAAAATGTCAGAGGGAGAAAATATTCTGTTCGAAGGCGCCAATACGCTGATGGGCCGAATTTCTTTCTCAAGGTCATTTTTTTGAGATCTCAAGGTCATCGTAATTTTTTTTAAATGGGTCTCCATATTTTCACTACAACAGTCTTATAGCTTATAAAAAAAACGTATCCATCGAGGTGCAATATGTTGACCTTCACGTGACCTTTAGTATATCGATACCGATGCCGTAGCTTGTTGCGCTGATACTGATTCTAAAGCGATAATCTTCTGATAAGCTTATCGCTTTGATAATAATGCTTGTAAATATACATTAACCGATGACAGGAGAATACGAATGTCCTTTAATTACAAATTCCTTCATTTACCGTCTCCGAAGGCGTACTGAAGTTACTGACAAACATTTCATAACTTCCTCGCTAAAGGTCACGTGAAGGTGAACATATTGCACCTCGTTGGATTCGTTTTTTTTTTATAAGCTATAAGACTGTTGTAGTGAAAATATGCAGTGACATTTAAAAAAAAATACAATGACCTTGAGATCTCGAGAAAATGACCTTGAGAAAAAATTCGGCCCATTACCGTGTTGTCGCCTTCGAACAGAATATTTTCTCCACCTGACATTTTATCTATCATAGAAAATAAGCTATTTATTTTAGGTGGTCAAGTTAGGTGAAATACCCGGTATATACCGTCCTAAACAATTACGTCTCAGGAAATCCACAATGCCTACAGACCACTTAATGCAAGATTGCAACATTGCATAAATGAGGATGGTCAAAATTTCGAACATTTATTATGATATGTAAAGGTCAACCCGCCGTAAACAACGCGCAATCTTTGCTGAAACACGTAAGTTTTAAACTTCCACATTTTATCCGCTCCAACATGATTGTTCTTGCTCAAGGTCATTTCAAGGTTAAAAAGGTGGTATCCACTATATTCAGTTTTTTTTATTGTCTATCATGTTATCGTAAAAAAATATACTATTCCATTTAATAAAAACATCGGTGACCTTGAAATTTCATTAAAAAACATGACATACAAAATTTTTTTCTTTACCATTATATTTGCCCCATGCAATAGTGTCACTTTGTCCTCTGAAGTTTTCTGATAGGTCTGTAAATACGACAGATATTTAGGTGTTCCCATTTATGTGGGACACCCAGTATACCATCCTAAACTGTCCTTACAACATCTAAGGCACGGGTCTGCTAGATAGCCTTACTGACGAGTCCTCTAGCGTGCCTAGGACGAAATGCTTCTTTCTCCTTTTTCCATCTTTTCATAATTCAAATTCCGCCATGTAATAAATGATTCTTGCTCATCAAGAAGCAAAGAAATAAATCAAAATTGTACGTTCTCTTTTTCGAATCGTGGACACACAAAAACATATTCGTAAACTATAAACGATAAATCTCGCCAGGGAAGATACTTGGAACAGTGTCTCTGAAATTCGCGGTTCCCGAGGGCCAGTCCGTCGGAGAGTTTGCGCGGCAATGCAGCATAGTATCGCTGGAACGTTTGACCGCAATTAATGTCATTAGCCTTGCGGTTTGAACGGTTGAAATTAGTAAGCACCAGCTCCCATTGATCCCGCTTGGAGCCAATATCAGCCGGGTAACACAATCGCCGGATACTTTTCAAAGGAGCGCGCACACCGCGCGCCGGGTCAATACGTATCGGTGGACCGATTAAATATTTGTCCCGATCTGGTCGCGCGCGGTTAATAAGGGTCATTAATTCCGGCGATACGTCGACTGTGCAATTTTTCCCTGGCCCGGAAAACGACCGGCCTCGAGCGGAGAATCAATACTCGGACAATGTTTCGACCGTCGAGTATCGACCGGATAAAAACGAAATTCGGCTCCTGTGACTGTTTCATTTCGCAGAGGAATTTAACATATTCCGCCCCCCCCCCCAAAAAAGATCGGCGAAACATTCTTCCCAATCTGCAACTATTTGTATATATACCTAATAAAAAATTGCGATCTGTAAAACAATGTCGGAATTTGTAGAATTTATTTGTGAATTGAATGTGCGTATTTTTTAATCGTACCTGAAAAATTGTTCGTTTAATTGTTCTTCTGTAAAATAGTCCTGGTGGCTCTTTATTTGTGAATCGACCTGTAGCATGGTCGCTTTTAATTTTGTTAATGGAGTTACATTTTAACGAGCAACGTTGTACTTTAATGCCTCAGCAACGAACTCGCAGAGAGAAAATGTAGCGTTATTAATGTGTTTAAGGCTTACTAGGATACAGAGCGATTCAAAAGAGGATCCTAAAGAACCACAAGATATTGAATATGACACGAGACATCTTTCTCTAGCATTATAAGAAAATCATAAGATTTTTACCGCATTATATAAGCTTATATTCAATGGCCCATTAATTTTGAGTAGCCCTGTATACCAACAGACTTTAAATCAGTAACTAATGTACCTTTTCACTGGAAGTTCCCAACGTAATTTATCCTGAATGTACTACTATAAAGAGCAGTAAATCTTTATATAACGTTCCCCATTGTAACAAGAAATTTTATAAAAATTTCACTGAAACGGAAAATTCCTTTCACATACTGGAATACTTCTTATAGTAAAAATAAAATGAAAACAGTTCTTCGTTGACTTGAATACAAAGATTCCCTTGCAGTTCAAAATATATAAATATATAAAAATCCATAGACTAATTAAGACAGCATGGTTTGAAATAATTTTTTAAATAGAAGTTCTCGATCAATAATAATGCATTTTTATTATTTATTTATTAGTTTACAGTCGCATCAACTTCGCAGGTTATTAGCGACTACATTAACTAAAGGTTATATTCACATATATTTACAAAATTTAAATATGATTTCGGAGATGTGTGTCATTTATATATGAAACAACAGAAAATTGATGTCTTTCGTCGTTGAGCGATTGTTTCACACTGAATTCGACCAAATGTGTTCTGTTCACGACGTCACATTTTCCACAAACACGTCAAAATACAGCATAGAAAATGGCCGAATGTTTACCCGAAGATCGTACGTGAGGATTAAACAATTTCCGCAGCATTTCTTCCGAAAATTGATTGCGAAGCACGCACGGAGATTGCAGAGTGAAAATTCGCGTGGCATAATGGAGCATGCTGGTCCAGCGGACCGTTTTAATTTACTGGAAACTGTCTCGGCCCGATTGCGTCGTCAAAACATCGACCGGATCGTGAACAATGCGTCGGTGCTGCGCATGGGAACGCGGAACCGGGCGATCTTTGCCGATAGATTTGCATTCGCAAACGCGGTAATGTAATGCAATCGATTGCAGCCGGCCTGTAAACATAATAAAGTCCGCGCGCAAACAAAGAAAACGGAAACGCGGCTACGTAGGACAAAATCGTCGGCGTGTGTGGGAGGAGGCGAGCCGGACCGAGCTGGTTTCTGTTTTTCCGATTGTAAATTCGTTGCACTCGCTCGGCAAACGGGTTAACGGGCAGAAATTTCGCGGCGATCGATCGATCGATCTGGAACGAACGGTCGCTTCGTTAAAGTTTCGCGTCGGCCGGTTGCTGCGAGTTTTTCCTCTATCCGTGGAGAGAAAAAAATTAAAACAGAGAAAACCGAAGGAAAAATATCATTTTCCAGCGTCCTGGTGTCCACCCGTCCTCCCACGCGCGCGAATTAAAACTGAATGGTCACAGAGTTTATCGAATTCGCTTTCGAAGTCGTTTGAACGCAAACGAAGAACCAGCGAACGATTTTATTCGCTAACTAAAAAATTGATTTCATCGAAATAATCGTTCCGTTTTACGTACTGAAGATGTTCTGTGTATTGTGAAACGGACCTTAGGTGTCATGTTTGAAAGGGATGTCAAATTGACATGAAGGTTTTGAACGTGACTGAGCAAGAGTTAGGAATTGGCATGATTTGGTAAAAACTCGTTGACCAACGGCACAAGGAAAAATCTGCAGTACGAGAATCGCATATTTGCCCGTTGGAAAAAGACGGTCGTTTGGTCGCTCAAACTTTAAAAAGGACCTTCCAAGCCTGCGTCGTCGTTTCAACGTCAGCATTTGCAAAACGTCGACTTCTTTTCGACGTGTGCACAAAAGTCACGTATGTCCGCGAACTCTAGCTCCTCGAGAGATCTGTGGACGAGGGTCTGATCCTCTTCCACCACCTGGCTATCTCTGTGTCAGTCCTTCACCCACCCCATCTCTACGTCTCGGAGAATTTTCTTTTTCCCCTGATGTCCTCTAACGTCGCTCTAGAGCCCTCTATTTGCGCAGGTGCACTTGATTCGCGTTGATGCTGGCTTGCATCGATTTTTCTCGGACGAGACCAAAATACAATATTCTGACAATATCCTATTGACAAATAAAAAATTCAGAAATTTTCGTCTACCCTACTTCTTCCTACATTTTTCACATATGGAGTTTTCAACAAATTTCTGAAATTCTATGGTAAGAAGAACTGAACGTTTGTCTGATCTATGGCCGACATATTCTACTGGCATGATCAGTGGTAAAGCTATATTTCTTGATTGACTGTTGGCAGTTTCATATCACTGTATGCATAGTGGCCCATTCCTTCCAGTTGTCTGGCTCGTGGTTGATTTATTTACTTGTTCAAGCAGAGATTGATGTACGCTGCTTGTTTCCGGTCTACGGTGTCTTTCCCGTCCTACTTGTCTGATATCTGGCTCATACATTCTACTTCGACGGTCGTCGTTTATGCTACATGTGTCGCTATTCACCGGAAAACGCTATTTGTTTGAATATTGATCGATTTATTCTGTCACTGCTGACCAATGGTCGGTATGTTCCACTTACACGATTCACGGTCGACTTGTTCTACATGTACTGCCAATGAACACTAACAATGTACTGAAAACTCGCATTGTATGTATGGTTAGTGACAGACTTGCTCTTACTGTCTGATCAAAACCCCACTTACACTACTTGCCTCCTCAACGACTAACAGTACAATTCTATTACGTTAAAGAATGTTTGTGAAGCAGATTATGTGAACTTCATAAATACAGGGTGTCCCATTTGAGTTGAGATGGTAGAAAATCTCGAAGACATGTGATTTAAAAGAAACGAACTGACACAAAAAAATGTTTCAAACAAAAGTTTTACATTATTTTACGTAAAATATGATTCCAAAATATAAGATATGGGTTTATGATAAAAAAGACAAAATGACCTTGAAATAACCTTGAAAACGACCACGAATTAGAAAACTAGCAGTGCCATTTGGCTCCCCACATGTGTCAGTTTGTTTTTTTTAAATGATATGTCTTCGAGATTATTTAGAATCTCAACTTAAGTGGGACACCCTGTATATAAATTTTTTGCATTTTAGCAGGTTTGCCCGAAGAGTGCAGACTCATACTACTTGTCTGACTGGTACAAAGTTGTTCTGTTTCTTTGACAAGTACAGACTTATTTTACTGGTCTAATTAATAGACTGCGGATATTTATGCAAAATACAAAGTTTGTCAATTCGCCACATGTACGAGCTAAATGTGTATGTTCCTATAATCATATGACTATATTGAAAATAATATGTTTATACTCCCAGCTTTCGAGTCCTTCCACTATTTAAAATTTCACCTACTCATTTCTGTTTATAAATGCATAAAATCGGCAGACAACTCATTAGTAATACACGCGCACTGCCAGTTCCATCGATTTTAGAGTTTTAATACTTTTCCGACTAATGATAGACCCATACTACTTATATGACAAACGTTTTCGAACGCGTCTATCCAGCGACGAACTAAAGCTACTTAACTGACCAATGGCCAACGAAAACAGTTTGCCCAGTGAAACGGTCAATGGAAATATCCTCGCAATATGTCAAAATTAGCAGTATCGGCAACTATTTGACTCCAACCTTGCTACAAAGCGGATTTCCACTGATCGCGATGCGTCAAGCACATATCAAAGCGTTTGATAACCTTTCAGAGATATATATTCCGGATAGCAGGAGAAATCGGAAAAAAAGTGACGGCATAGAAAAACGATATTGCGTGAAAGGAAAACACCGGACTGTGTAGAGGGGTGGGCGCGAACCGGTGTAGGAGGAGGGTGGAAGGACGAGAACCTCGGCTCTACAGATCAATGTTCCTCCCTCTCCTTTAGACCTCGACCGTCCCTCTTTATCCCGGTTTTCGTTAATACAACCCGGTCAATAGCAAAGCTCGGGGCTCCGGGCTGTTTGTCATACATCCTCCCATACATTTCGTATTGGCAGACAGTTCGTGGCTAGCCTATCGTCAGGACGCCGCTGTTTATGCATGTCCCAGCGTCACTCGCCGCCCATGACGGACAATTCTCGATCCGATACGGACGACCCGACGTTCCCTAAATTGTTTACGATCTGTCGCGTGACCAGGGCCCGAAAGTAGTCTTACATGGACTTGGAGGGACTCCTTCCTTCATTGAGGCACGCTGCGTAGTGCTTCCAATGCCCAATTACTAGATAGTCTCGTAGCCGTTGGCCTGAGTTAGCTGTTTTTGACGAGTATACTCGTCATGAAGAAATGACACAGTTTTTTGTTATTACGAATATACTCGTCATGAAGGAACGACACAGTTTTCTTGTTATCATGAATATACTCGTCATGAAGGACCGGCACAGTTTTTTGTTGTGACGAATACGCTCGTCATGAAGAAATGGCACAGGTTTTTGTTATGACGAATATACTCGTCATGAAGAAATGGCAGTTTTTTGTTATGACGAGTATATTCGTCATGAAGAAATGGCACAGTTTTTTGTTATGACGAATATACTCGTCATGAAAATGGCACAGTTTTTTGTTATGTCGGATATACTCGTCGTGAAGAAATGGCACAGTTTTTTGTTATGACGAATATACTCGACATGAAGAAATGGCACAGTTTTTCGTTATGACGAATATACTCGTCATGCGTAAAAAGTAGCTACAATTTGCTGTATACATTGCAATTTTAGTGAAAACTAAAATATATTCTTGAGTTTCGAGATGTTTTGAATATTTGGAGGCCAGGACGAAATAAAACGCACAAATACGAAAATATAAATAATTATTATGAAAAAACTGTATACAGTGTGCACAAAGTAGTTCGCTTACTTTTGGGGACACTTTTTAGGTACACACTTATCAAAGTGGTCGCAACAGCTAACTGGATGAAGCTTTTACCTAGTGTCCCAAAAAATCTACACTCTCATTGCGTTAAATCTTTTAATATTCTATTCGTACATAGAAAGTAGAAATGTGTAATATTTTTCAAGATTAATTTGAAGTGATTACCTTGGGTATATCCTACCTCTAATGCAGCCTTTGCAAACAATTAAACTGTTTAATACTGAGAGACTTAAGTGTCTTGCACAACGTTGAAAAATTCGTTCCCTCCTTCCCGGTAAACGTCGCACGAGGGTAACCTTAAAAACAGCAATAATGAGCGCAAAGTAATTATCTTAATGGTCGAGCAGCGCGAAACGGGTCTCAGAGGACCCATCCGTCGACCGTCGCCGGCATTGTCGCGGAGAGTAAACAAAAGCTGGAAACTTTGTGGGGGACGACGGGACACGCTCTGACCATCGGCGAACAGCGGAGCCCTTCTTCTGCTGCAGTTTTTTCGGTGGTTCGTCGAGTCCCGAAAGAGGGATTGCAGTTCTTTGTCAGGGTGCATTCGTTGGCCAGAGAGGAATTAAAAGAAAAATGGAGGTCCGTTTTAAGCGGCGAGTCTGGTAAACCCTTGTAACCGTTCTTTTGTAGCCATCGCTCAAACACACTGTCCACACGCGGAAGTATCTTTCCGCCGAGTGTGCAGAATTCCTCGAAACTCTTCGTGTGCCTTTCAGCGCGCCTTTCACTATGGAAACACCAATTCTGTTGACCATTCGTGAGGTAATTCGAGCTCGAGCCCCGCTCTTCGAGACGGCGATTCTGAAACGCAGAACAAGCGAGTGCAGCGTGTCGTTTGAAGTTTTCCCTAGCGACCTGAAAAAAGAAATCCGGTGGAACGAGAGCAACGCTGATTAGACGAGCGACGTAACGCGATACGATTCCACGGGACACTCGACGCAGCGGAAGAGCAACGAAATTACCCCGAGGCGCTCCTTGGATTACCAAGCCAGCCCTCCGTTGAACTGCTTTCACTGTTAACGAGCACAAATTTTACAGGTGATAGTTAATCATTTTTAAATTAATTTACAGATCCACACACGAACCACTAACATAGTACGAAACTTATATCGCTACGCAAATCTATAAATTCTAGTTCCATCCCTATGGAAATCTATGACTTTAACATTGACATTATCAAACCGAATGACCCACTTTGAAGTATATATTTTCCTATCGCTGGGATATTAATATTTTCATGGAATTTGAATCCCCACGGAAATCCGCGATTTTAACACCGGAACTATCGAGCAGGTCGAAATTTCGGTCGAAAATTGCTGGAATATTTAATTTCAGTATCTGTGGAAATCATTGATTTTAACACCGGTACTTTTGAGTAGCTCACAATCACATCGGATTATTTGTGTCGCTATTACTGAAATTTCAATCTCTATGGAAATCCGACGTTTTTAGACTGTTGGTAGAGGACTTATCGAAATGACCCACTTTGAATCGTTTATTTCACGATCAATGAAGTATTCAGACTCTGGAGAATTTTAATCCGTATAGAAATCAATACTTTTGACATTACAGTTGTGGGATAAATGGAAAGATCCACATTAAAATACTTTAAAGTTTCGTTAGATTCCACCACCAGGAAAATTGATAAATTTAACATTGGAATTGTCAGACAAGTCAAATAGGCTACTTTAGATTAATTATTTAACAATTACTTCTACATTAAAGTCGTATAAACTCAATGACTTAACTGCTTGAACCTGATGTAAGTGGATATACTAAGTAGTATAGACACGCATTAGTCAGATATGAGTGAAAGTAAGGATGTTAGAAATATTTAGGGTTCAATTTTCTGTTTTAAACATTGTTCTCAGTGAAAATACTTCTACATCCTCAGACTATACCGTAAATTCAGCATAAATTGTTTTTTAATTAATGTTTTCGAAAATCGACACACGAAACATGTTTTTGTCCGACGCTCAAGTCAAATGAGCTACATTAGATTAATTAATTTACAATTACTGCTACATTAAAGTCGTAGAAACACAATGACTCAACAGCTTGCACCTGATTTAAGTGGATACACTAAATAGTATAGGCACGAATTAATCAGACATGAGTGAAAGTAAGGATTTTAGACATACTTAGAGTTTAATATTCTGTTTTAAATATTGTTCACAGTGAAAATACTTCTGCATCCTCAGACTTTACCATAAATTCAGCATAAATTGTTTTTTAGTCGATTGTTTAGAAAATCCACACACGAAACATGTTTTTGTCCTACGCTCGCCTCAAAGCTTTTCGAATTTCCATCGATATTCTTCTATTACAATAATTCACAGTATTCAATTATAAATTGTATTTACCGAACTGTAACTTGCATGCGTTTATACGAATGCTACAGAAGATCCAGAAACCAGAATGTACTGTAATAACATACAGGAATAATTCCAACAAAATCGTGCATATTGAAAGCAACGATTTGCATTCAACTTCCTCAGATAATAAACGGTATAAATACCAGCGTATCAGTAATAAAGACGAGTATTGCAGCTTTCAATACGCACATTGTACAGAACAGGAGCAGTTGGAATTCAAATGAAATCGTCGCCCATCGTTCCAAACGCATTGATCTTGTTCTTCAGGAAAGAATGCTCGTTTCCTGAACTTTCTCCGAGCCGAAACGCAATCACAACGAAAAGGAAAACTTCCGTGGAAGTTAATTTCAACGAAGAGTCCGTTTCCATAACCGCTGAAAGGTGGTCTCTCGGTGCGCGTAGTCGAGCGGAAAGAAAGGAAGAGCACAATCCGCGAAATGAAGTATTTTCTGTGCACGCGGCTGCGCTGCCTTTAGCCGATCGGGTCGATCCGCTTCGTGGTCCCCGTTGTTTCGTGTCCGTGGAGCCAGACTCGGTCGATAAGCCGATTGTGTGTTTAGAACGGTAATAAAAATGATAAGCGGCAACCCTGTCGGATCGAGAGGAAGCCTGTCCGAGGGAAAATTGCTTTTTCCTACGACACGACAGATGCTACCGTCCGAGAAACTTCCTTTTTTCCATTTGTCACCGTTGATGAGTCCTGGACAAAGTCGGGTCGTTTATGACCCACGCTGGGGATAGGAGCTAGTCTATTTCAGTAGGGGACAATTTGTACCTCGATGTGGAGGGACGTATTTCATGCATTCAATATGAACGTCATTGGTGGACGACGTTGGGGTCTTCTTCAGATGATTTGTCTTATGATTGTGTTGGGATGTGATGGTTAATAATGGGAGACAGGTGAACGAATGTGTCAAATGACATATTTTTGGGGAATTTAATGGTTGGACTCAATTTGGTGTTGTATTGTTCGGTTTGGTAAAGGGTAGTACAAAGAGTTGTGGATGTAACGTTTTGTTAAGATGCAGTTATTGGTGGATTTATTAATTGATTATTAATCTACGGATTTGATTTATGAAAAATGAAAACATGAGGCTACGGATTTGATGCATGAAAAATGAAAATACGAGGCTACGGTTTTTATAAAAATGAAAACATGAGGAGGATCAGAAGAATTGCAGAGTCTCGATAGATTATTTTCGAGTTACACAAATTATTATGGGATGAAAGTCACATTCTTATGTGACTCTTATTTCTTGCAACTAATGCAGACAAATTTTATTTCGCATAGAGACCCACAGTCTACTGATGATCGTTATGTTAATAATTTTAATGTGTGATTTTCCCAGCATTCCGAGTGGACTGAGAATTTTTCTGCAAAATAAAGATGTTCTACCTAAATTGATACAAGCGGAAATTTAATAAAATATTGAATTTCTTTCAACAAGAAGCTCAAACGAGTCTGAAACTGTTCTAAATTTTTCAAAAATCGATGCAGATTAAATTTTATTTGTGGATTTATTAATTAATTATTAGACTACGGATTTGATGCACGAAAAATGAAAATATGAGGCTACAGTTTTTATAAAAATGAAAACATGAGGAGGATCAGAAGAATTGCAGTGTCTCGATAGATTATTTCCGAGTTACATAAATTATTATGGGATGAAAGTCGCATCCTTATGTGACTCTTATTCCTTGCAACTAATGCAGACAATTTTTATTTCGCATACAGATCCACAGTCTACTGATGATCGTTATGTTAATAATTTTAATGTGTGATTTTCACAGCATTCCGAGTGGACTGAGAATTTTTCTGCAAAATAAAGATGTTCTACCTAAATTGATGCAAGCAGAAATTTAAAAAAAAAATTGAATTTCTTTCAACAAGAAGCTCAAACTACTCTCAAACTGTTCTAAATTTTTCAAAAATCGATACAGATTAAATTTTCTCGATTCTACAGCTTAGTTCCATGATGCAGATTAAATCTAGCTAATTATTCCGTAAGAACTCATTCTCTCAGCACCGTTAACAAAATCAGGAACCTCTAGACAACCTCTCGACGTGAATTACACCTGAAACGGCCGATTCCGAGTGTTCGCGACAATTCCAGCCACCCTCGTGCAATTTCTTGTCTCCGCTGGAACGATCCTTCTTCGGGCGGGATGCTCGGCTCAAGAATTTCGTTAGCAGGCGGTCGATCGATCATCGGCACCGTGTTCGATACATTATCCGAGCGTCGCCGGCGATATTAACTTGTCACGGCGACAACGGCCGCACATGGACGCTGAGAATCGAGCATCCTCGATTCCTGTGTTTCCCTCGACATGTACAACGAAAGCAAGGTCCGGTGGATGAAAGAGAGGAGTGTGAAAGATAGAGAGAGCTATAGAGAGAGGGAGAGATAGAAAGGGAGGGAGAAAAAAAACTGGAGAATTTGTCGGATGCAAGGCGACCGAGAAATCTGGAACTAGGCTGAGCCGAAAGAGGGAATCGATATCGACGCGAGAGAGTAAGAGCGAGAGAGAGAGATAGAACGCGATAGAGAGGGTGGGAACAGAGAAAGGTCGCAAAAACCGTCGGATCTTCTTTTTTCCACCTCCGGGTTTTTATTAATATTTCTTTTTGCCGAGAATTTTCTTAACGCGAACAGTTTCAACCCTCTCTCTCCCTCTCCCTTTCTGTCTCTTTCTCTCTCTCTCTCTCTCTCCGCCCCTAAGAGAAGTCTGGATCCATAATCCGTACCACGGGATTCGTCCTTTCTTCTTTTCTTTTTGGCCCGAACAGTAATTCATCCCGTGGCCGCGAATGATTTGTGTGCGTTCTACTCGAAACGAAATAGTCGGCATTCTCTGTCTCTAGTTTGGACTTGTCTATGTTCAGGAGAGAAAGAGAGAGAGAGAAATGGAGAGTGGAATGAATGTGTGCGTCCGGCGTCAGTTCGTTGAAGTGAAAGAACGACGACGACGAACTACATCGTTCGATCGAGGAGGCGGTGGTTGAAACTAGGGTGAGGAAGACTGAAAGCAACAACGGGTTTCTGTTATTGGGATTAAAGAAGGGGGAATTCCGGGGGTGGGAAGCGACCAGCTCGATTTTCGCCGGGAAATAATTAGCGCATAGATATGAATGACGCCTGCTGCTTTCTTGAGCCGATTCGGTGCAGTTGGATGCATATTGTTCTCGCGGAAAGATGCTTTCCTGATAAAGACTATTTATAATATTGTTCGAGCAGTCTGGAATTTTTCCCTTTTTTGCCCCCTGCACTGTTTGCTATTTCATTGTTTAAACACCGTAGATGATAGGCCCGATTGACACATGGATTATTGTTCTTTTTTTAAATAAAAGTACTGTCCATGATGTTATTTCAATATCCATTCGAAGGGTCGCGAATTCTTCTCTTTTTCTACCGCCTCTTCGGGATCGTTTGTTATTTAATTGTGTAACTGTGTACATAGCTAACAGAGAGGGTTGATATTTAAAAATATTAATTTTAAGGGCCAGACACTGTTTAGGGACGAATTCAGTGACTATAATTACTCAAGGTCATTCAAGGTCGCGGACCTATATATATGCAGGTCATCAATCGTCCCGAATTTCCGCCGTGTTCCCAATTGAAACTGGAGGAACGGAGACAAGCGACACGGTTATATTAATAAAATTAATATAGTATTAATTTAGAGATCCTAAAATTGGAAGTCTCTGCAATAATAGCACGTGTCAGCTCTCATCAGAAATCTGTTAACCGCTATGCAAAAACAGTAATATGAATCTATAAAAAACTGTATGCAAATTATCGCGACCAAAAAATGATTTGAAAATGGTATGGCTACATTTAAATATCTTTGTAATTGTTTGTACTTCTATATGTCTCATAATTTTTGTCGTGAATCTACAAAATCATTAATCTACTTTTTAGTACAAGAGAGCATATGTAAACAGATGATTTTTATTCTTCAAAATGACTGGTTTCTAATTTTTTCATTCGCAATTACTGAAATTATAAAAATGTTATCATGAGAAATTTCCAAATAAACTTCTTCATTGAAACACATATTACAATAAAAATTATATGAACTCTCAATAGATGCAGTCTTCTCATTATTAAAGAGCAATATACATCAGTCGCATTTATTACTCGCCAGTTGTAGTGTTAACACTGCACACAAATATCCAAAATAAAACAATACACAGATATTCCATTGAAATCTCAACATCACCAATGTGCTAAAATCCTAATAGTCGTTCAAAAATCTGAAAACATACGAGTGACATGAGAACAAAAATTCTGCGCACCTCAGGACTAATGGAAGCCGCTGTCATCGTGATTGCGTTGTTCGATGAATAGAGTTCTCTTTGAATTATAATCCTCAGAGGTTGAAAACCGCTCGCGATACACACACACACACACTATGCGAAAAGGATAATGGCCGGCACTCGGCGCAACGCTTTTCCCGCCGGCACTTAAGTCGAACTCGGCGTTCACACACCATTTGCCTGGCACAATGAACATCGACTGAGGAAAAAGCGAGGTGGGCTAGCAGTCTGGTGGGGGGAGGGAGAAGTGGGACTGGGAAAAGTGGGTAGAACGATGTGTGTCAAGCACCGAAACAGATTCGCCGACGGGTGAAATCGTTTTGTCCCCACGGTCTACGATAATGCGGGGCTCGGGAACGATCGCGAGAGGTCCACTGCAGAACGCAGCCGAACGAAAATACCGCGGGCTAATTAAGTCGTTCGTCATCGGGCCGCTTCGCTCTTGCACTGGCACGCAATAATAAAGAGGCGAATTATCCGTCGAGAAGAATTAAAACGACGGGAATGACAATTCCGATGCGATTCTATCGCCATTTCCGTGCACAATGCCCGGCCACAAAGGAAACAATTATTTCACAAGTTATTTATTCACGTTCTCCTCCGAACCTTCTCCGACGTTCTTCAATCGTCTAGAAAGATCGATAGAGACCACGAGATCGGTGAAAAGTTATTATTGTCGTGTTGATGGATTGTATTGGATTTTAGTGGAGAAGGTAAGTGGTAGTGAGACGCGAGTGAAAGCGAATTTATTAAATATGCTTGGGATTTTTATTTTTGCTGCAAGAATTATCTACAGCAAAAATATTACTCTATATCTTCAGACGTGATTACAGACATTGTATGAATCACTTGTTAGCCGATTTATTAAATAATTTACAGGTCTAGTCTTCACTTAAATCATTGCGTCTGAATTAAAAATGTTTCAGAGATGCTTAGAACTTTCTTTCAATTTCAAGAATTGTTTGCACTAAAAATATTCCATGAATATTTTTATAAATCATTCAAGATCGAGTGTGAATTACTTGTTGATCAATTTCTTAAAAAATCAGTTGCGCAAAGTTAATTGAAACCGTTCGTTTCTCATTTACGTAGACATTCTTAGTAGTATACAGAGAAATTAGTCAGACATGAGCAAAAACGAGCATCTTAGAGACTTTCAATATTTTTCTGTCTGTTTTGAGAACTATTCACAATAAGAATATTATTTCTTTATCATTAGGTACCATCATAGATTCGGTATAAATTGTTTATTGTTGGATGTTTTAGAAAATCAGTGGTTGTTTCGATCCTGAACGAAACTTCTCCCTATTTTTTTATTATATGTATATTCAGAAATACCCAACGCGAAACCTTTCGCCTAAAGCAGCTAAAACGAAATTTCCAAAGTCAAACCAAATGACACCCCAAGCCTTTTTCACTTCACCAAAATGTCAACTGTGATTGGTGCATTACCTGTACACAGAAATCGAACACTGCCCGAAAGCAGACAATACCGTTACTCAGCTTCATCGCAATTCACGATCACCGAACTTACTACGATTTCAATAAAGTTGTTTGTTAGTGTAAACATTAATTTGTACGATTTCATTCATCCTTGACGCAACAGTACTACAGATCCAATTTTAACCGACGACTCCTTCAGAAGCTTTAATGACTGCTGTTCCCATTAATAAATTTGAATGGTAATTCGCAAAATCATTTCCAGGGTTCATTGTTTCTATACATTTGACGATGAAGTCAATCGATTCTGGATTTTGGTGGCAAAGAACGTAAGTTCGGAGGTAATCGTAAGACAAACGTTAAAAGAAAATTCATGGGGGAACGAAAGATGGCAATTCGACGAGAAACAGGGTTCAGGGATGCAAAGAATGGGAAGTTGGTGGATTTTACTTGCCGGATTCCCGACTGCGATGGCGGAGGCTGCGTTATTGGTGAACGGACAGAAAAATCGATGAAAGTGGCAGCTACATTCGGTTCGTCGGAGCGTCTCCCTGCATTTTCTCGGCAAGCGACATCGGTATCTATACCGCGAAAAGGGGTTGCTGCCCCTGCCTTCTGGAACGTCGCTCTATAAACGTGTTCCGTCGCTTGCCTCTCGACGGAGAGTGCTCGAAAAATAGACTGTTTGCTTGCGGAAACAAATATTGTATTTTGTCTCGCACATAGAGTCCCATCGATTCCAAAATTCATGCTTCAAACTTCCCTGGAACAGGTCTCTCCATTAATTCGTCACCACACTATAAATTAAACTTCGATTCAAAAATAAAATACAAATTTTTCTACTATTGAGATACGAGTTAAAATCACACATTTTGTCACTGCTTGATCTGGCACTTTAAAGAGAAAATATTTTAGAGACTTCCTTCCTGGATAAATGTTTACCCTGAATAATTGAGTCAACCTTGAAAAGATTTTCTATAGCCATCGCGAATAGTCTGCGACCACTTATGACCATCTGTGACCATCTGCGAATTTTCTATAACCGTCGCGAATAGTCTGCGACCACTTATGAAAAATCTGTCACCATCTACGAATTTTCTATACCCGTTGCGGAAGGTCTGCGACCACTTATGACCATCCGTGACCATCTACGAATTTTCTATAGCCGTCGCGGATAGTCTGCGACCACTTATGACGATCCGTGACCATCTACGAATTTTCTGTGGCCGCCGCGGATAGTCTGTGACCACTTATGACTATCCGTGACCATCTGCGAATTTTCTATGGCCGCCGCGGATAGTCTGCGACCACTTATGACCATCCGTGACCATCTACGACTTTTCTATAGCCGTCGCGGAAGGTCTGAGGCCACTTATGACCATGCGTGACCATCCACGAATTTTCTGTGGCCGCCGCGGATAGTCTGCGACTACTTATGATCATCCGTGACCATCTACGACTTTTCTATAGCCGTCTGACGCTTTAGAGTGAAAATATTTTCGAGCGTACCTTCCTCAATTAATGTATACCCTGAATCCCTATAATATTTCGTACCAAAAATATTCATCTGTTGCCTAAAATTCCCGTACAAAAATCTAAAAAAGGTCTAAAAATTGCGGGAGTCTATTTTTTAAAATACACATCCCACGAGACCGTCAATTTTTCATTTCCCCGGATCCTCTACAAAAGGAGGAGTCTGCTATTAATTTCTGCAACATCACGGTAAATTCTTAATTACGAAAAAATCAGCAAGTTCCGTTTCAATTAGAGACTGTTGGTAATTTTTGCCTCATGGACCATAGCGGCAGACTATGGCGAGCAGCAGTGGGCTCTTTTGCATCGAAATGAAAATCGATGGAAATCAGCATGGAAAGCGTGGATGATCAATGTCGGGCCACGATTTCATAATCCCCGCGAAGGGAAGCGATTCATCAAATAGGAAGCGGATGCTTATGAATTATCCACCGAGTCCTCCTCCCACGCCGTTTCTTGCCCCGTCTTCCCGTACATTCAACGAGCGTAAGACCCTACCCGTATTTCCGTAAACTGTCCGGATAAACCGAGGCAGCCGAGCATGGTCTTCGAAAGAGAATTTCGTATTAGCCTCTTTGGAGAGTTAGATACACACTGTTCTATCTGAACTGGCAGCTACTGCAACACGCGCGTGCTCGAGCACACACACCGGTGTACACAGCACCAATACCAATGGAATTCAGGGTGTTGCACCGGTGTTTTCGGCGTCGAATTGAACAGTGGTCTTTGTGCCGAGTTTTGACAATTAGGACGCATTAGCCAGCGAAAACATCGTTTGCCGCGAGATTTAGTCCGCTCGAATAGAAGCGCGAGACTGTTCGTGCGTGGAACACGCTTTGCTAATTGTTTCAGATGTCTGTTCGTGTTGTCATAGGAATTTTTATCAAGAATGTCACCGTAACTAAGTCACAATAATCTGTAGAAAAAGGAAAATGTTACGAAATGATCTGTTTTCTATGTAAGTAGTGCGGATAAGTAGTACAAATCCATATTAGTGAGACGTAAGTATCAATTATTAATCGTTTCCACTTGTAATACGTTAAAATACTAATTTTAGTAATAATTTGATAAGAGGTAATAACTCACAAAAATAGAAACATTGCACTATGTTCTGCGTTCAATAAACATGGAATATACAAGTAGTACAATATCGTATTAGTCGGACGAAAAGATATCACTCCTAGGAACATGATACAAAAATGTCTTGTGCGACAACTATGAAATATCAACAACCATATTAATGAACGTAAACATTCCTACATTTAAAATATTTTATATACCATCTCAATTTCTCATTATAATTCTCTGCAGCACTATCTCCCAACACACGCAATAGGAATTTTTTTTTTTTTTATTTAAGCTTACCCAGGACCCTGATTGAGGTCTATACAGCTAGAGGAAATTTACATTATGTGCGAAGTACAGTTAGAGCGACATTATTGCTTAGCATATCTTATTATATACACAGGTAACATTCTTTCAAGAAATTAAAAATACGCAAACATGCCCGAACGTTGTGTCTGACAAAAAACATATCATGCAACAGCAATAAAAGATGCTCGTACAAAGCAGAACATTATTTTTCTAACACTGCAATTGGCATCATGAAAGATCTGATATTGTTTATGCACAATATCAATATTGTTCGTTAACACTAGATTTAAGGGGCCCGTCAAAATGACGGATTCAAACATTTTTAATTGACGATTATTAAGAGTGTAAGGAGGCATTCGTGAGGAATTATTGAATAGATTTATTTTTTTGTGTACTTATTACAATAAAAATCGCGGAAGATCTAAGTAAATACAATTTTATTATTTTTATAAAGCAATGTAAAATAATCAATTTTAGTGCTCCGTAAACCTAGTGTTAATAAGCAACACTTGGGAGACTAAACTGTTCACGACTAACCCTCGGAGGGTCCAAATCACCGAGCGGCGATCGAAAGATCGAGCCTCAGTTCCCAAGAACATTATCCTCCAGTTATTCGCAATTAGTATCGACAAGTGCGGCACTCGGCTCGGGAATGGCCTAATGGACAACACTTTGCAGTGGCGCGCGACATCGTCGATGAGAAAGTTGAGCGAGCAATCTATGACCGCAAGGCGGTGGCCAGTGAGAGGTCCACCGGTATCAGCTGACCATAGCGATCGGTAAGACTGCGACGTGAATTTCGATCGGACTCGCCAAACCGCAGGGCACCTCGGACTTGGACTCGACTGCCGTGCAGCTACTCGCCTAACCGCTGGAAACCGCTGTCGGGTAACGCGTTGCTCGTAAACAGCCGGTTGTTCCGTCGGAGATGGCCCCGGGCAGCCTGTAGTCGCCACTGGACATTAATATCCCATTTGGAGTTCAGAGTTCTGCGGTAGCAGCAAACGAACCGTCGTTGCGGTTCCGCTGATACGTCGACAGAACGCCACTTAGCTCTGTCTACATTCGTACGTGGAACTGCTTCTTTAACTCTCGGACGCTGCCTGCGTCCGGCACCGCTAACTTCGGTATCTCCAAACTATGTTGCTTTGTTGAGATTCTAATTCTGAATAATAAATTTCATCTGGGATTGGATCATGCACCGCTGGCAGCAAAAGAAATAGTTACCGTAGTCGGTTGCACAAAATATGGACACGGTTTGTACGAGAAATACACTCTTCAGTTCATCACGTATGATCATTCGTGGTCTATGACCATCTGTGACCGTTTTTAACCGTCTACGACCATCGAGAATCGTGTAGAACCGTCCGTCACCATAAATAATCATCGGCGAACATTTCTGACCACCCATGGTCATGCATGACCAGGTAGGATCATGAATCACAATCTTCGACCACGTAGGACTATATACAAAAATTTTTACGATCATCCTTGATCGTTTATGACCATTCACGACAATTTATGACTACTTTCAGCTACCCATGATCATCCATAACTATTTACGACCACGCCAAAATTTTGTAGAATTATCTCTCATCACTCCCAAACGTCTATGACCTTCGAAAACCAACTATAACCATCCGTGACCATCTATAACGATCCATGACCACTTATAACCATTCTATGACCATGTATTTCCATCCGTGACCACCAATGACCATATATAAACTTTCTACGACTATTTCTGATCGCCTAAGATCATTCACGACAATTTACGATTATTTTGAGCTTGCCATGATCATCCATAACTATTTACGACCACCCCAAAATTTTCTAGAATTATCTCTGATCACTCCCAAACGTCTATGACCTTCGAGAATCAACTATAACCATCTATAACGATCCATGACCAGATATAACCATTCGATGACCATGTATTGCCATCTGTGACCACCAATGACCATCTATAAACTTTCTATGAGCATTCCTCGTCATCTTAGACCATTCCCGAAAAATTGATGATTCTTTTCAGCTACCAATGATCCTCTACAGTTTCCTATCACCATCTCCAACTTTTCTATGCTTCACAAGTCTGTCTCCCACTAATGCTTTCAGGATCAATGAGCACATCTAACATCATTTTAAATTCTCTAATAGCTCTGTGTATTATAGTCCATATTTTTTATTTCGATAGTAATAATTGGATTGTGAGGGGTTAATGAGTATCCAATCGTGTGGAAATGTGCATCACGGTGGACATGTGCGCGAACAATTAATTTGAGCTCGTTCGTCAAGAATGACGCGTAACCGGATCACGATTTTTTTTCTATTTAGGGATTTCACGCAGCTCGCGGAATCCGAGTCGCGTAAAAATTCCGTCGATCCGCGAGGAAAAACTGGCCGAGTTGGACCCGGTGCTTTTTCCACGTTGAATCGTTCGAGCGTTTAGTTTCGACGGGGGGACCGCCGTCGCCGCAATTCTATCATTTCCGGGCTCACCGGAACTCGGGGATCCAGCTGCGCGGTGATTATGGTGCTCGTGTTCGTTGCGGGGTGTTCGTCGTTCAGAGAGAAAGAGAGAAAGAGAAAGACAGAGAGGGAGAGAGAAAGAGAGAGAGAGAGAAAGACAGAGAGGGAGAGGGAGAGAAATGTATGGCACCGTGGAATTCCATTAAAATTGGATAGGGCGGCGACTGGGTTCACTTTGACCCAGATTTTCATCTTCTAACCATGTATTTCGGTCAACAGGTGTTTATATCGGGCCTAACAAGGAAATCGATGCGTTAAGAGTAGACCCTTGATAATTGTCCATTTATATATCTCTGCAGCGTAGTTTTCCCAAACTCGTATCCTCTGGAAATTTATTTCCATTCTTGTTCTTATCAACACTGACGTCAATACTTTGGTTTAAAAATATTTTTTTATGGTATCTATTATACAATCAGCAATATTACTGTGAATATCAACAAAATCTGAATATCTTACAAAAATTATAAATTGACTGTCCTGCATGAAAATATTCATTGAAAATACGGAGCAAAAGATTATCGAAAATCATGGAATATTTTAGATATCGATTTTATCTTAGGTTAACAATGTTACCAGACCTTTCTCGCCGCTTTAAGCGGGTGACTTTTTCAATAACAAACACTCAAGAAGATGCAACGAAAAACAAATAAAATGCAGATAACGTCAACATTGTTATCCCCGGTTAAAAGACTCAACCACTATAGAACACAGAGTTTGAAAAACGAAGAACGAAAGCACTGAATTGCCCCAGTCTATTATCAAGCAGGCCAGTGAATCGCAGCGAGCACGGACGAACAATAACGACGCGAACGCAATTGTTTCGATCTAATCGCGGCGAAGATTTATCGTCGAGGATACCGGTGCGTTTTCCAATAGACTGACACTACTGTTAGGGAGGGGGAAGAGAAATCGACCAATAAGTGGCTGATAGGATAGAAATAAAACTGATCTTGAAAGATTGATACTCGGCGGTGGTTCGCGGCGAATACGCTCGAGATTCTCATCGAGGAAGGAAACGATCGTAATTCCGGAGATCGTGGTACGACCGGGGTATTCATTGTTGCCGGTCGACGTAGTTTCCGAGTCTGGCTCGTGTTCGAAAGTCTCGTTCGTTCGAAGAAATCTCTCCGTAGCGAAGGCTTGGTCTCGACGTGGTAGCCTCTTATCCGACCGAACACTTACCGGGGCTCGATGTCGAAGTCTCGACACGGTAAGTAGTCGGGCTAACAAGAGTGGCCTGAACGAGTTAGCTGGAACGAACAGGACCCGGCCTGGGGATCCGCTGTTTGCCGGAATTATGGATAGCGAGGCCGTAGATCAACGTGTCTCGTTAATTTGCAGCCTCGACGAGGCGAAACTCGAGCCGGTGTGCGCGGCCTGCGCCGCGAGTGGGCCTAATTGAATTGCTGCCCGCCAGCCGGCTCTAATTTACTTTCGATTCGTGCGAGCCTGGTCTCCTCCTAGCCGAGAGTATGCGGCTCTGGAGAGAGAGACAGAGAGACAGAGCGAGAGAGAGAGAGAGAGAGAGAGAGCAAAGGAGCGGGACATTTGAAATTCGGGAACGAGCCGCGACGGCCAAGTGGAAAACCCGAACTTGAAGTAGTCTTCCCGTTGTGGATCGTTCTGGTGTCCTGGTTGAGTCGAATTAAAAAGGATTAACAAGTTTCCGGGGGCAAGTGGCTCTCTCTCTTACTCTCTCTCTCTCTCTCTCTCTCTCTCTCTCTCTCTCTCTCTCTGTTCTGCAGGCTTATGGGCCTTATTGTTCCCCGAACGGATTGGAATGTACTCTATTACCCAATGTGCATAATATGTACGTACCTTCCTTGTCTACATGACGTCGATGGGTTTTCGAATCAGAGCTTGATCAGATTTAACATAGTGTTGGTTTTAATTGGATACGTTCTGCGTTGCGATAAGGCGTCGACTGGATCTGTGCTGAATCAGCGATGTAGCACCATCTATAACTACCCATGACCATCCATGATCGTCTACATATGACCATAGACAAATTTTCTACTGCCATGCTTAACCGTGCATGATCATCTGTGATCATCCCTGATCGTCCGTGATTATCTATGACAACCTATGATCTTCCTACGAACGTTCCTGATCATCTACGATCATCCCTGATCGTCTATGAATATCTGTGGCAATCTATGAGTTTCCTACGAACGTCCCTGACCATCTATGATCATCCCTGATCGTCTATAAATATCTATGACAATCTATCAGGTTTCTACAGACGTCCCTAATCATCTACGATCATCCCTGATCATGTACGATCATCCCTGATCGTCCATGATTATCTATGACAATCTTTGAGTTTCCTACGAACGTTCCTGATCATCTACCATCACGTATGACCATCAGTGAGCCTGTATTTGAAACAATAACTGTCTGTGATACTTCTACGCTTATCTGTAACTATCTACAAATTTTCTCTCAGCATCTCTGACCATCGACGACCATTCATGACCATCTACCAATTTTCTATAGCCGTCGCGGATAGTCTGCGACGACTTATGACCATCTATGAATTTTCTATAATCGTCGCGGATAGTCTGTAACCACTTATGACCATCTACGAATTTTCTATAGCCGTCGCGGATAGTCTGCGAACACTTATGACTATCCGTGACCATCTGCGAATTTTCTATGGCCGCCGCGGATAGTCTGCGACCACTTATGACCATCCGTGACCATCTACGAATTTTCTATAGCCGTCGTGGATAGTCTGCGACCACTTATGACCACTCATGACCATCTACGAATTTTCTATGGCCGCCGCGGATAGTCTGCGACCACTTATGACCATCCGTGACCATCTACGACTTTTCTATAATCGTCGCGGATAGTCTGTAACCACTTATGACCATCTACGAATTTTCTGTAGCCGTCGCGGATAGTCTGCGACCACTTTTGACCATCCTTGACCATCTATGTATTTTCTATAATCGTCGCAGATAGTCTGTAACCATTTATGACCATCTACGAATTTTCTATAGCCGTCGCGGATAGTCAGCGACCACTTATGACCATCCGTGACCATCTACGAATTTTCGATAGCCGTCGCGGATAGTCTGCGACCATTTATGACCATCCGTGACTGTGTATTTGGGCCAGAAAATCAACTTGGTTACAATTTTAAGGACGAATCCTCGCAATTCTTGCAACTCTCGCGGACAAACGAGTTGGCCGCTGTGAGTTATCGCAGTCGCGGCACCGATACCGAGCGTAACCACAGCCTAATTTTTTCCCGAGCGGCCCTTCCGACTATATGCTCTCGAGTTATCGTACGCGCTAACGTTAAAACAATTTCCGGCAGAGCGATAAAGCGCGCGAGGCGAGACAGGGCTGTCGCGGCTTCAGCCGCAGCATCGTTACCCTCGCGCCGTTCGTAACAGACGGACGATTTAATATGCGCTCGCCGCGGCTATGAATACATCGTGCATCGCGCGCAATTTTACGACGAGAATAGCCGTGATAACGGGCGTAGCCTGCGCGAGCTCTGAAGAGGCGCGCGGGGAGCGACGAGGAAGATGTATCACGACTGCCGGTGGAAAGTGGTTTCGGTACGTCACGGATCAGACCGGCGGCGGCTGGCGAAAAGTGCGCGCGAGTGCCTGCGGATTCGCCGGAGCAAATATTTACAGGGATCAAGCGGGGTAATGACCGCAGGTGCTTGCTTGCTTGCTTGCCTGCCAGCATGCCTGCTCCCTTGCTTGCTTGCTTGGTTGCTTGCTTGCTGGGAATTTTCGGCGATGAGTGCACCGTGTGCTGAGTTAGGTCTCGGCCCGCGATTACTGCGGGTTCCAGCGAGTTTAGTTCGTTTTCTACGGCCGTGTGTTACCTCGTTGTTTCTCTCCGTGTTCTGCAGTTTTTCGCCACTTTCGACTACCTTCAGCTACATCGATCTGACTTCTTCGTCGAGTTTAAACTTTGATCGTCGACTAATTCAGTTGAAATTTGTTGCCTCGCTGTTGTGTGAGTTAGTGTTTAAATTGCTTTAGGAAATTAAAGCGTTGTTAGAAGTTTGAATATGTTAAGGGACTAATATTATCTTGCAGAGGAAATTTTGTCGATAACTCTTAACATTTTATCCATAGGTTCCTTCGTTAAGTGTCCCTTAAGAATTATGGATTTTTAGCTAGTTTTATAGATTCTTTGTGAAATATTGTTTTATTTGAGATACATTAGGTTGTTGCATGTGAAAAGTCCGATTTTAGAATGGAAATGTCATAAAGCATTTCCATAAACAGATCCTACTACAGTCTACACTTTACTATATATCACTTTCAGCTGTAAAGCTGATCCTTAAAATCCAATCTTCAATTTTAATTTAGATATATAATTTTGCTTCTAAAGAACTTGTATTTCAATGTACATCAATGCAATTGTCGTGCATACTTTCTATATTCATGGAAAAGCAACTTATCGACGATAGCATTACGTGAATTTTGGTTAAAATGTGGTGATAAAAATGGAGATGAAAATCTTGAAAATAAAGAACGTCAATTACTAAATTGCCATATACCTAACCCAGACCTAATCCAGAGGTGATAGATCTGGAGATCTTGCAAGCCACTTGACAGGTCCGTATGTTGAAATCCATCGGTTTTGAAACATGTCGTTAAGATAATTTCTTCCGATTCTACTGTTATGTGGTGGTGCTCCATTTTGTTGGAAGTACATACCTTGCGTAATGGATAGTGCCAGATCATCCCAATAGTCTCTAAATTCCGTATTTAAAAACTCTAAATTTGGTACGTCAGAAACATTGGTACGAAATATTCAAATTGCTGTCCATTTCTGACCTTGCATGACCTTGAAAGTCATTGTGTACTAGATGGATGAATTCCTCTTGACACACGCTTTCATACGACATAAAAAAGTATGTAGCATCCCATTAAAAAAATTGGAGGTCACCTTCGTTTCTATCAAAATAATGTAAATACAACAAAAATGCATATGCCAATTTGTTTTGTATAAAAAACAGTGCTACTTTTTCCTCTATCATTTTTTTCTAATATTTACTATTTACAAAAAGAAATGCTGGCTAGTAATATCCTGTACATCCTGTATACCCGAAGACGTAATGACAAGAGTGGTTGATCGGGGGTGAGAGTTAACCAACAAACAGCGGCGACTCGTTGGTCGCAGCATCTGCGCGAAATATCCAGGGACGTTCGCGTGTATGGTGTTTCTCTCTTGGCCAGCAATTCGCCCCCGGGAAACTCGGTTGAAGCGAAACGATGGCTGGCGGCGGTGAAGCGGGGGGACGACTGTAAGAAGGGCGGAAGAGCACGAGGGGATTGCTGTTAACTGGATAGCTGGTAGGAGAAGCGAAGGAAGACGCTCGCAGGCTGGTACGCGAGGCTCGAGTGTCTGCGGTATTTTAATATCTGACATTCCTGAAACGACCGATCATCCTACGCGCGGTACCACCGCGCCAGCCAGCCAGCGGCCCCGAACGTCTAGCTTCCGGCGCGCCACCGTTTGCATCGGCGACGGTGTTAACCGCTGCTCGGTATCACTGTCACCGGGGTTACTGTTATTACCGTGGCGTGAACAACGTCCGAACAACTCTCGTCCAAATTGCTGTCTCTGTCGATGATCCAATGGACAGGGTCCGCCGCATCGACCGGTGTGCTGCAACGTTTCATTGTTCGTTGGCTCTGATGATGACATTTCGGTTGCTTCGTTTCACGTGGAGACCGTATCAGGCTGACCTTTGTTTGTACCTGCCGAGAGCGCGGCCGGAAAATGCGTGGGTGGAACTGGTATTGTGTTCTGTATCCACTGTAGGGTGTTCACTGTAGGGTCGGGTCAATTCGAGGGTGTAAAGAGATTTGGAGTATATGAGGTAAACTGGATGTGGGTCTTGCGGTTGGATTGTTTGAAGTAAATGCTCGGTGACACACGAGATTGTATTCTTGTGATGGATGCTGGTCTGTTTATAGTGTAGCAGGATCGATTAGGTTGGTTTGAGACTCTTCAAGACTTGATTAAGACACGATGTATGGTAAGGTTTAACTGCGTTTTGGAGAACTCTTTTTTTCAGGTTTTTTTAAATATATTCTTATAGATTTCGATGAGAAAACACCGAAAATGAAAATCTTATTGTGCGGAATTCATTGGTTGAAAAGTTATACGCGTATAAAGTTGAACACTTTTAAGCCTTTTTGACAGGTTAAAGCGCCGCCATATTGATATATTTGCTAGGTGATACACATAAAATGGGCTAAATACTTTCGAACAGATCCGTTAAATGGCAGCACAAACACGTACGTAATAATAACACATTTACTAGATCAAAATGCGAAACATTATAGCATGGCCGGGACGGCCTTCTCCGCTCCCACGACGACCTAACCCAAAATCATCTTGGACTGTACCTTCTTTTTGAAATCCTGTATGTGATTCTGTATATTTTAATTACTGGACACCGAAAACAACCGATTCCATGATTATTGTTATAAATTTTCATTTCGCACCGATGAGTACGACGTTTTTTAAATTGTCGCAACAATCCACAATCCTGAGCCCAAGTAATTGCTTCTTCTTTACTACTTCGCACGTCTCTAAAGTTAAAATTTCTAATACTTGAACTAGCCATTTCAAAATCAACAATAAACTTACGAATAATTAATTTGTGAAAAACACTTGAAATTGCTTATGTTTACAAAGTATGTGTAACCACTGAATTGCTATCTAGCACATACGCTCAGGACTATTTAGCCGATCCCGCAAATATACCATACTATCTAACACATGCGCTGAACTCTCACGATCTATCCGGCGCATGCGCCGAACAGACTTACCTACCTCCACCACTCAACGAATATCCAATATGGCGACGCTCTAATCTGTCAAAGACGATTAAAACTGCTCATCTTTACAGGCGTATAACTTATAAACCAGTGAATTCCTAACAAACATACGCACATTTTCGGAATGTCTTCATCGATATCTACAGGATCATATAAAAAAAGTTAAGAACACGGAGTTCTCCAAAACGCAGTCGAGCTAGAATTGATTGGTTGTAGTAAAAATGAATCTTGTCTTCGTCAAGAGTAATTCAGACTAGGTCTGATTATAATTGACTGAATCTGGTCAAAACTATCTCAAACATAACCGAGATCAGACAGAGTTCGAATCAAGCTTAACATACATCAAATTTAATTACAATTACCACGATCTAATTAAATTGAATCCACACCTGGTCAGAATTAACACTTTAAGTGTCACGACGGTCATATGTGACTAACAACACTCGTTGACCAGGCTTGAAAATTAATTGTTGCCACAATCTATCAAGCGAATGAAGTTTTATTAGGATGCACAAGGTGTAGGGATGTTACAAGAATCATTATTATGACTAGACTGCGGATTTTATGCATTTATGACAAAAATGAGTACATGTAATTTAAAACAGTAAAAAAATTAGGAGAATTTAAATATACTATTATATTATTCTTAATCTACTAAACATAGCAAGAGAGAAAAAAATTTCTATTTCACTACAATTGGTTACAATTCAGGTAAAAAATTTTTATTTTGACTAAAGATCCGCTTTGTCTAGTCTAGTTATGACGAACTTTGTTCAGTTCTCGAATCATTAAAGAAGTTTTGAGGTTGTGTGATAACACTGAGCGTGTTAATTCTAACCAGACATAATTATAATTGACTCAGACATGAGACTCTGTCGACATAAAACCAGTGGACTAACAAATCTAAAATGGGTCAAGTTTTTTTTACCAGAACCTCCGTTTATTTTTTTCCAGAAGGGATGAAGCAAATAAACGCATTCAAAAAGCATGAAACCGCCAGGAACACGTTTTCTCTTTCAACGTAATTTTTTTCGAAAATGGGGAACACAGTCGAGGTCGACGAACGCGACAGACAGGGATAGCTGGAACAATTTTGTTGCACCGGTTAGGGGCCTGTGTGCGATGCACTCGGCAACCCGTGCAGAAAGTTGATTTATCAGTTAGCGTAATTGCAACCGGAACACCGCGTCCCCTCCTTATTTCACCTACGATATTTTAGGAACCCTCATAATGGGTTTCAGGGCGCGGCCTGTTCACCTGCGGTTCCCTGAAAAAGTAGATCATTATTCTCGAGTGTGAGCCGCTTTTGAGAACGGCTTGCCATTGATCAATGTGTCCTCCTCGGTCTACGGCCGCTTCCCGATCTCATTTGTCTTTGCGACTAGCGGGAACTTCTCTCGCGGCTTTGTCGGTTTACATTCATCCTCGTCACTGACATTGGCTGTTGACATTCACCGACGTGTGTCGTCGTTACCGACACACGATGTATTCAGATCAATGGCAGCGGAAATTAAAAATGTGCGATCTCCTGCTCTGGAATTCAACAGTATCGGAAGAATTACTTATTGGAAGAACATACATAGTGTTGATTTGAAGTGTCTTTACACAATGATTTATTTTTATATGTGTCAGTGAAAGTAGAATAGATCAGCTCAGATTTTTCATCTCGAGCAAGCAACTCTTCTACAGACGCTGCGAATTGAAACGTCTCCAGAAAGAGCGAAATTTTTTTTGATGACTGAATCCATCACGAGCTACAATATTGAAGCATTCTCTTTCCAACAACACCAGAAAATTTGATGTACGATTTTTTGGAACTGTTTTATGGAATAAAAATGGGGTACAAGTTCAGTCATGTGGAGCCATTCTGGTGGATCTTGAATTAGAGTAAAGATAACGCTGCAACTAAAATGGCGGGCAGCTAAAAAAAATTGTAGAACAACTTCAGAGGTGGCGTTGCGAAAAGGAGTTTCCAATCTACACATCTACAGTAGAGTTACTCGCGAAAAATTCTTTTTTAAGATTTTACAGATATTAGAATTTGCACTATTTTCGAGAAAAAGATAATTTCAGTTTCGCATCCGCTGTATCATGAAAATATGTTCTAGATGATCAATGTTTGGTGAAAATAGAGGCTTCACGCTTTAAAATGAGTCCAGGTTTATTGACGTACGATTTTTTTTCACTTAAGTTATAATAATTCAAACATTCACAAAATATCTTTTTAAACCACTGTACATTGTGTAACTATAACAGAGCGGTCAGTTAAGTGTTCTAAATTAGGTCTATGAACTATAAATGGATGAAACAAGTGATTAACACCATGAATTTAAATTTCGAAGTTTTATTTTATTGAATAATCTGCTTTGATTTCACTCAATCATCGTGGTCTGCAATCAACGTGTTAAACGTTTTGGATTCGTACAAGGACTGTTCAAGACGCTTCCTGGACCGTGGACAGTTGCTACAGGCAAACATGAGGAACACGTTCCCAGCAACAAGCCTAATCTCCTCGAGATGGGTTCGTCGTCCAGTGGAAACAACGCGTGACGTCGCGGTTGAAGGAGGAGCCGCGTGGGTGTAGGATTTAGGGGTGGCTGATTGGAATTCGATCGCCTGGGTCAAACGGCTATGCTCGATTGGAATGCGTATACGGTTCCGTTCAGATGATCCGTTGCATCGAAACGCGCCCATCTCCCTTCTCCAGAGCTTTCGTTTTTAGCCCTCGCCTCGGTTGGATTCCGTTTGCTTCTCTTCCATCCCCGTGGCCTCGATCGGTCGAGCCCACTTACCCTTTGACCTCTCCCAGGGGCCAAAAGCTCCCTAGCCCTCCGCCCCTGGTCTTTGGTATCACGCTGCCGGCACTTTTGCTCCAAGGATTAAACGATGGCCGCCTACCTTTCAAATGAGCAGACGCCGTTCTCTCTCCTCTATCTCCTCACCATCCTCCCTCTTCGAATGCTATCCGGACGAACAACCTGTGTACGATTTTAACCCCAGCCCTCGAATAATCGAGGGGAATCGAATGGGATTTAAAAGTAATACAAAAGTTTCTCACAAAATTGGTAGATGGAATTTAGAACAGATTGAAAAAATTCAAGAATGTCAGCATATTAAAATTATTAATGAGGGAAATCAATGTTTACTTAGCTCTTGCAACTTGGGAATAATGTGGATTTTGTGCATTTATCACAAAAATGGATGAGTCTATTACAAATTTGTTGAGACAGAAGGATTAAATGATGTTGGTACATTATTCTCTACTGATTAAAATTATTCGAAGACAAGGTGCAATTTGAGTTAACTTCTGTTCCCTGAAATTGACTTGGTCAGTTTTTATCTTGAATAAATGTCCGCAGTACAGTAATTAGCCGACTGAGGATTTTGTGAGTTGGTCACAAAATAGGTAGGGTGCAATTTAGAACAGATTGAAAGAATTCAAGAATGCCAACATATTAAAATTATTAATGAGGGAAATCAATGTGTACTTAGCTCCTGCAACTTGTGACTACTGTGGATTTTGTGCATTTATCACAAAAATGGATGAGTCTATTAAAAATTTGTTGAGACAGAAGGATTAAATGATGTTGGTACATTATTCTCTACTGATTAAAATTATTCGAAGACAAGGTGCAATTTTAGTTAACTTCTGTTCCCTGAAAGTGACTTGTTCAGTATTTCTCATGAATAAGGATCCGCAGTATAGTAAGTAGCAGACTGCGGATTTTGTGCGTTTGTCACAATAATGAACAGGTGAAATGTAATACTGTGAAAGCAATCTTACGAAAGATTTGAGCACATTGCAATTTTATTATCCACTCGTTAATACTAATCAACAGACATACATCTTCTAATTGTTAAAAAAGGAAAACAACATTTCTATTAAATCTCCATTGCTTCAAATTGCAGCAGAATATTCCAAGTTCGTAAGGGCACCATCTAATAAAAAGAAACAATAAGAAATGTCCAAGATAAATCTTACTTTTGTCAATATGTGCGAAATCAAGCAGCTTCTGCCCCCTCTTGGCAGAAGATAATAAAAGATTTTCTAGAAATCAAATAATTTAACTACACCGTTCCTTTCAGTAATTACTCGCGTCTTCTACTCTCAACAGTATAGTGCGTTGCAATGATCCGGGCGCTCCAATTTTTATCCACATTTCTACGCTCGAGTCGTTTAATCCGCGCGAAACCGTGTACAATGGAAAGGAAAGTCATCTCCGAGAAACAAAGAGGAACGAAAAAGCTCGGATGAAAAATCTTCTGGAGCGAAGCTTCGAGTATGGGATTGCAGTTGCGGAATCGAACAAGTTTTACTATTTTGCGTCCTTCTACGTACTGGAACCGCGAAGTTTGTTCCGAGGATGCACAATGTTCCAGGGCTCTTGAACCCCTTTATATCATTTTGTCACGAAACGGCCTGTTTGCCAACAAATTTACGGACGCCGGAAGTGGACGAGGCGCGAGCCGCGTGAACTTTTTGCGAGAGCATTAATTACTCGCGTTTTCCTTTTCTTTCGCGCAGCTTCCGGGATCGAGGCGAGAAACGCAACGTATGAACCTGTGGACGTCGCCTGAATGTAAAAATTATCGTTTCAGAGTGTTTCTGAAAGATACAGTAATTTTTTTCTAGGTCGAAGCAAGTGAATTCGTGACGAGGACACTGTTTTGCGATTTACGTTGCAGGAAGTGAAATATGCGAAACGTCGGACATTTTTAGGATGCATTATGTTCTTATCTCTTTGAGTTATTGTTACATCCAGCGCAGAAACGAATTTATGAAGCTGGGTGTCTCGAAACTAGGCTCGGAAAGTGAAACATTACAATAACCTCAAAATTGTGAAGTATTTGAATTGGAAAATAATTTACATTTTGCATTGTAGTCCTAATTTTTGCAAACAACCTTTACGCACACACATTCAATCTGTTTATTTAATTACATAATATTCTCTTCGCAACGTATATACGAAAATTATAATGAAAATATAAATTGTTTCAGTTGGTATTTGAAAGCTTTCATTGTCGTTTGAGAAATTATTTTGTAATATAACATAATCGAGTTTTACAGCAATATTTGCAGGAATGTTTTACGATAAAAAGCTGAAATATGAGTATGTAGCTTATTACTTGTTCTGTAATTTCTAATCGACTTTTATTTTTTGGATTGCTGTAGATGATCGCGAAGTTTTATCAGTTTTTTCCGTGGGTGGCTCTCGAACATGTGCGTTATTAATCAGCCTTGCTCATCGGTCACAGAGAAACCTAATTTCCGGCCGGGACGTCTATTAATTAAGTTTCCGTATCGTCAGTGTAGATCGGCGGTAGACGCGCTTCGCGTCTATTAAGCCGCATCTATTAATCAAATTCCTACGCTGTGGATGCAGCTCGTTCGCACGCGTGCTCTCGCCAATCGAATCGATATCCTGG
This sequence comes from Sphecodes monilicornis, assembly GCA_913789915.3. Classification (NCBI taxonomy): domain Eukaryota; kingdom Metazoa; phylum Arthropoda; class Insecta; order Hymenoptera; family Halictidae; genus Sphecodes; species Sphecodes monilicornis. Next base: position 17,570,306 of record OU565295.1, read on the forward strand.
GAACGTGATACTCGACGCCTTTCACAATACTCCGAACACCGTTACTTCTAAACTCTGGACAGCTCAACTTGTGATGCTAATACTCCATTAATCACCAGAGACCATCCATAAGCGTGTTCGCACAAATGTATCTGCATCACGTTAATACACATAATCAACTATACAATTTTCTATATGCACATTGTGGTGAATAAACGATTGGAAACACATATTTACTAATATACTTTAATAATATAACACTTATAACTAGATATGAAACACTTTATTAGCTCTCACACGTGCTCGCCATGCATCGTGGATATACGTCTCTACGTTCAACCCTAACCTCAAACAATCTCACTCACTCACATTCCGGACTCTCACTCTAGCGCTCACTCTTCCATCTGTAACATTCATTCTGAACTCTCACATACAATATAAACAATCATCATTCACACACATCTGTCTCTTAAAGTTTCTAAAACAAGCCGTGGAACATGTACGAATTTTCTGGGAGCATTTTTGCAAACCCAAATGAGCCAATATTTACAAACACGAGTTATTAACATTGTGTCTTAAGGTACAACTTGTTAATGTGTTGATAACAGTTTGAGAATTGTTTGAACTGTAATTTTCCATAATTTTTAAACGGAGGAAGAAAAGTATTTCAGACACTGTTTAACATTTATCTGAATGTTTGGTAGGAAAAGTATTATTATATATTATATATAATATATATATATATAGAAATTTATATATAATTCTATATATTATATATATAGAAATTTCGCAAAAAAATTGAATCCTTCAAATCAGGGGTAACAAATTACTATCAGTCATTCCCACAGGGTCCAATCCAGCCACAGATACTATTAATTACAGCTTGGAGTTATTGATTATTACGCTGCCACGAGCGAACCAGTTGGACATGTGGAACAAAATCGACGCGGAACGAAGCGATTGAATAACATCGATTTATTGTCAGGCGTTCCGTGGCAAAATCGACTTATTTTTTAATGTCCCCATAAAGCCGACAATCTGCTCATCGACACAGCAGAGCACAGCGTGATTCCCGACGGCACTCAAAGCGGGAACGAGCTCCACTCAAATCAGTCGCCGCGCGTTTCCCATGAACCGGAGGCTTATGAGCTCACGAAAATTCTCACCGGGGATAAGAGAGAGTGAGAGAGAGAGAGAGAGAGAGAGAGAGAGAGAGAGAGAGAAAGAGAGCGAGAAAGAGAGAAGGGGGGTGGGGAGGTTAGTGTGGGAGCGATAGACGGAAGAAATCGAAATTTTATCGGGTCCCGAGAATAATAAGTTCACGGAAAGACGGCCGATTCGTCTTTCGCCCGACGGAATCGAACGACGTCCCGGATTCTCTCCGGCCGGTGGAGAGAACGCTGCTCTCCGCGTCCTCTATAAATTCACCCCGGAGTGCCGCGATTATGTAATATCCCGAAAGCAAACGGTGCCACTCCCCGCATCCTGTTCAAACCCCTAGACCCTCCGTTGCATTTATTGACGCTAACTTTTCAAAATGGCAGCGCGATTTCACGGGAGCGAACAGGATAGAGTTGGAAGTGACATTTTGAATTAGTGAACGAGACTGTGTGGGAACCGCTGCACTCATGACAAACATTTTTAGGTAGGGTAAATTGTAGTATTGCTGGCACTGCATTAGTTATTGGCAATTTATTGATTTAAACGACAAATATTAAGAATTCTTGGTATTGAAAAATATTTTTTATTGCTTCCTACTTATATTTCAAAGCAACGTTGTAAGTTTTCATAACAGAGTTGCACATATGACTGTTAGCAACGCTGGAGGACATCCAGTAAGACCGAAGGATGACCATAATGCAGTGTAAATAGTTTTGTTAAAATTTTCGTTACGAGTAAGTAGTAAACCACTTTATCGTATTATAACTTAATTTTGGACTGTACTCCAGATGTAATACGTGCGTATATGTTTAATTATAAATCAAATAGCCTGTTTAACGTTTACTTCTTATTGCTTACCAAATGTGCAAATGACTGTACTATTTGTCTTACGATCGTTATTCACTGAATGTATTTTATAATAAAAAATTTATGACTCGTAGAACTGTTCGATTTTGCTGAAAAATCTCATAAGTTTATAATAATAGCAAGTTAAGCTCGTTTAAAAATTTCAAAAAAAGATATAATGATTATTACTAAGATTTTGGCTTAGGATGCCAATCATTGTACTGTTTTCTTTATAAATACTGTGTAGCTATCTTACAATGTTACAGGACAGTGGTTTATGACAATTAGTATGGAAGTTATTAATAAAATATGGTTCTGGACAGAGAACGGTGCAGAAAGTGACTATTTGATTTTGTGAATGAGATTGAGGAGGCAACAATTAAAAAACGTTTATATCCACGTTGTAAATAGCTATGTGACATTATTCAGTCACTGTAGTTTCGCTTTATGACAAGTAATCCCCATGTGATTAATGTCAAATGGAGCCCATTCAAATTGTCTACGAGACGGCGTTCTAGGGAAATGTTTTATCAGTCTTGCTGTGAGCTCTTCGTGATTTATTCGCTCATTTTATGGTAAGGTGTCTCGAGTACCATTATTGAGTGCTCATAACTTACAAGAATATTACCTTCAACAGTTAATATTCCTATCCTAACCCAATTATGCTTCTAAATCTAGATCGATTAGAACGATTCTTCAATGAGCTGCTTAAAAATTTTAAGCACGATCAATATCACTTTCGAAATTAACGAATTACAATTAGAGCTTGAAAGAAAGATGGAGCATTTATTTGCGTGATATACAGGGTGTCCCACGTAACAGTTTTCACGATTTTTTAAGTACTTGCGATAATGTGACAAAAAATATTTTCAACAAAAGTTGGTCAGTTTTCGATTGGCTATATATTGCAATAAAAAAGTTGGAAAAAATTTTTTATAGTAGTACTGTCAAGGTCACCTTCATTTTTTTAAATGGCACTTTGTATTTTTGACTTAACAGTATTATAGCTCCTGTCAAAACGAATTCAACGACCTACTATATCATGACCTTGGGATGACCTTGAAGGCGATGAAATGAAAATATCAACAAAAGATGACAATCTGCTTGGTGATAATAACTTGTGTTTATTATTAAGACTCGAAATTACATTCACTTTTTATGGGGTCATTTACAGTCAATAGTTTATGCTGTTCCAATACAAAATAAGGAACATTTAAAGCAACGAAGAACTTCATTACGACAGTATCGTAAGAGCAACGAATGCAAATTTACTACGAAGAACAGAATTGTGCCTACAACAAAACGGATTTTAATTGGAATATTTGATGTGACTTTTTACGAAATCGTTTGCGTTCATTTAGTCAAGGTTTCTGAATTGAATGTAATTTCGAGTCTTAATAATAAACACAAGTTAATATCACCCATTCAAGCATATTGTCATGTTTTGTTGAAATTTTCATATCTTCGACTTCAAGGTCATCCTAAGGTCATGTTATACTAAGTCGTTGAATTCGTCTTGACACGGGATACAATACTGTTAAGTAAAAAATACAAATTCCATTTAAAAAAATAAAGGTGACCTTGACAATACTATAAAAAAAATGTTTTTCGAACTTTTTTATTGCAATATATATCCAATCAAAAACTGATCAACTATTGATGAAATTATTTGTTGTCAGATTATCGCAAGTACTTAAAAAATCGTGAAAACTGTTACGTGGGACACCCTGTATATCTATATCACAATCTTGAGACATTAAGAATAAGTTAATGTAATCATTTCTTAATGAAATCAGCGCATCGCAAGATTGATTTCGAGTACAGTGAAATATAATCAAATTGAGCATTTCTGTTGTTTCCAATTTAATCCAAGTTGCTGGATCGAGTTGGCGGAAATTCTGAAAGCCTCGCGGTGTTTCGTCGGGGTCTAGGAGAGACCGATCTCTCCTATTTACAAATGACTACGCCCGGGAATTATGGTTATCGTTCGTCGCGGTATTTCCGCGCGAGCCACCCGCTCGCCGTCTGGCCCGCGTGACAGAGAGAAATGCCGAAGGAACGGCGCTTCATAGATCGCGGTTCCCCGGCGTTCCTGAATTATTAGTTCCCGGAGAACCTACTCGGGAGCCGTTCCCGCGGGAACACGTACTTTCGACGACTCTGCTATTCGTCAGGATAAACAAGAATGCGGTGATCGATCTCCAGAGTCGCGCACTCGCGACCCGGCTTCCTGTGCAATCGTCGTTCCTTGGCCGGAAGACGATCTTCGCGAGCATTTTCGAAGAGTCGGTGGTTCATTTTGTCATAATAGAATACTAAACTTGTACAATACCTCGGGCTACACTAAAGAATCAGATAAAAGCTCTCTTCTTCGATGGAAGGATATTTGATGAAAAATTTAAACGCAGGAATTGAAAAATTTGACTGGAAATGTTAGACAAAATGAAATTTTAGCACTTGAATTTTTATATGCATAGGTTTCTTTATATCTGAGCCGTGTAACTCGATCTTTACACCCAAATATTCATAGGAACGCAGGAATTGAAAAATCTGACTCAAAATGTTAGACAAAATGAAATTTTGGCATTTGAATATTTGTCTCCAATGGTTTGTTAATATCTGAGCTGTGTAACTCGATCTTTACAGCCAGATATTCATAGAATTTTGATGCACAAATTAATACTAAATTTTTCTTCAGAAATGTTCTCCAGCTTCTTGATAATTATATCGTTGTTTCATATTTTCTTACATACTGTATTTTTCTTCGTTCTTGAATATGAAAATGTATATTTGCAAGAAAATGCACAGTGCAGTGCTACATAGTTTCATATCTATAAAAATGGTCCATTAATTCAACCAGCCTTAATTAACTTCGTTAGTTTTCGAGCCACACGCTTGGGTCTCTTTTTACACCGTGTAGAACTAAATGAAACGTGCCAGGAAAACCGCGTAGCACTAACTAAAGTGTGTTAAAAAACCTTGCAAAAGTTAATTGCTTAAAAGGAGACCCAGATGTATTAAAACTTTCATAAAAGTTTCTCCATCCTACTCGCTTCTACTTTCATTTTTAAACGAACGTCACTCAAAAACCCACGTCACTTACACTCCCCGCAGAATCTCCGAAAACTCGCATCAATAAAAATCTTCAAAATTGCAATTTTATCCTCCATTGCTTAACCAGAAAATTATGCCGTACATTTTAAGGTGTGCAGGCAACTTCAACATCTCCAAATTGCAACGAATATTATTTATCCTATCCATAACACGTTCTATCATCTTAAAATGTGTTTGAATCAATCACTCTCTCGTTACTTTCACAACTATTATAATTACGAGAAAATTCTCTCCTTCAAGTGAATACTACAATTAAAATCAATTCTGATTTGAACGAACGAATGAATTCAACGAGAAATCAATGAGAGAACATAATGAATTCAATCTTGCTATTCTTTTAAATCAATGCCTACAATACATCAGTCACAACGACCGCTCAATGCTTCTACAATAACTATTCATTCGTACAGGCACCATCGACAGACTAAAAAGAACAGTACAAACATATTTCATTGCACTCAATAAACTCTCCACAACTTGACTCCTTAACTCCTTGCGGACGCGTGTCTGCAGACAGTCGCCCAAAGTAAAATTGCTACTCCGTGACTAAAAGTCACTTTTTACAAAATGATTACTCTCAAAAAACACTAAACAAATTTTTACCAAACGCAACACTTGCTCCTTCATTTAATTCTTATGTTTAGCTTTCAGTACACCAAAATTGCTACTCTGTGATTAAAAATCACTTTTTAAAAAATTATTACTCTCAAAAAACACTAAACAAATTTTTACCAAACACAACACTTGCTCCTTCATTGAATTCTTATGCGTAGCTTTCAGTACACCAAAATTGCTACTCCGTGACTAAAAATCACTTTTTAAAAACTTATTACTCTCAAAAAACACCAAACAAATTTTTACCAAACGCAACACTTGCTCCTCATTTAATTCTTATGCGTAGCTTTCAGTCCACCAAAATTGCTACTCCGTGACTAAAAATCACTTTTTAAAAAATTATTACTCTCAAAAAACACCAAACAAATTTTTACCAAACACAACACTTGCTCCTTCATTGAATTCTTATGCGTAGCTTTCAGTCCACCAAAATTGCTACTCCGTGACTAAAAATCACTTTTTAAAAAATTATTACTCTCAAAAAACACCAAACAAATTTTTACCAAACACAACACTTGCTCCTTCATTGAATTCTTATGCGTAGCTTTCAGTCCACCAAAATTGCTACTCCGTGACTAAAAATCAATTTTTAAGAAATGATTACTCTCAAAAAACACCAAACAAATTTTTACCAAACACAACACTTGCTCCTCATTTCATTCTTATGCCTAGCTTTCAGTGCACCATTTTATTTCCCAAGGAAAATTGTACATTCGAACCGTCGATAAATAGGCTAAACATAATTCCCGTCCGCAAAGGGTTAAACCAGAATTATAGCAACCGTTTGTTCAATGGGGGAACAAGAAGAACAAGTCTCATCCATTCCACTTGGCAAAGACGTGGCGCAAAGACGCAATGCAAAGACGCATCTCTTCTCGCAATTGCAAGCCCGGGGCATATGGGTACCGCGCCAAATTCCAGGATTAGACGGCCAGGTAATCCGACGAATTTACGGCGAACAATATGGCCAAGAGTAAATTCGTTTCCAGGTATCGTAGACTACGGTATCCGCCACTTTCTGTTCATTTCCCCGCTGTCCCATCGCGGCCGGCACCTTATTTAGAAATAAAGTGGAACACCGGTGACCAGAGGCAACCGTCCTCGCAGAATTAGAGAACTAGAGGCAGTCGCGGTCCCTGAAGCGTCCGACGTCGTCTTCCGACGTGCGAGGACGTAGCGCACACCGACGTCGACCCGACGGAGACCGACAGACCCGCCGAAATTTATGATTCCCTCGGCTGGAGAGAGCCTGCTGCCGGATAGAGGCCGGCGATAATGGAGTTTCTACGCAAGGAAAGACAGAGACTCGCCAGTGATGGCTTCGAGTCGCTCGCGAAATTACAAGAAAGCTAAATTCACCTTTTCCCTGCGAGCAATGCTCCGTTCTGCAGGGAAACTCACTGGATTGAAACTTTCTATGGATCCTTTCCTTGGACCTTGAACGATTATTCTATCTTCAAAATTGTAGATTGTTCTGGGCTGCATTTCTGTGATACAGTCGTTAAAGTCAAGCTTTCGGTGATGCAGATTTATATGCAAAATAAAAATTGTCTGCATTCATTACAACATACATGGGGCAATATATACGTTTTTATCTGTTTTTAATTATTTTATTGAATCGAAAATAATAAATAAATATTTTTGGATTATTAGTATATTTCCATTATTTTAATTCCACCCATTTTTGCTGCAAATGCATAAAATCCGAAGTCTTATTTCTAGAAAGCAGATTGTGATGCAGAATTAAAATTTTCCACTTGCATTGCAATAAGTGGAGCGAAATAGAAATTTTTCATTCTTACTGTGTTTAACCGGATGGAAATAATATAATAATATTTATAAACTGTTCTAACGTATTTACTGTTTTAAATTACTCCTATTCATTTGTGAACTAAACCTATAAAATCCGCCTTATTATGAAGTATGCTTTCAATCTATACATCTCGAAGAAAAATAATACTTACATTTATTTTTACATAAATTGTAAAAACGAGTCTTCTAATTCAGCTACTGGTGCAAATGAATTATGCTTTGAATCTGGTAGACCACATCTCGAAGAAAAACAATACTTACATTTATTTTTACATAAATAGCAAAAATGAGTTTTCTAATTTACCTACAGGTGCAAATATGTCTCCTATCCCTAATTAGCACTTTCTCCATGGGCAGCCTATTAATCAGCTTTTCGATAGTTGTGGTGTACTAAAAGGAATCTTAAAAATCTTTTTTTACTTAATAATCCCAAACGAAATAATTAGATTACTGTTGCAATCCAAACATTACATCATTGACTGGGGCCCCCACTATTTTGCATCTTCTGGAGGGAATTTTCATCCCCACGAGGCTTCTTGCCTCTTGTTCGTTCGTTGTTAGTTAGTTGCGAACTAGAGTCGTTATTCCCAACATCTCTGTTTTATCCACTGTTTTTTTATACCGTACTTCATACTCATTTTGATTAAAGTTATACAATTACCCGGACCCTATTTATTCTCTTATTTATTTTTACTTCTCTTTGAGGCGTGTAGCTCAGCGGCTCACTAATCACAGCTTAAGCACTGACATGTTGGTTCACGAATAAAATTCCTATTGCTTTTGGAGGATCTATTGAAGGCTCCATAACGATGGACCGTAGACGTTCGAAAATCATGAAATAATTTTTAATTTTAAATAATGTGTCAAGCAACATTTCTCGAAGCAACGATATGAATTATCTGATATATAACAATGATACTGCTGGAACAGTGTTCGGAGAATGTATTCAGTTCTTTGTTCGCCTCGCTCACGGTCGATGTAACGCAGCAGGAAATGGGAAAAATTCTATTCGGTAAATCCGCATCCGGCCCACGCTCGAGCCTTCCTTCTGGCGGAATTTACGGGGGAATCATCCCCGACAGATCAATGGAATTTCTACGTCTTTACGTCACGCGTCGTCTGCTGGCCATCCTCTGTCCGGGAGAAAGCAGTTCTTCTCTTCCAACGTTCTCGTGAGTCGATCCGACAGCCGAATAAATTGTTTTCTCTTTAATGGCGAGCCGACGGATGGGGAGAGAAGACGCGTGACGGGACCTTTATTCGGCCAAGCCGATACTGATTGCGTGGAATTGTTGTTAACCGTTCCCTGCTCTCGCTGCTGAATTCTAGTCCTGCCACAGGATATTACCCTCGCGAACCATTGTGCCTCATGATAATGAATTCTTGATTTCCCTTATGTGCTGCTCTAAGAATGTATACTACGCAGCCGCCGTCTTTCCCTAACATCATGTTCTTATACTGTGCTTTTTGGTCAATAATTCATAGACTTACTTAATAAGCAAGCTGTTTCGATGAATCATCCTTGAAGAAATATCCTACAAGAAACAGTTTCCTCGAAGTTGATCATAGTTTTCTGATAAATTGATGAGCTGGAGATGTAATGAAGTCTTGAATAATTACTCTAAAATGCCAATATAATGTTCTCTAAAATTCATCATGTGTTTCTTCAGGAAAACTATATGTAGCAGGTTCTTCTAAATTCGTTCATTTTAATAGTCTGTATCTTTTGAGTAATAATTAGACTGCGGATTTTATGCATTTAATATATATATATTTATATAATAAATATAATATATATATAATAAATATAATATATATATAATAAATATATATATATATATAATAAATATAATATATATATATAATAAATATAATATATATAATAAATATAATATATATATAATAACTATAATATATATATAGGTTTTTATTGTCTCCTCTCGGGGTTGCAATGTACATCCAATTCTCCTCCCTTACCTCTATATCTTCTTCCTTACCCTATCCTTAATTTCTAACTTAACCTAACTTATCCGACCTTATCTAATTGCTTACAACTAACTATATCTAAAACTTGAACACTAGTGTTAAAGCGATAGAGAGAGAGAGAGAGAGAGAGAGAGAGAGAGAGAGAGAGAGAGAAAGAGAGAGAGAGTTTTATATACAGAAATTAACTTATAACTACATAAAAACTACTCCTCCTCCTCCTTCCTTACCCTAATTGTGGACCCCCCCTTCCGGTCGCTCCTCAAACATCCCAGCCCCTTCCAACTTCATTCTTTCCCCCATTTTTCCTACTCACCTGGCATTCTACCCTTCGCATTTTCCCTCCACTCCTCCACCTTCCTCATCCACTCCTCCCTTCCCCCTCCTTATGCATTTATTATAATATTATGCATTTTATGCATTATGATAAGAATAAGTAAATTCAAAACAATGAAGAAACACCGACAATTTTAAAATACCATTGTATTATTTCTGGAATACTAAAATTATTACTACAGCATTGCCGGAGATACGTATTTTAATTCGTGAAGAATAAGTGAAAGAAGAGTGACCAGCTGAAAATCTATAAGTATTGTGTTCCACGAAACGGGTAATAGTGACAGACACGTCGTGCTTTTCAGAATGTCAGACCACACAACATCCATCGATTGCACGCGGTACGTAGATTATTTTTCGCGAGAGTGGAACGCTGTGTAAAAGCGTTATCTTGCCGCACGAACGGCCGCGCAATAGATTCACTCGGGAACAAGGTCCGACGATTAATCAATCCGCTCCGAAGCGAACGAGTTCATCGTGCCGGTTAGGGTATCAGGAATTTTTAATCCTTCTAGCTCGCGGCACCCGGCTCGGCCTGCTATTAATGTCACCCTCTCGAGATTAATTGCACTTATCAACTTGTCCTGTCCCACGGCTGAAAGGAAAAACTCTTTTTCACGGAGCTGCTCCTCCCTCTCTCTCTCCCTCTCTCTCTCTCTCTCTGGCAGCGCTCTAACGTTTATCGATTCCGTTCCCGGGGAAAAATGATTTAAAGGGACCTGTCTGCCGCGAATTCGCCGGGATTCGTCGAGACGCGCGCTGCGATCGTCTTGAATTTCATGTAAATGGACTCGAGTCGAGGACTCGGTGCTTCGTCGTTTATCAAGCTGAACTGGTTCGTATATTGGATCCGCCAGACAGCCACCGTATTCCACCGAATAAACATTATTTTTGCTTATTTATCGCTTGTCGATCGCTATTCCATTATCGCCGGCTGAATTGCCTTATTCCGTGCTTTAAACTTTTGGTACAGTACTGTATCCATTTTATTGAATATGTCATCTATAGACTGCGGATTTATGCATTTACAACAGAAATGGAAAGATGTACCATAATTTCAAACATGAAAAACATTAAAATGATTTAAGAACTATCTATATGTTATTCGGAATTTATGAAAATTTGTTAAAGATAGAAACAAATTTTTATATGGTATCCGTGCTTCGCAACGGACGAAACAAATTTTTATTTTGAATAAAAATCCGCAGTTTAATTATTTATTTTATTTAAACTTATTTCAATGCTTCTTTACATCGTTGTTCAATACTGAAAGATGTTAGGATAGCACTGACAATTATTGAGAGTGAGCAAATATTTTTTCGGTAACAATTTTTCAAAAAGAAAGATTATAATCTTGTTTCAAAAGAGACTGTTATGTAATGCATTCTATTGTTGAAGAAACAGCTTATTAATTTTACTTTTAGAGCCACTTCTATTAAACTTATTAGAACCAGAGCAGCAAAAAATTAATGGCTCATTGATTATTTGATCATACGATGAATAATATTGTCTACAGTGCTGTTAAATGTCTATTTATAATTTATAAGCATCGATGTAAAATCATGCAAAAATGATGAGAACTCAGTGACGCTCGATTAAAAATTAATTGTTTCAAAACATAGCCTCATCTTCATCAACTAAGCTTAAACATGTTGTTCCAATATTTTAACCATCCACTAGAAGCTCGCATAATTTATTTTAAACCATGAACAAACATATCACATTCGATAGTACATTCTGATACATTCAACTTTTGAATTCACTTCTTCGAAAAACGAAGCATCAAATCGAAAAACATTATTCCTTCTTCATAACTTATTTCAACCTATAGATTCACCGCAAAGTCGCTCCTACCATAATCTCCAAGCCTCCCTATAAAACAACCGCGAGTTCTCTCAAGAAGTTTTCTCGTCTGATCAATGGTACACCCATTCCACTGACAGCTCCGTTTCAGCGGCTCCGCTGTGGAAAGACCTGGCAGTGATCACACAGACGAATCGTCTCTATGGCTCCTAGGAGAACAGATCCTCTCGTAAATTCGTTAAGAACAGAGGCAAAAGAATGCGGCTCGCTAACAATCCCGGGGCGTATCGGCTAACAAGAGGAGGAAAGGCAAGCGGAGCTGATTGCGTGTGCCTAAAACCAGGGGCTGCCTCGTTCCCTTTGTCCCGGGTCGAAATAAACACAGAATCTGTCTGGAATTTGTTTGAACCGACGAACACGCAGAGATCCTCGGTAAATTTTACCGAAGCATCGGCTCGAGTAGGAGGAGCTCGAAGGAGGAGACGCGCTAACTGGATTTTGTGCAGCAGCTCCGCTGACTCCGCCATCCCGGCTGCAGTTTATTACACCACCCACCGGATGTAATATTATACAGCTCAGATATTTTCCTCGTTTTCTGTATTACGCTCTGTCGGCGGACCCCAAGCTCGCTCCGCGTGTTGTCCGCGTCAGCCGCAGACCACTTGTTTAATCTCCGAGCTGAATCGTTGCAATTTCGAGCGTTTGCCGGTCGTCCTACCGGATTAGAATCATTTCGGATTGTTTCGCGAACGATTGCGATCGCAACGGAACAGGCGACACCGTTTACCAACCGCCTTCGTGACGTCGCCTATCACATCGCGGATCTGCGCGACTCTGATTTAGCGTCACGGAAATTTGTAGGAATGGTGGATTTTTGTCGTAAATGTCCGGCCGTGATATTCAAACTCTTGCAACTTCGTGACAGAGAATCGTACGACAATCGTTCTTGGCTCATCTTAAAGCTTCGAGGGAATACTTTCAGCCAGTTTTAGGTAGTTCTATCAAAGATGTTTCTGAATCATGTAGAATAGTATAGAAGCAATGATACACTATGCTTTCGAACATTTCAGCGATGGACCTTTCATTCAAAGTTTAATAAAATAAAGAAAGATTATCGTACATCAAGATTTCGAAAATCATTGTAAAGAGGACAGTTCATTTTTCAAATCCGTCGTGATTTTCGCCGTGAACGAAATTTTTTAACAACACAACTTGATGAGAATTTTAGAAACGTCCGGAAATTCAACGGTATATTATTTTATGATTATTCACGTTTAAAAATGTTTTAACAATATTTAAAGAGAGAGCGAGACGCCGTTACCAAATTCAATTTAATTTGTTTATAACATTGTAACGAAGCGTTTTTAACCGAACTTCAAACACTATTTTTTTTCTCATTTTTTCTTGTAGAATACGCTCCCGTAGTTTGGCCTGAAAAACCCGGGACACTGTGTACAGGGTGAGTCACCTAATCTTTGCACCTCAAATATCTTTGTTCTTTCTAAGCATACGTAAAATATGCTAAGGACAAAGTTGAATGGTACAATGGGGCTGACACAATGTCAAAAACAATTTTGTTTTTATGTCATTTTTTTAGAGATATCAAGGTCACCTCGACTTTTTTAAATGGAACCACACTTTCATTACCTGAATTCGTAATGAAAGGGACTATCATTGTACGTGTTTAAAAAAGGGTGGTTCCATTTAAAAAAATGAAGGTGACCTTGAAAATCTCTAAAAAAATTACATAAAAACAAAGATTTTCTTGGTATGGTGTGAGCCCCACTGAACCATTTAACATTGTCCTCCAGACATGTGACGTATCTTTAAAGATAACAAAAATATTTGAGGTGGCAATAGTTAGTGCCTCACCCTGCAATGATAGTTGCTTTCCTTACGAATTCAGTGACTATAATTAGTCAATGTCATTCAAGGTCACGGACAGAGTTCAACATTCCTTCAAAGCCCGTTTACAGGCATGTATCGATGTTAAATCATATACGTTATCTCTGTCCGCGACCTTGAATGACCTTGAGTAATTATAGTCACTGAATTCGTAATGAAAGGGACTATCATTGTAGGTGTTTAAAAAAGGGATGTTCCATTTAAAAAAAAGTCAAGGTGATCTTGATATCTCTTAAAAAATTACATAAAAATAAAATTTTTTTTATCATCGTGTCAGCCCCATTGTACCATTCAACTTTGACCTTGCCATATTTTACATGTGTTCAGAAATAACAAAGATATTTGCGGGGCCAACGTTAGGTGACTCACCCTGTATATTTTTAAAATGAGATTGCTACAGAATATAAAGCTAAAACATTTTTCCATACAATACAGAGGGCTTCTCTATCGTACCCAGAACAATACTCCACTCAAAAGCTGCACGCAGAGCTTACAGCAATATGAAAAACAGCGCCAAACTGCGCTGTCTATCTCCGAACCGTGCTTTTCATTAGCAGGCGCCAGAAGCTGCGCTTGCTTCGTGCAAGCTGGAAATCGTATGAAGGGGCAATCTGAGTGGCACAATAGAGCCGAGATAAGACAAGCAAGAAACCGTTTATCACGCGACAAATAGAGTACATAGTCGCTCGGACGGGGGATCCAAAATTCCTCGATGCCGAGATTAAACGAAGCCAAGGAGGTCCCCGCGACACGCGGGCGTTTCCCCGTCGCTGGCAGCGCCAAAAGTCTTGCCAACTTGATTTTCTTTCCGTACAACGTGATAATCCTACTGGAAGAGACAAGAAGAACAGGCGGGCACAAAAAGTTTCGCAGCATTGTCCCTGGGAAACCCGTCGGCAATTGTCAGATATTTCCCCGTTTGGCCCGTGGAACCGAGGACGGGTTCCAGGGGACGAAAGTTAACGGAACTGTGGGATGATGAATGCCGCTCGATCATGTCACCTTCGCGAGCCGGGGTGACTGTTGAAATTAAAATTAATCGGGCTGGGGCTCTTTCAGCTTACTGTTCGACTTGATCGAGCGACAGCCAGAGCTTTGACGAGGGTCGGAATTTTTTTCTAATTGAAAGCCTCCGCGACAAGAATCAGTTTTGTTGAAAACTGGAGCCTGTCTAAGGGATGCTGCTGATTCATTAAATTAAATTTGTGCGTGTACCCTCCCGTGTTTCCTCGATATTCTTCTCATGCGAATGTTCCACATAAAATATTTCTTACAATTTTAGATTACAATTTAACCCTTTCACTGCGGCGCTCTCCAGCTGGAAGCCACAAGCAATCACCTATGCTGATATACGAAAATCCAAGAGTGAAAATTCAATACAGTATTAGCAATAGTTTTTTGCGAATATCTCGAAAAATAAAACCGAGCGGCGGTAACATGTATAGGGAAAAGTTGTTCAGAATGATGACTTTGACAACATATTTCAAGGTCATCAAAATCAATGAAGAAGCCCCTAATGTAAATAATTACGGAAAGTTGACCTTTACTTCACCTTGGAGTGTCCACCGGGAAAAATAAAAGTCCCCACCACATGATGTCCCCCTCGATGCTAAACAATTTTCATCTGAAACATTTTCTCGTCTGTAGCGCTCTAATTATAATTTCCACCCTGTATGAATCTCGGTTATTTCAATTTCATTGAAGAGTTAATGTGGAGCATTGTTAATTTGTGCGATTTTCAAGTTTCTCATCGTCGTCAAGGGATATCGAAGCTTCGTCAATGGCGAATGGGAAAATCGTTAAAGCGATGAAGTTGCCGGATAGAGAGAGACCAAGAGAAACAGTGTAATTCAATTAACACGGTGCTTAAGCGTGGCGAAAGGCGAGCGGGAAGTACAAAGAACAATAAAAGGAACCCTGCCGGAAATGGAGCGAATGTCAAGCCGGCGTCAACGGCGAACGTAAGCCCAGTTTCACAGGGAAATCGTGACCGTTCGTTGACGTATAATTAGGTATAATTGCTCCCATAACACGGCTGTTAGAAAGTCTGGGCCTAGTGTGTGCGGTTGGCTCGTAAAACTGGGGGGGAAAAAAGAAGGAAACAGGGGCGCAGTCATAGAAAGGCGAAAAGCGGAAACGAACGCGAATTAGCATCGCGACGAGAGAATCGTCGCGCGGTAAAAGATTTCTGCAAACTTCTGGTCACCGTTGGCTCGCTATAAAATCGTCGAACGTCCGCGAATCGCAGCGAACGTGACTCCGGGTTCGATTTTCGCCGCGATTTCGAGGGCCCTTCAACGTTTCCTTTTACCCTCTTGTACCGTTTCCGTAGCGCCGTGAAGAGCCAGGCGCGAAAATAAAGTTCCCAGAGAACAATGCGTTTGAAGTGTTTACCTGCCGCGATCGATCCCCGATGGGTTTTTGGTGTAGCCACTTACCAAGCACAGCAGTCTTCCTCGCGATTCGCAGTGCACGTCGGTCCCCGCCCCCCCATAAATTGCCACTTTAAATAATAGGCTTATGCTTTCGTCTCTGCTGCCATTGCCGTTGAAATTCGATAATCGCGTTCGCCCCTGCGAAGTTAATCCTTCCGTAATCGGTTCGGAACTGTGGAGCCGAACGTTCATAGTCGGACCTGGTCGATCATCATCGTGTGCAGCTTCTTTCTTTGCTGTTGCGCGTTGAACGTGCGTTGCGATGTTTCTTCTCAGGTATTAGAAGAAATTGTAACTATTATCGCCCGAGTTCCGCAGTAGAAATTTCAGTTTACGGTCGAAGACGTTAGAAGCACATTTTCTAAACTCAAAACGTTGGGAATAAAAACTCGTGTTCATAGCCAAATGTTCGAAACAGAAGCTGCAGTTCATAGTCCGTTGATTGCAGTAGAAACTGCTTCCGTGATCAGACCTTTTATGTAGATTCTAGGGACCGTAATGAGAACGTTGCAGAGTGCATTATCTTTCATAGTCGGACGAAGCAGAATCTTTCGCGGCTGAACGATCGCAGAGAAAACTGAAATTTGTAGTCGGGAAGTGGGAGCAGAAATTGTCTTCGTAATTAGATATTTTTATTTGGTTCTGAGCATTCTCGGCATACTTGCAATAGAAACTGTTCTTCATAGTCAGGTATTTGGAATATAATCGTTTGTTCAGGGATTACTAATCATAGATAAAAAACAATCTAACAATCAGATATGTAACGTTAATTCAGAGGTCTGTATTGCCCGCGCAGCGAGAGTTGGCACAGAGAAACTTGTGGGTACCACATGATGCTCCCACTATGCGCTACACGTCTTCCGCGATTGGTCGAATCGCTTGACGAAGACAGCAAACGAGCGTATTGAGTGTGACTGTAACAGAGAGATGTGGTGACTATGAAGTGAGATGGTGGTGACGCTTATGTCGATCGTTTCCGCCAAAACGTACGCGTAAGAGTGGGTCCATTGAGTGAGTGATCCATTGATCAGTGGTGGGATCCGCAGCCTTGCGTCAAGAGTGGGGACTCGCCGTTCCCCCTGCGCCCCACTGACTAGATTTTGTGCCAACTCTCGTTGCGCGGACAATACTCGGCTCGACTGCGTTTTGGAGAACTCCGTGTTCTTAACTTTTTTGAACTTTTTTTTATGTGATCCTGTAGATATCGATGAAGACATTCTGAAAATGTGTGTATGGTTGTTAGGAATTCACTGGTTTATAAGTTATAAGCGTGTAAAGATGAGCAGTTTTAAGCGTTTTTGACAGCTTAGAGCGTCGCCATATTGGATATTCGTTGAGTGGTAGAGGTAGGTAGGTCTGTTCGGCGCATGCGCTGGATAGATCGTGAGTGTTCAGCGCATGTGTTAGATAGTATGGTTTATTTGCGGGATCGGCTGAATAGTACTAAGCGTATGCGCTAGATGGCAATTCAGTGGTTACACATACTTTCTAAACATAAACAATTTCAAGTGTTTTTCACAAATTAATTATTCATAAGTTTATTGTTGATTTTGAAATGGCTACTGCAAGTATTAGAAATTTTAACTTTAGAGACATGCCAAGTACTAAAGAAGAAGCAATTACTTGGGCTCAGGATTTTGGATTGTTGCGGAAATTTAAAACATGTCGCACTCATCGGTGCGAAATGAAAATTTATAACAATAATCATGGAATCAGTTGTTTTCGGTGTACAATAATTAAAATATGCAGAATCACATACAGGATTTCAAAAAGAAGGTACAGTCCAAGATGGTTTGGGGTTAGGTCCTCGTGGAAGCGGAGAAGGCCGTCCCGGCCATGGTATAAAATTTCGCATTTTGATTTAGTAAATGTGTTATTATGACGTACGTGTTTGTGCTGCCATCTAACGGATCTGTTCGAAAGTATTTAGCCCGTTTTATGTGTATCACCTAGCAAATATATCAATATGGCGGCGCTTTAACCTGTCAAAAATTCTTAAAAGTGTTCAACTTTATACGCGTATAACTTTTTAACCAATGAATTCCGCACAATAAGATTTTCATTTTCGGCGTTTTCTCGTCGAAATCTATAAGATTGTATAAAAAATATTGAAAAAAAAGAGTTCTCCAAAACGCAGTTAAACCCTTTACTCAAATACTGCAATTAAAAACTACCATCCATTGATAGAAAGTTGAAACGAAAATTGAAATGAACATATTCAAACAATTGAAGTAAACATTTATTTTCCACCATCAGACATATTAACGAAATTTTTATGTTCATAAAATATTTTCAGTATATTTATATGTTCCTATCCAGTCGACTTAGTTGTCTATAAATTTATTTCGCAGCGTCGTAATGGCAGCTTAAACTATCTTACACAGTTAGGTAATGACAGTAGAAACTACCTCTCATAAACAGACATGAATAGTTGATTTTCAAGTACATGCCAGAACATGCAAAGTAAAGTGCACTGTCGTCAGACATTCCAAGTAGAAACTGCACTTTCTATTCGAACGATGTAATGGTAGTTTCCATTCACAGCCAAATGTTCAAAGTAGACATTGAAGTTTATGATCAGAAGTTGAACCATGCAAGTTCCCGCGTGTTATAATTCAACCAAACATTAAAACAGTTGAATTGTATTAATTTCTTCCGGAATATCAAAAGTAGTTCTTCTTGCCCATAGACATTAAGTATCAGCTATCCAACCATACTGAAACACCTGTGATTAATTAATTAAACAACCCCACGTTTATTTACGCCGCTACTATTAATGATGGCAAAGTAGTTTCGAACAGCCATAGCCAGACAAAATTACGCAACACGCTGTAAGCTGTAAAATTAGTAAAAATAGAATGCCTTTGCGTTAATATACAACGGTCGCATCGGGCGCAGTAGAATTTAATTAATTGTCAGTGACGCCAGAGCTACGGACAGCCCTGAAGGTACTATAAACCATGAAATTTTCTGTGGCAACTGGAAGTCGCGGAAAGCCTGCTCTATAAAAGAAAGTATTGTTAGCTGCTCCTTGTTGCCCATTAAACACCACACGCTTCGGGCGGAACACTTTTATTGTAACAGCTATAAAATCCTTAAGGAGCTTACGGAAGCTTCCGCTTCATAGCGGTTCACTCCGGATCCATTAGAGAGAGGCCGCGCGACGTGTAATTGCAAGACTTCCAGATGATTTCGCGGTATATAGCGGCACCATTGAAACACTGTCCGGCTAATTTACGATCGGCTGGCCTCGTTCGCGGAGCTAACGTTCCGTCAGAATTTTTAAGTATACCGTTGCTTTCTCTGCTCGACAATATGTGGCCCGTATTCCTCCGCGGTTTCTAAATCCGCTTTCGCGGGGGTCACATCCCCGGGACTTTCCCCGAAGGTAATCACGAAAATACCCTAATTTACCAAGCGGGTCGCTCGATTTCCGGAAAGAGTTTCCAAGTCCCGGGCCGCGGAATAAAAAGCTCCTCCTGCAACGGATCCACGAACCGCATCTTCAAGTAGCGGTATCTGAACAGGGGACGTCGATGCTTTAAAGCAGATATCTCCCGGCGCTGTTTGAGCTCGAGTAGGAATTACATTCCCGAACCGATCCGATCCCGCCAGAATTTTAATGGTCCGGCCCGCGTCTGGATCCGCTCGAACGGAGAAATTGTAAAAAGGGTCGCGTTTAAGCCGGATCCGCGGCTGCTTAAAGTTTGCATTGTAAACGTCGAGACCTATTCTCCTTTCTCCCCGTTTCAATGCCACTCCGATAGAATCCACAGCCATATTCCCCGCGTGCAATTCGCTCAGACGATTTCCGGTCGTTCAAAAAATCGCATATTCTATCGTTTTCTTGTTCGTCCTCGGAAAAAACGAAATACCGTGTCTAGCCTACTTTTTTCAGTCCTCGTCCTTGCTCGAGCTATCAATCTTTGGCTTCGGATGCTGCGAAGCCGCCTTTGACCTTTTCAAACTTGATAGAATAGCTGCGAAACAGTCTGTCCTCCTTTGAACAGCTTTCAAGGCTGTAATTAGAGACTTCGAAGTAGATATCCCAGTTTTTAGTCAGACTGCCAGTGGATGAGGTCGGCTTTCAAATGATGTTCGAAATAGGTTCGTATTTTCGTACTGGAGCGATTGAAATAGATCTTGAAGTTCACACTCAGACATTTTAAATAGGTTCATTGTAAATAAATCTCATTATTCTTAAACATTACTGATTAATAGACTGCGGATTTTTATGCAAAATAAATATCTCCCTTTCCTTAACAATTTGAATGGAGATAGTGCAATGGGTAAGTGGTACCTTTAACGTTTTATATATTTTATCTCTTTTGTGTTTGACCTTCCTCTTTCTGTCATAAATGAATCAAATCTGCAGTCTACTGATTACGCGCACTTGCGGTAGATTCCCGAGCCATTCACGTTAACATTAAATGGTTAGGCGCTCGAAGTTGATCTTGATGTTGGCATTCTGATGGTAGAAGTACGTAAACCCTCAAAATATCTCCCTTTCATAAACAATTCGAATGGGTATAGCATAATGGGTAAATAGTACTTTTAATCGTTTTATATATTTTCTCTCTTGTGTGTTTGACCTTGCCCTTTTTGTTATAAATGAATAAAATCTGCATTCTACTGATTACGCACACTTGGAGTAAATTCTCGAGCTAGTCACGTTAGCATTAAATGGATCGGCGGTCGAAGTGCATGCTGTTAGCTTTCTGATGTATGTAGAAGTAGACCCTCGGACGCTACAAGTGGATAGGCAGAAAATGGCAGGTATTCTACGTAGCAAATATCGTAACCGATGGAACAGATGTTCGAAATCGATATCGCGATGGTATCGTATATTGTTCAATGTTGTATGTAGAGTGGAAATGCAACTCGTCGGCGCAACAACGTAGAAAAGTGGTTGGTCACATAAGAGCCCATGGTGGGCAAGCTCGTTCCATCGGATTGCGACGAGACGGGGTTGCGTTAACGCGTATAATCGGCCCTCCGGTGATCGGCGATTCTATACATCATTAATGCACGAAACGGGGACAATTACGGCCGATCGCCGGATTATTAATTACATCGCTTCGGCATTGCGAAAGTAACGAGCTCGGAATGGGATTTCAGTGATCCCGATGATTTCCAGTAGCGCGCGCGTGACGAGCTCACCCACCGATATTGATTTATTCGACGAGAACCAATGATATAACTCTCTTCCTTCCTGTTGATATCATTCCCCGAGGAAAATAACTGTTTCCCGATGCCGCACGTTCCCCGCTCGATTGAATAGGAATATCAGTGCACGGTAATCGGTTCAAGAGGCTGGCCTTCGCATGCTTCGAAAGATTGGAGGTAAAATACTCTCCTGGTAGCGGCCAAATTTTGTAGTCCCTCGCCGTATGGAAATTCCCTTTGTTATCCACTTAGTAAGGTTGACGAACGAGCTTGGAATGTCTGATGGTAGACCATACTCTTTATTTCGACCGCCTGACTATGTAAGGAAGAGACTACTTCAAGTGAGTGACTAGGTATCGCAAAATTTGGTTAAAGTATATGACTGCCTCGAATGTCTGGGTGCAATGATCCTAATCTACTTATAGTATCTGACTATGTATGAATGAATGTACTTGTAGTGTCTCGATGCGGATGGAAGAACTGTTTCAACGGCTTGATTAGTAATTTATGAATGTCTGACTATGTAAGGTAGAGACTACTTGAAGTGAGTGACTAGGTATCGCAAAAATTGCTTCGAGTATCTGCCTGCTTCGAATGTCTGAGTGCAATGATCTAAATCTACTTATACTACCTGACTATGTATGAAGGCTTGTAGTGTCTCGCTGAGGATGGAAGAAACTGTTTCAACGACTTGATTAGTAATTTATGAATGTCTGACTATGTAAGGAAGAGACTACTTGAAGTGAGTGACTAGGTATCGCAAAAATTGCATCGAGTACTTGACTGCTTCGAATGTCTGAGTGCAATGATCTAAATCTACTTATACTACCTGACTATGTATGAAGGCTTGTAGTGTCTCGCTGCGGATGGAAGAAACTGTTTCAACGACTTGATTAGTAATTCATGAATGTCTGACTATGTAAGGAAGAGACTACTTGAAGTGAGTGACTAGGTATCGCAAAAATTGCATCGAGTATCTGACTGCTTCGAATGTCTGAGTGCAATGATCTAAATCTACTTATCCTGCCTGACTATGTATGAAGGCTTGCAGTGTCTCGCTGGGGATGGAAGAAACTGTTTCAACGACTTGATTAGTAATTCATGAATGTCTGACTAGAGACCTCACTACTTTGAGTATATTACTGCGTATGAAAGAAAATACTAGTTAAATAACCTAATTAGAATCTGATACGATGTCTGCAGATCTGATCATGATCGACGTAAATACAAATTGAACGTCTGGTTAAAACAGGCATTATCCACTGCGGGAGTTCAACTATTTAAAAATTGAAGAACTGAATTTTCAACCAGAGGGTTTGTCATTTAATTTTCATAGAATAAGGACAGATGATTGAAGAAATGGTTTAAACAACGAGGATTTATGAGAACTCGTCAAGATTTTGAGACGAGGTTTAAATTTTCACGTAGAGGAAAAATGTTTGAAGAGAATTGTGTATGCGACCAGGTCGTCTATTGAATATTCTGGTTGTTCATACGATGATCGATGTCACGAGGAGTCACTGGCCCGACCAGTCGGTCACTGGTAATTTTCTCTATTTATATTTTACGGGGCGTTCATCTCCTATAAATAGTGGCGGCGGATAACGTCGGGAAGGCAGCGAGAAACGGGGCTAGAGTCCGCACACACGCTCACGGGCAGCACGCGCCGAACCGCACACGCCCGCCGAGTTCCGCGCACGTATTCATGCGGAAACGTCGGTCAAAGACGCCGAGTCACGCCAACCTGTGGGACCCGGCCTGATAGGCGGTTCGGTAGCTACCACCTGCCCACCCACGGTACGTTCACCTCGCAGAGCTTCTCATGCGTGGCTTTCGGGCGACGGATTAACCCCTAACAGTCTGCCAAGACGTTGAAACCATCCCCAACCTTATCCTAGACCTCTTAGATAATTTTCAGGGACCTTAAAAATTTTACAAATTTATTTAGCTAGTCTTCGTTCATGTAGTCACTAGAATGTCCCTACCAGGTTGTCGATCTCGCAGTTTATCTCAAATGATTTTCATATTTCTTCAGGTAAAAAAAATGTTAATGTGTCTCTTGAAGATTGAGTAATGACTTGTAGGAAACAGATTTTCAAAATTTTTTTGGTAGTTCATATTAAAAAAAAAATCAAACATGGTCTATGTGCTCGAGCTGAAAGGACGTCTCTCACAGACCACTTTACTGTTTTGGAAATTCTGCATCGAAAATTTACAGTTGCAAACACATACAATGTATTGTCTACAAACAGTGAGTATGTTAAAAAACTGTGTCCCATTCATTTTAGTCTGATTTCTGAGGAAGACTGAGTGAAGAGACGACGACGACTTATATGTCTATTTATTTTCGAAATAACTGTGTTCTCTAGTAACTGATTTCTGGATGAAATCTTTGGACACCCAGTATATAACTGGGACACGCAGGATTACCAACAAATAGAATATATGTCGCCGAACCTCCCTTCAACATTGCATTTTTATTTCCGAGTAATTAACGCAACTATCGGCTATACCGCATTCCTGCAAGTAGATTCGGTCGTTCATAGCCAGACGCTCGAGCTTCGGCTTTCAGTCCACAATACGACTGGAACCAAACTGATCGGTAGGTAGTCACGAACATTGCGCATTGGATGATCAGTTATCTACGTTACCTTCGCGTAAAACATCGTCGATCGCGCAGTAGACGCGGTCATTCATAGTCAGCCGCTCTATGAATCGTGATAAGTACAGTTGGACACGATCTAGGCCGATTATACGCTCAAAACACGCGGCTAGGAGTGGTTAACGCTCCAGTCCGTTCAGGATATTAACCACTCTCTGGGAATCGAGTGTTCCACGAGGGTTGCACGAGGGTTTGAGAGACCCTGGCCCATTGTGTATACCTGGCCGAGGTGCACGCAGCAGTTCGTGTTCCCGGCTAGCTCGTATTACGAGAGAATCTCCGTGGAGCCGTTTCTTTTCTCTTTTCAGTGGAATAGAGCAGTAGAGAACGTTACGCGGCCCACAGCCAGGCGTTTCGCCAAGAAAAATTTCAACGAGCCACTCGACTTCCCAACTGATAACGCTTTAATCCAGCGGCGAGACGCGCTCTTTATGCAAATCGCTATAACCGGCAGATCATTGCCCGCGGGTATTGTTATGGACACCGTGATCAGTTCGACATTGCTGTCGATATCGTTACGGCTGGAAGCAAGGCTGGAACAGAGCGCATGATACGCCCAACACCGCGAAATTGAAGGGAACGGGCTTTAAAACCAACCTCTGTGGACTGTTAACGAATTTTAATCGCGTTTTAGTCGAACAACCGGATTGTGGGTGGTATTGAGTATCGGATCCAGGCCGGGTTAGGCTCGTGTGACGAGTAATTTCGTCATTATCGTGGGTCGATTAAAGGGCAACAAGTTGTCGCGGTTCGTTCGATGCGGAACCGTGAAAAACACGCTTTGTTCGACGGCAAAGCGGAAACTGGCACGGTTGCCGCGATTTATTGATGGCTTTAATCGAGTTCCGAAAGGTAATCATAGACTGTGATTGCTGTTTAATAATGCGGGGCGCTGGTACGTTTCGCGTTTCATACTTCGCCGACGAGGCCACGCTAGGAAATTAGCTGGAGATGATGCACTTTGAAATTTTACGCTTTTACTGCTTCTTGAGTGTATGGGTAGACCGTAGAGAATTTATGATATATTTAGGTTTGGTGGTGATATCGTTTTATCAGTAGTGTGTATGGTTTTGGTCTATATAGAGAAAATTAGATGATTATAATCTTGATTGTGATTGTAAATACTTGGAGATTTGGTTTTGTTGAGAGAAGAAGATTCTAGGTACAGTATTTCATCGTTAATGGTCGTAAACTTCTCTACGATAATTGTCGCAAAACAGTCCCTCCTTCCGTGGGATATACTCCGTGAGGGCCCGTGAATCTCGAGAGGGCTCGGTTGCCGAGGAGTGTAACATAATACGGGTCGAGTATATATCTGTGAGACCACTACTAATCCAATGACAAAGCTTCTTTATTTTTTATTATTTTTTTATGGAGCTTTCACTAACATATTCGTGGCATTTATCTTGAGTAATGGACGTTGAAAGTTTTGGAAAATTATTGTAAATATGATCCGAATTACATCGTATTTGGTATTATTTTAATCAGAAAAATACCACAAATATATTGGAGAAAGTCTCATAAAAAACTTATGTAAAATAAAGATGTTTTGTTATTGGATTTGTAGTGATCTCACACCGATGTACTCGATCCGTATTATGTTACATTTCTCTGCGACCGAGGCCTCTCGAGCTTCAGTATCCGTCCTTCCGTTCGCCAGAGATTGAAAAATAGTATCTTCTACACGATAATTGACGCCGGCCGCAACCGAGGTGGCGACAATTAACGACGAAATACTGTATTGCGATTTACAATGCGTCATTGACTGTATCAACACAGAGTAATCGGAAACCTGCACCGTCAAGTTGCGACTACAGAGATCTAATCCTAATTCCTCTCGATCGAAAATGAAATATATAATAAATTTTTTTTTTCTTTAATCTAATATTTTTTTAAATTTAATTTTAAATTTCTAATCCTAATCATGTACATTTTCATGTACATATTCCACGTATACAAGCGGTTAGGCTTAAGTGGATACCATCGTGAATAGTTGCACTGTAAATACACTAGTTACGAATAAGCAATGAAAACATCTTCAACTAATAATTTTACAAATATTTCTAAGATGAATACAGAAAATTATGAATTGGATTTGGTTAACCACAACTGGACACGTCACAATCAAAGACTTACTACATTATAATAATGAAAATTGGTTCATTACATTTCATACGATTATCTTGCGTAGTCATGAATATTCGGTTAAAATAAATAATAACAGATATCAAGTGGAATTGGACTCCCACAGTCGACCGCGGCCATTGAAACAAATTTACGTTTCATATCATCAAGAATCAGTAAATTGCAATACACATATTTGGATGCGATATAGAAATTTCATCTAGATAAATACTGATGAATGCGAAGTAGATTTGGTCGTTCTAAATCGGACACATCACAATGAATCACTTCCGGCATTACACCAACCAGAGTTGTTGCTCACATAGAATAGGACAATATCGGCACAAATAACATCAAGATAAGTGGCAATGAATACGAAGTGGATTTGTTCGTTCGTAGTCAGACATCAGTATGAACGGTTTCCTCTGTGCTATCGACGAGAGAATCTTGACTAGAATTAATCAATATTCACCGATTTCGTAGAAATCAGTTAGAGTAATACAATTGGATGCATAGTAGATCTGAACGTTCGTGATCTGAAAATACTAACACCAAAGTCGATGGGTTCCATCGAGGGAAACGTTGTTATTCTAATCCAAATATTCTCAGCCAGATTAAAAAATTTTCATAGACACACACGTATGATGGAAGTAGAAACTGTCTCTCATAATCAGACAATATTAGAATCCAAATCTATGAATTTCATACAGGAAAATGGTTTCACTAAAATGCAAATATCCCTAGCAGAGACGAAACGCTTTAAAAAGCAATCGTACGTACGATCAAAGTAGAAACGGCCTCGCATGGCCAGACTATGTTAGAACTTAATCTACGAATTCCATATAGGCAAATGATTTCACTAAAATGCAAATATCCCTAGCCGAAACGAAACGCTTTAAAAAGCAGTCATAGGAACGATCAAAGTAGAAACGGCCTCGCATGGCCAGACTATGTTAGAACTTAATCTACGAATTCCATATAGGAAAATGATTTCACTAAAATGCAAATATCCCTAGCCGAAACGAAACGCTTTAAAAGGAAGTCATAGGAACGATCAAAGTAGAAACGGCCTCGCATGGTCAGACTATGTTAGAACTTAATCTACGAATTCCATATAGGAAAATGATTTCACTAAAATGCAAATATCCCTAGCCGAAACGAAACGCTTTAAAAGGAAGTCATAGGAACGATCAAAGTAGAAACGGCCTCGCATGGTCAGACTATGTTAGAACTTAATCTACGAATTCCATATAGGAAAATGATTTCACTAAAATGCAAATATCCCTAGCCGAAACGAAACGCTTTAAAAGGCAGTCATAGGAACGATCAAAGTAGAAACGGCCTCGCATGGTCAGACTATGATAGAACTTAATCTACGAATTCCATAAAGGAAAATTATTTCACTAAAAATGCAAATATTCCAAACAGGAACGAAACGCTTTAAAAAGCAGTCATAGGAACGATCAAAGTAGAAACGGCCTCGCATGGTCGGACTATTACAGAACTTAATCTACGAATTCCATAAAGGAAAATTATTTCACTAAAAGTGCAAATATTCCAAACAGGAACGAAACGCTTTAAAAAGCAGTCATAGGAACGATCAAAGTAAAAACGGCATCGAATGGTCAGACTATGATAGAACTTAATCTACGAATTCCATAAAGGAAAATTATTTCACTAAAAATGCAAATATTCCAAACAGGAACGAAACGCTTTAAAAAGCAGTCATAGGAACGATCAAAGTAGAAACGGCCTCGCATGGTCGGACTATTACAGAACTTAATCTATGAATTCCATAAAGGAAAATGATTTCACTAAAATGTAAACAGTCTTAGCAGGCATGACAGTTTTAAAATACTGACACTGGTCGAAGTAGAAATGGCCTGTTACGGTCAGACATCGTGCGATTTAAAGACTGAAAGATGCATCGACTTGAATTGTTGCACGTTTGTCGATGGGCACGTCTTCCGGGAAAGTCCTCGCGCCGTTGGATATCAGGATATCGCGTGTCCCGATTGACGTCCGAATGGAAGGGAACATCAGTGGGCCGGGTCACGCGAACACCGTGTTTCCTTGCGCGTCTGTGCATGCAACACGGTGCATTCGCAGGGGTCCGAATAGCATTGGCGCGCGTGCATATGGATGCGCATAATTACGAAAGTGATGTCGGCCGTCCAGGATCCTCTATGGCGGCCGTGTAAGGACGTACACAGGGTACATACGTGTTTTCTCGTGGCGTTGTAACGGGCAGGTACAACGACCAACCGTCCACGCACTCGCGTACACGGGTGCGTGTACACGCATACACGCGCGCAGACGGAGACACGGACAGGAACCGCCCCGGGGTCCTTGATATGCAATGTTTAATGAATAGCTCCTCACTCGCTGCCGCGCCGCAGGAAGCCGTGCAAGTTGACATCCGTGAAGTACGGCGTAAAACGTGGAATTATTCATGTAACAATTATTTTCACTCGTGAATAGAAATTAACGTAGAATTCCATGAATAAGAAAACGCCGGGGGATGCGAGCCGAGAAATCATGACAGACAATTAACGAGGAGAGAACCACCAACCGCCGCAAGCTTCTCCGAGCGCGTGCAACGAGCTCGCGCATTATCCGATGTCCCGGTTTTTCAATAATAAATACCAAATTCGGATACCACGTTCGGCAAACGGATCGATACCATTGACGCGAACGAATTATCAGTTCCCCACATATTGAATTCAAATCGAACAGAACCACTGTTGGAAAAATACGTGGGAAATGCACCAGTGGAAATTAAATTGTCTCATTTCCTGCGAGATCGGAGACAGATCCTATTCGCTAATATCAGTCTGTCGGATCAATTTTAAACCTCTTTCCAGCGGTAATCGAGAGGTTTATTTCAAACGTGGTAAATCAATTCGCGGTAACACAATTAAAGAAAATATAATCCATTATAGTGGATTAGCTTCTGCCATTTTATGGACAGCGCGGAGCGGACGCGCGATGTCCCGCTCGGAATTTCTGAGGCTTCGCGTCGGGGAACACTGAAATGTGTTGTGGAGCAGTGAAATCAATTTTATTTCAATATTTTTATCTTTGATATACCGCTGTTTGATTCAACAATTTTTGAGCAAGGCACTATTTGATTTAATTAAGGGCTCAAAAATCGTTGCACACTGTTTTGGACGCTTGTGTCTATGATACAACCGAAACAACACAATTGATTTCCTTCGAACTTGAAAAACATATTTTGAAAGACATTATTTTTATATCACGAGAGTAATTATACTGCTGAATTGGGTTTATAAATTTTTTATACATGCAGTAACTAACAAAGAAGTGAAAAACACGGATAAAATTGAATACGTTCAATCGTGCCACTGTAACTGACACTGAATAAACAATTCTAGCTTGGATAACGCGTGAAACTGATGGAGACTCGCGTAGAAAATTTGTCATTTATAGGTTGGCAACACGTGCAGTGTGGGAATTTTTAGTATTCATAGGTTAGACTAAAGAATGCGCGATTTTCAATTGTTCGCCCGAAACGCGCTCTCCTCCGCCGAGCGTTCGTTCGACAATGTCCGTTGGTCATGTGACATCGTTTGAGACATGTTCCCTGAGTTTTGCGATTATTTGTTATTTATAGTAATGTAAGGACTATTTTATACAAATAAAAGTTATACAAGGTGTTCACGCAATCACTACCCAGCGTTTTTCTTGTAAATAGTAAATATTAGAAAAAAATGAAAGAGGAAAAAGTAGTACTGTTTTTTATGCGCAACACAATGGCGCATGTAATTTTTTGTGTTTATATTATTTTGTTAGATATGAAGGTGACCTTCAATTTTTTAAATGGAGTGCTGCATATTTTTTTATATCACATGAAAGCGTGTGTCTAGACGAATTCATCTGTACACTGCATAGTGACCTTCAAAGTCATGCAAGGTCAAAAGTGGACAAAACATTTTGAATATTTCAAACCAATGTGTTTACAAGTACTCTTTATTGGTGAGGCTGCAGTAAATGTTCAATATGATTTCACATTTCAGCTCTATTAATTACATTTCTGGTGGCGTCCACTAATGTAGTCCGAGATACTAATGCACATGCTTAAGTTATTTTGCTTTTCAAGTTGTTTACATCTCTCTCTCTCTCTCTCTCTCTCTCTCTCTCTCTCTCTCTCAATTTATTTTGTCTTTAATTTCCATTGCATTGGTGATAAATGCATGCCATATCCGCATTCTCGTCCATCGAATAATAATACATTACTATGCGATATTACTAATTGGTGTCGGAAGTAACACCGACACTGTTTCATCATAGAAGAAACAAGAAGTAAACACTCTAATAGTGAGTGATGATGACAACATCATCTGATTCATATGAATGAGGAATACTTGTATACACATTGGTATGAAATGTTCAAAATGTTTCTTCGATTTTTGACCTTGCATGACTTTGAAGGTCACTGTGCAGTGTACAGATGAATTCGTCTAGACACACGCTTCCATGTGATATAAAAAAATATACAGCATTCCATTTAAAAAATTGGAGGTCACCTTCATATCTAACAAAATAGTATAAACACAAAAAAATTACATGCGCCATTGTGTTGCTCATAAAAAACAGTATTACTTTTTCCTCTTTCATTTTTTTCTAATATTTACTATTTACAAGGAAAAACGTTGCCTAGTGATAGCATGAACACCCTGTATATTATGGCAATACTGTTTCAATCCCACAACAAAAACAATAATAAAAATAGTAACTGAAACGTTTCACCAAACTAATGCTTGGTATCTTCTATTTTGATTCCTGGGATATCCGATACCAGAGATGATGTTTTTAAATTCGTTAAAAAATGTCCATCGACTTTAACAATGTCTACCTCAACACGTCGTTATATGTCTTGCATAAAATATGCTTAGTTATAGCTTCAAGCGTACTTAATCAAATGCAGGAGACTGTGTTTTGAAATCGAAGCATGTTTAGAGGATCCAGAAACTTCGCTGACGCGCGATAAATGTCGAAGGATCAGGTTCGCCGTTTGCCGGTCGGAAATTACAGGGCCGATCTCCGGAAAACAATTATTCCTGGCTTTCATTCGAGTCACGGAGCGGTGCAGGCATAAGCCGACCGGAGGAAAGTTTGAATTTTCTAGTTGAATCTCCAGGCAGCGTGAAACGCACGCCGGCCTTAAGTAATTTACAGCTGGGCGGCGAGCGCCATAAAACTCAATATTTCCCCGTGCCCTAAAAGCGCGTCATTTTAAAAGTTCGTAATCACCTTAGAGCAACATTGTCAAGCAAGATTAACGTTAAATAACCATTTATCGTTGTTACAACGTGTCACGAAGATCTTGAGCTACCGGAGAAGAAAGTTCCCGCATATCTCAACGCGGCGCAACGCCACCGCGATAAACTGTGTTCGACGAACAAAAAAATGTTTCGAATACCTCGCCGAAAACGTTGGACAGGAATTTCCAATTTTATCATCCCCCTATGGTCCTCGTGCCCGCTGCTGGAACAGTTTCTGTAACTTCGACAGGCGTGGGAGTTCACGCACAGGATCCGCGCTCGCGAAATATTTCGTTCTGCGAGTATTTGTAAATTTTAATCAAAAATCTGTCGGGCAATTTCTGCAGGGGCCTGCAGGCTTTTCGGATAGTTCAGGGACTTTCAGAAACTAGGGCTCTCGTTGCTCCATGCAGGAATAGTGATTTAAGTTCATCTTACATTCCCCGTCGTTCGGTAAGAATTTTAGTAAGGAAGCAATTTAATTGTTGCGGGGAGAGATTCTTTGCAGACAGATCGGGAATAGTTTTATAACAATTGTATAGTATCAACATGAAATTGTAGACAACTATTGAAGTTATCAGCCAAGTTCAAGATTCTACAAAATGTGTGTTACGAGTTTTCTGTTCGATGGTCTAACTGTTAGTAAATTATAAGTGATACAAAAAGAAATTGTATTATTTGAGATTAGAATTTTATATTCTGTAGAGGATTGAATAATGTAAAAATGTGCAAAAATTTGTAATTGAGTTATGTGGAATATCCTTCGTCAGTGATAGATTTATGACGCGTAACTCTTAACGAGGCAAAAAAAAAAATATGAAGACTAGGCGATGGCTCGACGTGGCGCCTACTTCCTATGCTCGTCAACAGAGGGACA
Organism: Sphecodes monilicornis; assembly: GCA_913789915.3. Lineage (NCBI taxonomy): Eukaryota > Metazoa > Arthropoda > Insecta > Hymenoptera > Halictidae > Sphecodes > Sphecodes monilicornis. Next base: position 17,602,409 of record OU565295.1, read on the forward strand.
TTACGACAACACCTTTCCCGCTACTACCTGAATCTTCCTCTGTTTGTACATATACCGTCCTAAACTGTCCTTACGACATCCCGCGTCTAAGGCACGGGTCCCCTAGATAAGCTTACTGATGAGTCCTCTAGCGGACCTAGGACGAAACGCTTCCATCTCCTTTTTCCATCTTTCTATACTCCGAAAACCTGCCGCCATAGGCCCATAAATAGTTGTTCATCATCTGTGAACATCCAAGTGGTCTGAAATTCGACCAAACGACAATTGGTCCGAACAAATACACCGGATGGTCCAAAATGCCGCAGGTTCGCCAAAAATCAATATGGCGATCTTGTTAGCAGCGCATCCATAAACACGCTCGAGACTCGCCGTGTGGTCAGTCTGTTAATTAGGTTCCATTTGGTCGTCCCGTCCACCAAAAATCGATCGGCGATAAGAGTCTCAACGAGTAAAGAGAGAGAGAGAGAGAGGTTAAGAGATTGAAAATCTGCTCTCAAGCCGATCGTCTGACCCGACCAACTCTCAGCAACCCGGTCTCGTTTGACCCGTTCGCCATCGCCGTTCCCGTTGGGAGTCGGTTTCATAAATGGCCGGCAAAAGTTCACTCGAACGACTTACTTTTAATTTCCAGTTGACGTTCACCTCGTCGGAGAACCCCAGCGGTTTAATAACCCGTGGACCTGTCCACGGTACCGAGGCTTTCAAAGCTGGATGAAACGAAATTTCCACGCCCCTGAGCTTCGCCGTTTTAATCACCGATCGTAGTTCTTTAATCGCGCCGCTCCTCGCGTATTATCTCTGCTAAAGTTAGCCCCTACCACATATTTCATTGCTTCTCGTGCAATACATACCACTAGAATGATTTCATGGAAAACATTTAATCGAAGATATTCAGTATCGATTCAGGGGCAATATTTAATTTATGCTAAGGCGAATTTTAACCTTTTACAATTTAATTCGAGAGATCGAGTCTTAGTGCTCGAATGGCGACTTTGAGGCGCCACTAAAAATTTGTATATCATTATTAAACTGTTCTGTATTTAATCAATTACTAAACAATTTAAGTATTATATCAGTTCCATATTCATAAAACGAAAAAGATCAAGTAGAATGGAAATATTCTAAATCAAGAAGAAATTTTTCGTTTTAGAGTTAAAATAGCTTCGTAACTTGGAGTTAAATCGGCTTCTAAAGTTGCCTCGATGGAGAATCAAATTTGAAGAGATTAGATTCAGAATTTTCAAAATGGAATGGACCACAGCTGCGAATACCCAAGACATCTAAAAAGAGAGAGAACTGTGAGTTGAATAGGGAATGAGAGAGGTAACAATGGAAGTGTAGAAGACACATTTTCTATGCGGGACAGTAATAATATAGAATTACCATTTATGTGTTTGCCGAACGCGTCTGACCATCGCTCGTTAACGGGCCTCGGGTCAATTCGAGAGATCGAGTCTTAGTGCTGGAATGGCGACTTGGAGGCGCCATTTAAAATTTCTATAAAATTATTAAACTGTTCTGTATTTAATCAATTACTAAACAATTTAAGTATTATATAAATTCCATATTCATAAAATGAAAAAGATCATGTAGAATGGAAATATTCTAAATCAAGAAGAAATTTTTGATATTGGAGTTAAAATAGCTTCGAGTGCAGACAGTTAAAAAACACACTCTACTATTTTATTTTGGACGCTAAAGTTGCCTCGATGGAGAGTCAAATTTGAAGAGGTTAAATTCAGAATTATCAAAATGGAATGGACCACAGCTGCGAATCCCCGAGACATCTAAAAAGAGAGAGAACTGTGAGTTGAATAGGGAATGAGAGAGGTAGCAATGGAAGTGTAGAAGACACATTTTCTATGCGACAGTAATAATATAGAATTACCATTTATGTGTTTGCCGAACGCGTCTGACCGTCGCTCGTTAACGGGCCTCGGGTCAATTCGAGAGATCGAGTCTTAGTGCTCGAATGGCGACTTGGAGGCGAAACTAAAAATTGCTGTAACATTATTAAACTATTATGTATTTAATCAATTACTAAACAATTTAAGTATTATATCAGTTCCATATTCATAAAACGAAAAAGATCATGTAGAATGGATATATTCTAAATCAAGAAGAAATTTTTGGTTTTGGAGTTAAAATAGCTTCGTAACTTGGAGTTAAATCGGCTTCTAAAATTGCCTCGATGGAGAATCAAACTTAAAGAGGTTAAATTCAGAATTTTCAAAATGGAATGGACCACAGCTGCGAATCCCCGACACATCTAAAAAGAGAGAGAACTGTGAGTTGAATAGGGAATGAGAGAGGTAGCAATGGAAGTGTAGAAGACACATTTTCTATGCGGGAGAGTAATAATATAGAATTACCATTTATCTGTTTGCCGAACGCGTCTGACCGTCGCTCGTTAACGGGCCTCGGGTCAATGTACAGTAAACATTGACAGTAGCACGGCGTTATCTGTTTCCTGAAATAACTTGATGAACGCAGATGGTTGTCGGATACAGTCCGGACAGAAACAAATAACGCGGCTGTGACTGGTTGTAAGTAGAAACAGTGAGTAATAGTCAGACGCGTTAGCGGACGAGTCGCATTCAGCGCGGCCAGAGTGCTGCTGACTGCGAAATAGACGTCCTCGTTTTATATTTTTGTTGGTTTTTTTCTTTTTTTATTAGAGTGCTAGGCTTTCAACGATACGCACGCATCGTGTGTCCCGTTGATGACGTGTTTCCATGACGCGGATTTGTGACGGTTTTTGGACCCACCCATTTTAGCTAACGGCACCGCCTTTTTTGGCTGCGATCGTCGAAGACGTTGCAATGCCTTTCCAATCAATTTACTGACCGTATCGGGATTATAGCTGCTCGAACGATTGGCCTGCTTACGGATAGTTAAGTCTCTTTGTGACTGATGTTCCAAATAATATCCAAGTTGGCCACGTTAACGAGGCAATTTCGCCGGATTAATTTTCCACGGACAGGGACCAGCACAGAACCGCATCCAACAGCATCCAAAATCCAGCAAGGGATGCCCTAAAAGGAATTCAGTATGCGACGGAGCGGCTAGGTCCCTTCGAATATTCGTCAAAGTCGAATTACCGCTCCTCGAGACGCTGTAACTTCGGACGAGTTAATCGACGGGCGAAATACCGGAGACGCCTCGTTGAGAATTCTCTCGTTCCGTTAATCGCTCGCGGGACACTCGATTAATCAATTTATTGCAGTTTATGGCTATTTGCGTGTGCGAACCGTGGTCGAAGTCGTTCTTCATTTTCCACGATTCGTAGGGAAGGGAGGTGATAATTTAAATCAGTTCTGGAAGGCACTTGTATTGATTTTTGTATTGTGGTAGATTATATTCATTTCATACAATTTGTATCTACAGGGTGTTCACGTTAACACTAGCCAGCGTTTTTCTTGCAAATAATAAATATTAGACAAAAATTATGCAGGAAAAATTAATACTGTTTTAGGTAAGTAACGTAATGGCGTATGTAATTTTCTCTATTTTCTTAGAAATGAAGGTGACCATCAATTTTTTAAATGAAATGCTATGTATTTTTTGATATCATATGAAAGTGTGTATCAAGACAAATATATTCGTATGAAACACAATGACCTTCAAGGTCATACAAGGTCAGAAATGGCAGCAAAATTTTGAATATTTCGAAAATAGTGCAAATACAAAAAAATCACATACGTCATTACGTTGCTTGCAAAAAGCAGTATTACTTTTTCCTCTTTCATTTTTTTCTAATATTTATTATTGGCAAGAAAAACGCTGGCTAGTAATAGCGCGAACACCTTGTATATTGTTTCAATTTTTCCTCTTCAAATTGATTAATCCTACTTTAATCATCTTAGAGTCTTTTGACAATTACTGTCATGTATTGAAGTGGGGCAATTGTAGCAAATAATATGTAATTAACACGTTCGCCGCCGCGTCACCCATATTTGGGTGACGGTTGTGCTTTCGCAGGGTCCCCGTCACCCATATATGGGTGACGTTTTTCTTGTTCAAGTTAAATAAGATTTTCAGTTGCATTTTTAAAAGAAATTTAATGGAACAAGCACTGAAGTATAAATATAGAATATACAGCATAAAAATATATAATAAAACCTACTAGAGTTACATAGTTGCTATTCCTACTTATTTCTCTGTTTACGTTCTGGCGCTCCGACAGTCGGATTTGGCCCCCGTGAGAAAATCAACCGAATCACGCTGGGCGCCGAACGTGTTAAAGCACTGTTTTATAAAATTTTTAAATTTAAGATTAGAATGAATCAAAATATTGGGTTTCTTCACGAGAAAAATTTTTCTTTAACTGTTTCGACATTTTATAAAATCGTTTAACAATCCTAATTAAGATAAAACGAAGTCTAGCAGTGTTGCTAAAGTGATCCTTCATACAATCTTCAAATAATCCTGATTAAAAGCAGACGGTGTTCTGTATTATTTCAGGAAATATTGCTTAAGATAAACTATTGTATTATAAGCCCTTATAAGATCTGGATTAAAATACTGTCGTGTTGTTTCAAAAACGATATTTCTTGAATTGAACCTATGTTTCACAAGATGTTTAAATAATTCTGATGAAAAGAAAGAATTGTATGACTTCAGGAAACATTTCATGAATAGAGTCAACACGTCCATATAGGGAATTATGGAGATTTATTAGTAGCGTGTGGTTTTGTTGCCAGAAAAATGCACAGCTCGGATTTCCGTCGGGCCAGGGAACCTCGAGTTCAGTAATTTAGACTTCGGTGTATACTTAAGGGTAACGATATAGTGCGGTACTAAACCCAGTGGGGCAATAAAGACAGGTTTGGATACGACGGTCAACAAAGGGTATCGGACAAAAGGGAAGTGACATTTCACCCCTTGCTGTACAAATTAACCCTCCTCTATTAGGTATCCCAGAAAGTTCGTGCTGTTTTCGTAGTCCCTAAAGGGTGGCAACAGTATTTATTGCCATTCCCATGCCTTTAATTGCTCGAGTAGCCAGATTACTTCTAAAAATCATCCTAGTTACCAACTTCTACATTCTATTATTTATAAAACTTATTATTTATTATTTATTAGATATTATTTAGCTTCACTTTAGATAAACTGTAAGACAGATACATTAATTGCCAGCAAAGAAATTACGTGGAAGGTCCCAGTCTACCGTAGATAAAAACTACATTTATAAACAAATCAACCGGAAAAAATTCATATAACCTAATGAAAGTATACTAAAAACTTACACGAAATTTCAAATTCTTCCGTTACACCTTTCTCTACAAAAGAAATACGAAAATAAGACAACATATTTTTAACTAAACCCTAGACAACATATTTTTGTTGCCGAATAAAAATAGTTTGATTGTACTTTTAAGTGTCGTCATTACCAAGCAGAACAGCTCAATTACCCAGTGTTAAATCGCAATTTCCCCTTTCGAACGGTAGATTCTACTCTGCGGGGTTCTATGTCACAGTAGAAATGTCCAGCCACTGGTCAGACAGGTCCCGAAGCGTCGGGACAACAATTGCCCTCGACATTATTATTCCTCAAGGGCCGTGGTGCCCAAACAGAAGGTCGTTCCCGAAATTTTCGGAGCGTGTCACATGTGGGGGTTAGGTGTATTCGAATCTCAGGTGGTGAACGTGTACACAGCCCGCGGGTACTGTGGTTCCAGCAAACAAGCAAACAGGTACACACAGGTGCACACGCAGGAGCAACGGCCCTCGACGACACCGGCTCGTTAACAGTCCCGTGACAAGAACAACGCCGGCTGTTAGGGGTGGATTATGATCGTTCTAGAGTGGAAAAGAGAGCGAGATGGCTGGGAGAGAAGAGAACCGGAAGACGAGATGCAGGCAGAGAGACACCGACCGCAGTGTCCGGCAGCGGTGCACCGGCGCAAAGACACCCTCGTCTTTGTGCACAACGAGGAAAGGAGTCCTCCAAAGCGAACGTGACGAAGGGTTTCCCTGGCCCCTCGAGGGTGGAAAACGCTGCGAGGGAAATGACGTAACGAATATGGAACGTAAGTTAAACACAACCGGCGAGAAGCTTGGTCCCGGTACGGTTTCAATTCTCTGACACTTTTGGACTGTGCGTACAAGGGAAACGAATTAGTTGGTTTCAGAGTAGATGTTCGAGTTGTCTCCTCCGGAAGATCTCTTTGGTGTTCGTTCCATTGTGCATCGGTAGATGCGATTAATACGCTGAATGCGAATTGTGTGCACTTCGAGATGTTTCATCTATTTCGTTCGTATAAGCGATCAGAGTTATTAACGATAACTGTTAAATACTGTGCAAAATTAACATGTTCTACAGTAATAGCAAGAGCCTGTAAACAAGTAAAAGTTATATTCTCTCTTTAACCCTTAGCACTCATGTGGTGACTCTGAGGCACCACTAAAAGTTGCAATACCATTATTCAAAATGTTCTTTACATTACAAAATTTATATTTAATAAAGTAGATACTAAACAGTTAAGTATTGTGCGAGGTATTATATCAGTTTTATATCAACGAAGTGAAAAAAATCATATAGTATGGAAATATTCTTGGTCGGAAAAAATGTTTGGTTTTGTAGTTAAACTAGCTCCGAGTGCAAAGGGTTAATAAATTCAATAAGCTGGAAGAAATTCCTCGATATTCTTAAATTGTCCTAATGTTTCAACTGTTTTGAATTACATCTACTCATTTTTCTCATAAATGCAGAAAATCTGCAACTAATTATACTAAACTATATTTTCGAATAAATACACTTGATGTCGTATACGTAAATAGCAAGAGCCAGTAAACAATTAGAAATTATATTATCTCTTTAATAAATTCAATAAGCTAGAACAAAATTCATCGATATTCTTAAATTGCTCTAATGTTTCAACTGTTTTCAATTACATCTACTCATTTTTCTCAAAAATGCATAAAATCTGCAATCTAATTATACTATACTATATTTTCGAATAAATACACTTAATCTCGTATACGTAAATAGCTACAGCCAGTAATCATGTAGAATTTATATTCTCTCTTTAATAAATTCAGTAAGCTAGAACAAAATTCATCGATATTCATTAAATTGCTCTAATGTTTCAACTGTTTTCAATTACATCTACTCATTTTTCTCAAAAATGCATAAAATCTGCAATCTAATTATACTGTACTGTATTTCCGAATAAATACACTTGATCTCGTATACGTAAATAGCAAGAGTCAGTAAACAATTATATTCCCTCTTTAATAAATTCAATAAGCTAAAACAAATTTCATCGATATTCTTAAATTGCTCTAACGTTTCAAATGTTTCAATCACACCTACTCATTTTTCTCATCCGTAAATGCATAAAACCTGCAATCTAAATATACTACACCATGTTTCCGAATAAATACACTTAATGTCGTATATCTAAATGCGGACCATAACAGACAGAATATAAAACATCAAATCTTCTTGTGCTCAACAGCGAAATTGACCAGAAAACGAACCGAAATAGTATAGAAGGGGTATCAAAATTAAAATTCCCGCAAACCAGGACAGTCTATCAATAATCCTGATCCCTTCGGCCTAAATTCCGCCGGCAGTTTCCGTGACAAGACGTTCATTAATCTCTCAATCTCGTAAACAAGGTTCCAGCTGCTAATTAAGCCGCGCCGTGAACTTGTGTCCATCAATTCCGCATTTTCCCGGGGAAGTTTCACGGCGAGCGATCTCGCTGCGAGGGCCGTGATTATGTTAACTCGCCAGTATAGGAATTAAAAGTGCAGGAAACTTGTAGCAGCGTCCCCGAGCCTGAAATATGTATACAAAATGGCGAGGGTCCACGGGAAAGTTAATTCGAATGTCTACGGTGTATCTGAATTGCAAATGTTTTATGTAGAAAGCTCCCCCTCCACAGTATCTGTTGGCAGCGTCGAAGGGAAATATTTATGTCAGGCTACGCCACTGTGCATTTATTTTCCCTGCCACCCCCGACTAGCTTTAGCCTTCGATCATTCTCATTTCGATTTTCTTTTTCTGTTATGCCACTATTCCGGGGAACAGGTTATCTTTCGATCGTGTCGGCTACAATACGCGCGCGTGGCACGACTGATTTCATTTCACTAATTGAAAACCAACCGATCGCAATCCGATATCGAAGACAAACAGGGCCAAAGCATTATTATCGATTTAATTTCAGATTAACGAGCTCGTATCGGCTGCACGGACGACCGGTTCGATTTCGACGCTGCGTGGAATGAAAGTCGGACCCGAATATAATCCTGTCGAAGGGGTGGCTCTCGCCGGCTCCTCCATTCGGTGATTAACTGTTGTTCCGGGAGAAATGAAATTAGATTTTCCGACGGCGGTGCCCGGCGTGTCACGCGTTCCACGAATGTTTTCGAACACGTCCGCCCGGCGATATTAGCGCCGAGAAATTTACGAGAACCGAAACTCCACTGGCGAAACTTCTCTAATCGATTTGATCGCGTCGCGTGTTTTTATGAGAACTCTTTGAACCCACACGGGGATTTTTAATGTTTCTCAGAGGGAACGAGTAGCTTTACCCAACGATGTTTTCACTTAATGGCAGCACAATAAGTCTTTCGAGAAAACTCCGCCTTGGGGAAAGTTTAAAGCTAAGTTTCACTTTGTCAGAGTCTCCGGAACTGTTTACTGCTCCTTTTGGTCCGCAACTCGCTCGTGCCTTTTAATTAGGATATTTATTCGCCGGTTTGAGATGCTAGGAAATTAGCTGATTTTACGAAGAATTAGGAGAGAGCGGTGTACACGAGCGAGACGTGTTCGAGTGGGTTTAACTTGCTTTTGGTGTACAGTTTGGTGGTACAGAGTGCAGATTTAATGCAGGCCTTGCATAGGCATTAATAAATCGAACTTGATCCACGTGCAATGCCTCTACGGCGACTACCTCCTACGCTCGATACCAGATGGACAGACAGACAAGACAATGCCTTTCCCGCTAGTACCTACAGTATATACAGTACATACAGGGTGTACGCGTTAAGTTATGTCACCATTTTTGAGGCATTTCAAGTAGTGCAATTAAAAATTGTTTTAAAGAAAAATTCATCAGTAACTGGCGAGCTACATGTTCGCAAATTCTTAAATTTGGAAAAATTCTTTTTACGTAAGAGAGTAAAGGTCACCTTGACTTCTTCAAATCGCATCACATGTTTTGGACGTCATAGGATTGTTGCTAACGTCGAAACGAATTCAACAGTGTATTATACTATGACCTTGAAATGTCCTCAAACTCGAAAATTTTGTGCAAACGTAATGTTAATGAAAAATTATTTCTTACAAAATAAATCAGGTTACATCAGATGTTCGAACTGCCAGGTTACATCAGATGTTCGAACTGCCTGATTTATTTTGTAAGAAATAATTGTTCATTAAAATTACGTTCGCACAAAATGTTCGAGTTTGAGGTCATTTCAAGGTCATAGTATAATACACTGTTGAATTCGTCTCGACGTTAGCAACAATCCTATGACGTCCAAAACGTGTCCAAACATGCCATTTAAAAAAGTCAAGGTGACCTTTACTCTTTTACGTAAAAAGGATTTTTCCAGATTTAAGAATATGATAACATGTAGCTCACCAAGTACTGATGAACTTTTCTTTAACACAATTTTTAATTGCACTACTCGAAATGCCTAAAAAATTGTGACATAACTTAACGCGTACACCGTGTATACTGTCCTAAACCGTCCTTATGAGAATCCTGTGTCTGAGGCAAGGCCCATTAGATAGCCTTACTGACGAGTCCTCTAGCGGGTCCAGGACGAAACGCTTCTTTTCATTTTCCTCCTCTAACACATTTCCAACAGCCACCAAACCCCATACATGTCTAATCTGTGTTTAATGCCTTGATTCTAATATCATCAATTTTCCAGAACGTATTGATTACATGCAGGCGCTCTACAACCTGAATACAATCCTTACATACGTACAAACTTAAACAAACCTCATCCACAATCCCTCAAAAATTATCTTCCACACAAAACCTAATCTTCGGGATGAAACCCGCTGAAGAGCCAACATCGAAAGAGCCTCTTTCAACGATGCAACATCAGGCTCCTCAACAGAAAAGCTTTCTTGCACCATCCAGAGCGTATTGATTGCAAACAGGCGTTTTATCAGTTAGCCACACAGTCAGTCCATCAATCAAGAATCCGGTGGATCGAGGCTGCGGGCCTGGAAGCTTTGTCCGCGTCTAATCGTCGGTTCTCGGATCGAGGATCCAACTTGCGTGGAACACAGGCAGGATCGTTGGTCCGGGCCGGAAGTGAGCGACGTCGGTTTCGTCGCAGCGTCGGCGTCGCCGGCAAACGGGTCACTTCCTGGCCGGTTCTCTACTTCCGTCCCCGGTTCCGCTTGTAGTATCCGGTTTTAATACCCGTTGGCTAGCTGCCTGGGCTCTGCGGCCGGTTTTACAGACGAGCAAGAAGAGTCTGCTAGAAAGGCACAGGTGGCCACACCACGTTTCAAGTATCGGCCGAAATCAACTTCCCCTTTCGCTGGGTTCTCGAGTCCGTGGAACTAATTGGTGGCACACCACCGGCCAGGAAACAGTCGCGCGTGCACAATTAGCTGAATGCCGAAAGTTCACGGGAAATTATTCGCGGCTGTTCCGCACAACGTCACCATAGGTACACTCGTAATCCGGTCTTCCGAATTTCCTGATCATTTCGCGACCAGATAGTGTCCAGCGTGAGGATAGTAGTAAGTTTTGGCGAGGTGATTGCACTGGGATTGCGAGTTAGGTGATTCATGGTGAGCGAGATACACATACAGTTTCCCATGAATGTATTCGAATACCTATAACGATGGTACAACTTTTTTAAATTTATTTTTTTTTAAATTAACAAACAAAAAAAAAACTACTTTTTTAAATTAGTCCATATGCGCGTGATTTTTGTCTTTTTAACAATAAAACAAATTTTTAGTGACACGGACCGATTTTCCACTTTTCTGTATAATGCAGATGGGTTAATAACTTCAAAATGCTGAAAATATGTGTAATGTATCGAAGGGATAAATTAGCTATCGTCGTTACCGACGGGACAGACGCGTACGCCGTACACCGGTTACAGTAACCCCACGATCTAAGTCCAACGGAACCTCGCGATCTATGTCCCTTGGCCTACTCCTTCGACTGCGGGGTATCCCCGGAAGGACCGTGAAGCTCGAGCTGCCTCGGTCGCCGAGCAGTGTAAACATGCCGCGTAATCTGATCCTCGGTCGGGTATATCGGTGTGAATCACTACTAATCCAATTACAAAACTTCTTTATTTTTTATTATTTTTTCATGGAACTTTCACCAACATATTCGTGGCATTTTTCTAATGAAAATGATACCAAATATGATATAATTCCGATGATATTTACTTGCGTAATGAACGATGGAAGTTTTTTTATTGGCATTACATTGTACGGACACGCGGGCCTTAGAACTGTGCCGGTGGCCACGACTCTTGTCGTCTCTTTCTCTCCTATACGCTGTCCTTCTTTACGTCCAAAACTTTCATCGTATATTACACAAATAAATATCACCGGAATTATAACCTATTTGGTATCATTTTCATTAGAAAAATTCCACGAATATGATCGTGAAAGTTCCATAAAAAAATAATAAAAAATAAAGAAGTTTTATTATTACACTAGTATTGTCTCACCGATACGCTATTATTTGTAGCGCCTTCGGCCGCGTAGTCCGTGTTTGCATGCTGTCCTTATCTACGTTCTGCGCGGTCGATGCGGTCACAAAAGAATAGTGTCCCTACGCGATCTAAGTCTAGGCAGGGAACCGAAAAAGGACATAGATCGCGGGGTTACTGTATTACGCGGCAGTCTCAATCTTGCGCTTAACCCAGCCATACGTGTAATAATTCTACGCATTTCTACTAATTAATAAACCTTACTGTTATTATATGTAACCCCAATATATAACAGCATGGAACCCTTAAATTCTCTTAATCGTTCTATTCTTTCAAATGGCATCTGCTCATTTTTTCCATAAATGTATAAAATCTCCAGTCTAACCATAAATGCGTAAAATCTCCAGTCTCCAGCCTTGATGTGTTTGCCCGCTAATAAACTAACTCGAAGGACCACTTTCCGAGATGCGCCTCCCTTTTCGCGAGTAGAAACGCGAACGGATCGGAAACCCGAGAGCATCAACGTTGCAACGGGATCGGCGTCGAATCTGCATATTCCCAGGGAAAAATCGCGGGAAACTTGTTCCGTTAGACCCCGGCGAAGAAGACGAAGATTAGATTGTTCGCTATAAAACGATTCTCGGTCGAAAGTGATCGGGACACACACACGCGCGGACACGGACGTACAGCCACCGACGACAGCCAACGGGGAAAACGGGAGCCGATAGTAAAACAGTGAAATGAAATTTCTCCGAGGCGATGGGATACCCTAGGAAAATTCTGTCAAGTATCGGGAACAAATTTCAATGAGTTCCACCAATTCGCGTAGCTGGTTGGTCCTTCGACCGAGATGTCTCCCGAAATTGAACTAAAGTTCCCGAAAAAGTTTCTCCAATCGTTGAAGTATAATTTGCGGAAAAATTCTTTATAGAATGTAGAAATCGAGGTTGCTTGTAAAATGTTAGAGAACATGCCTGACGTCTCAAGATGGTAGGTTGAAGAACAAATAAACCAAAATTCTGTTAATTCGCGTCCGATAAAGGATATGCATTCGATCTAATCCGTTGAAATGCATGGAAGCAGGCGAAATCGTTTTGAAATTAGTTAATACTGAAATTGTTGAGACTTTGAAGCTTTTGACACTATTTTGTTAAAACTTGGTCTGAATAGCGTGTTAGTAATAATTGTGAATAAAGTTTTCCTTTTAAATTCGAGAAACCTGTATACAGAGGAAATAACTTAACTTTTATCGCGCCATTATCGAAGCGGATCTTCGATAAAGATCTCGCGAAAATGCAAAAGAACTAAAAGATGATCATACAACAGTCAATCGAAGTTCAGACCAAATTGGTCTGAATCAATCAAAATATATAACTTTAAAATTCGAGAACAGAAAGTGGAATTATTTTTGCACCATCCTAATATCAAGAACGAAGAGGAGAATTAATTATAATAATTTTAATTCATTTTAATATAATTAACCCCTCTAAAATCTTACAAATTAAATTCTTGTATAATAAGGTGTATATAGAACTTTAATATCCTCATAGCCTTGTCAGGAAAACTGATTCGATTATTTACGACAGGGTTGTGCATTTTTGTCTCAACTGAGACAAAACCGTCCCCACCATACCCCCCACTGTCCCCCACCAGCATCCGCCGTTACCATAGAGCAGGGATGGGCACGGCGGGGGCCCCTCCACCGCCTGCTTCTCCCACCAACCTCTCTTTTATGCGCGAGGCCTACGCACTATTCGCAACGCGCGAAGCACTTCCTTCTTCGTTGGTAACGGCGGATGCTGGTGGGGGACAGTGGGCGCTATGGTGGGGACGGTTTTGTCTCAATTGAGACAAAAATACCCATTACTACCACAAAGGAAAGAAGTGCTTCGCCCATCGCGAATACTGCGCAGGCCTCGCGCATGAAAGAGAGGTTGGTGGGAGAAGCAAGCGTTTGAGGGACCTCTACCGTGCCATCCCTGCTGTATGGTAACGGCGGATGCTAGTGAGGGACAGTGGGCGCTATGGTGGGGACGGTTTTGTCTCAATTGAGACAAAAATGCCCATCCCTACCACAGAGGAAAGAAGTGCTTCGCCCGTCGCAAACATTGCGCAAGCCTCGCCCATGAAAGAGAGGTTGGTGGGAGAATCAAGCGTTTGAGGGACCTCTACCGTGCCATCCCTGCTGTATGGTAACGGCGGATGCTGGTGAGGGACAGTGGGCGCTATGGTGGGGACGGTTCTGTCTCAGTTGAGACAAAAATGCCCATCCCTACCACAGAGGAAAGAAGTGCTTCGCCCGTCGCAAACATTGCGCAAGCCTCGCCCATGAAAGAGAGGTTGGTGGGAGAAACAGGCGTTTGAGGGGCTCCACCCGTGCCCATGCCTGATTTACGACTATCGACGACGGCGAACCTCCAACCGCGTCACAGCGCGATACAAACAAATAACGTCCTGAACGATCCCGAGGGCATGGGAGTGGTTTCAAGAGTTCCCGTAAGGATCGTTTGAATTTTTAAGCCTGCTCCTTTCGCAAGGAAGTGTGCCGCGTAATTTATAATGCTCTCCGGAGCATGAAGCCTCCCGCGGAGAACCATTTTCGCGTCTCCAACAGCTCGCGAAATATCGAACCGTTCTTGAATAACTCAGCCGCACTTTGTATCCGTTCTATGCGCGATCACGTATATAGAAGGGCTTCGCGGTTATTAACCTTACGCCCTCGCATCGCAAGCCGTGGGCGGAGACGAGGTTCAGAACAGCGAAGAAAGATGAAGAAGAAAATGGAAACGGATTACGGTGCAACCGGTCGATCAATCAGGGGATGAATTGCACTCTAACGGTAATCGGAAACCGCGGGTCGGAGCCACGAGACGCGACTCTAACGAGAAATTGAGAAAGGGAGAAAACTTACGTGGAAACTGAGAGGGAAGCTGCGGAAGGAAAGAGAGAGAAAACAGGGGTACATTGATACTGGAGACAAAAGAGAGGCCAAAGAACGGGTCGAAGGCAAAAACTGTGCGAAGAGAAACGTAAATTGATCGGGAGAAGCTAATTCGATCGTTCCTCGGAAAGAGGCGTGAGCGGGGAGGTAGGAAGAGGAAAGAAAAGCGCAATGCCCGCAGGTGAAGCTGATTTACGAGGCTCGGAAGCCTTTCCGCTGAATTGTACGCTGGAGAAGTCGCCTTTTCTCTGCTTGCAGTTCCTTCCGGTGCCACACAGGTGCCGGCGAAATTCTGCCTGCTCTGTTTACACTTCGCTCGACGGGTTTGCGGAATTTTCGCATGGAAATGCGCCAAGCAGTCGGAGCGTTGGGGCGAGGGCGTTTTTACTGCGTGGGAACAACTTGGGCCCAACTAGCTTCAGCTTGGGCATAGTTTCTCTTTAGCAAGGACCTAACATTTGTCTACACTGACCTGAACTCTGTAGACAATGTGTATTAACACTAGACCTAATTCAAACTTAATGCATGATTTATTTAGACTCAACATGACTCTATCAAGGACCTAATGATTCGAAGGCTATCAAAACCTTATGCGACTGAGCTATCTAGACAATTCAGACATTCATTCGTCTTAATACAGGGTGGAAATTATAAAGTGTTATAGAAGAATGTCTCCAAAAGTATTGATTATACGCAAAACTGTTTCAGATGAATGTTGTTCAGTACCGGATTAGTGGAACTTTAATTTTTCCCGGTGGACACTCCAAGGTTAAGTGAAGGTCAACTTTATTTTTTTTTAATGGAATGATATGTTTTGTCATCCACCATCAAATAGTGCGTTTTAAGATAAGTTCAATTACCTATGACTCAAGGTCATTCAAGGTCAAACTTGCAGGGAAATGCAGAAAAGGTATGATCGTTTTATTTGTACTTCAGTTTAGTGTGTGTTCCAAATGATGAACTCTTACTTGGATACACTTAACAATTGCAAGTTTGACCTTGAATGACCTTGAGTCATAGGTAATTGAACTCATCATCATCTCATTTAAGAAAAGAAAGTTAACCTTCACCTCACCTGGGTGTGTCCACGGAGAAAAATATAAGACCACACAATGTCCCCATCGGTACTGAACAACTTTCATCTGAAACATTCTTGCGTATGATCAATATTTTTGGAGATATTCGTCTGTAACGCTTTCTAATTTCCACCGTGTCTAAAGATAATCTAGTTCTGATTAGGTTTGTAACAGATGGAGAGGTTACAGGTGAAAGTGATTAATGCAATATCTGGACTGACACTTTATTTTAATGCAAGAGTTGACAGAGTAAGTGAGTGTGGATGTAAGTGAATGAATGTTTTGCGTTTCTTCTTCGGTATATATACAAAATCTCGGAAGAAGGCAACGCCTTTTCCGAGAACGCGCGGGTGGAGCTTGCTATCTGAAGGCGCGAGGGTGGAGTTACCTTTTCCCTTACAACACCGCCCTGATCGGCGGGGGAAAGGGACTCCTTGTCGCCAATTTAGATGTCTCTATGTTTTGGGACTTTCCTCGACCGCGCTGGCCGGGTTTTCATCAGCGAAGTCTGCCGTGCACGTGAAAGTAATAAAAGAATAAAATCATTTCCGGGCTTGCAAATATCAGGGAAGGTTTTTCTCGCCTAAACCTTGACATCTGCAAGCGGACTGTTCGAATGATTATTACGGTCGCCGACCGTGTGCCGCTACAGGTTTGTACCAACTGTAAGAGCAAAAATGCCTGAGGAGGATTAATATAATATTTATTTCTACGACGGATCGTTACTCTTAAACAGTTCTACAGAGAGGGTGCCTCTCTCCTCGTACAGCGTTGACCACGAACCCTCGGCCGATCGTCAACGGACACTCACACACACACGCGCACGTTCATTCTTACGGCGAGTCTGTCGATCGTCTTTTCCCTAAAGTCACGTTGATTTCGCTAACGGATATTCGCGGGACCAATGGACACTCACGCACACATACATACATCCTCGCATCTATCCTACACAACGGTGTTATCAACATCTAGCTGTGACATAAATCAGACCTGATTCGGTGGGCTCGCTTGAATCTGGTCCAAGATACGGTTCCATCTTCGGATCTGGACGAAACCAACCTTGAACCGAAATTATGATTGCTGCATATCTATCTCGAAGACCGTTCGTAAAATGTCAGGATTTCTGTGTCAGAATGGCATCGAGTGTGCAAAGGGTTGATGCGGTTCTACGACGTCTTGGCACTATGAAAATGCATGAAATTGGATTGTAAGGCCGGCGACGGCCGAGCTCTCGCAATTCAGTAATAGAGGGTTGCGTCGTCGTGGCCGTGGCGTTTCACGCTCGCGTGAGCTCGCGGGAACCAACCAGCGCGCGTTTACTCCATCTTCAATTAGTCTAATTGACCGAGTTTAATATTACCGAGAAGGGGCGCGGAAGATAACGAAAGAAGAACGGGCTTCGGCCGGAAAGAAATAAAATCGTCCAGGAAGACCTAACGCTGTCTTGCGTTTCTGATGTTCTCTGATGAATATTAACTGGTATCATTCTGGTGCCTAGTTAGTGGGAACATGATATGACAGTGGCCTGTCCTATGGTCACTCTACATTAATGGTTGGCATAAATTGTCGTCAATCATGAAATTACAGTCAATCACGAGTTCATCAAATTGCCGAGTTGAGTAGCTATAACTTTTCGTTTGAAGTATTATCGATCGAAGTAGATCGATTTTTTAGGGGTCGTTATAAAGAGGAGAGTGTTATTTATACGACAGTATGGAAATGATTATCGGAAAAAAGTTTTTTAAACTTCGTAGTCGATTTTGTAACATATTAGAAGAAAAAAAGGAGAAAAGCAATTTCAGTACTGCACACAGTTCTATTTTTAATACAATGTTTACAATAAGAAAGAATCTTTGAAAAAAATTGAGTTCAAGGTTATAGATCTATTGTAGATACTTTGCACTTCAAAATAAGAATAGGGTGAATACTCTACTATTTTTGTCCACAAAGTTACAGAACATAAAATATCACCAATTTCTCAGCTACAACCCAATGTTTCTTTCGTTGTCTGAACTAATACAGAAGCAATGATTTAATTGCAGACCAAAAGAATCTGTATACCAGAAACATTACGGTCCGTCAACAGCAAAATAAGAACACAGTGGTCGATCTGAACGGTTCGAATCGATCAAAGTGTCGAAACTTTTTGATCCAGGAAGAAAATAACGGAATGGTCGCAAATGAAACGAACCGTTTCCGATTCTCCTCTGCTTCTTCTCCTCTTAATTTAAGTTCGGCGACCAGGCGACCGCGCGAGAAGTTAATAGATGTTTGTCGCGATGACCGGACGTCTCCGGAGAAATTGATTCAGCGGTGGACGCGTGTGAACTTCTTCCTTTTCACTCTCACTCTCTCTCTCTCTCTCCCTCTCTCTCTCTCTCTGTCTCTCTGTGTGTCTCTCTGGTTCAGCGAAACAACTTTTCTCGTCCAAGTTCCCCGGAGGTGTGTAACTCCGAGTGGCCGCGAGCTCTCCCGGCTAAGTTTCCGAAACAAACACCGGGACGAAAAAGAATTTGAAAAGTTCACCGTTCGAACGGATCTTTTCCGCGGAACCGCTAAATAGTGGCCCTTTTAGCCGGTTCTCGGCCGTGCTCGATCGAAAGTTGCGCGGATCGTTGCCGGAAACTCGTCAAGTTTACCCGCTTTACCCGCTTTACCCGCTTCCGCCGCCGTTGAGGATTAATTGCGTCAGCCCCCGATACCCGCGCGCAGGAAACTTCACCAAGGGAGGGAGAAAAATGTTGAGGCCCGGCAACTGTATTAGCGGCTTTTCTGTTATTAAAAAAGTTACAAAAAATTCCCCCGCCGATGAGCAATGGGATTTTTTCTCCGGCCGATCCCGCAGAAAACCTCCGCCCGCAACTCGACGTTAGACTCTTGCCTATGGTGAATGAATATGCGATCGAACCTAAGTTCGTAGGTTTTTTGCTGATTCTGGAGGGTCTGGGATACCGTCTTTTTGTTTCGGATGGCTCGGCGTTCGATATTCACGGTGGAGGGTGATAAATCTCAGTGTGGTCGAACTTGATGTACTGTGAATGTTTGGGGAAGTTTGACGCGAAACGTGAAGGTGAGATAAATGCGATATGAAGTTGGTTGATGATCGTTATAAACCTAATACAAACTTGGGTAGAGATAACAAATTATTAGACAATCGTCGCGTGTTAATTTGACACAAATTTGACGCAGGTTAGACACCAATTTACCACAAACTTGTACGCAGACTTGGTCAAGCTGATGTCCGATACAATCGGATTGAAACATAAATGTAACACAAATTGATACAAAATTAAAGCTCATAGAATCGGATTCAAACATAAATGTAACACAAATTGATACAAACTTAATGTTCATGCAATCGGATTCAACCATAAATGTAACACAAATTGATACAAACTTAAAGTTCATGCAATCGGATTCAACCATAACTGTAACACAAATTGATACAAACTTAAAGCTCATAGAATCGGATTCAAACATAAATGTAACACAAATTGATACAAACTTAAAGCTCATACAATCGGATTCAAACATAAATGTAACACAAATTAATACAAACTTAAAGTTCATACAATCGGATTCAAACATAAATGTAACACAAATTGATACAAACTTAAAGCTCATACAATCGGATTCAAACATAAATGTAACACAAATTCATACAAACTTGAAGCTCATACAATCGGATTCAAACATGAATGTAACACAAATTGATACAAACTTAAAGTTCATACATACTTATACAAAGAGGAATCTAGACCATCTAATTCAAAAATAAATCTAATACAATCTCTTGGTAAACCCGTCACAACCTAACAAACCTAATACAAACTTTCGAACGAACCAAAACGTGATTTGCAAGATGTGTGTACAACAGTAAGTAGAATTACTCAATGTATACTTTGGGACCATTGAAAATAACTTGATGGATTCTTCGCAGACTAATTAACGAAACATATACACTCAAGGAAGATACGACGCACCCAAAGGATTATAAATCAGGGAACAATCTTTTCTACTCTAATCATTTTCGAGTCATGTATTTAGCCAGCTATCGCTGCTCCGTTACCATAATTGAATTAAAGGAGTGGTCGAAACCTCTTAAGCGATAATCCGTCAGGCCCAGTGGAGCTGATTTACCATTCCCGTCGCAGGATTAGGAAAGCGCGATTTGTTTCGCCTTGCCTCGTTATCGTGGCATTCTTCCACCAATAGGATCCGCGGATTATCGGGGATCGGGCGAATGAAAAGTGGTCACGAGGGTCACGCGCACGCGATTGATATTTATAAGGGTACGTTCATGTTGGTGCTGTGATAGAAGCTATAGTGACTCCGAAACGTATTCCAACATCGAACTTCCAATATTTAAAAAATAGCCAACGTTCAAACCATTGTAATTTCGACAAAAATAATCGCACAACAATAAATCTGTACTCATTTTAAAACTTCAAACGTCTACTTTCACAATCCACCGCTGATTTTCCTCTGCGATGCTCTTGCATAATGCAGCAGGTCGAAAACTGAAGACAGGTTATGTCTCAAGAAAACACTACAAATTGAAACGTTTCTAAAACAGTTAAAAAATTTTTCTCGCTTATGAATCTCATATAGATTAGAAGATTGAAGCCTCCTCTTTACAACTACTCTTCAAAATTTAATCTAAGATTTCTTTTTTTTTTTGGCTGTTTTATGGAACAAAAATGGGGAACACCTTTGGTCGCGTGCAATGTGTCAACTTCGGATCAACAACAACGGTTTTGTCGCTTTACGACACTTGATTGAAAACTATTTCGTTACGATCAATTGACGTCACAATTCGCCGATCCGTCCTTCCATGATTTTTCTTTTTCCGCACAGCTACGAATTCCATTCGTATACGCACGCGTGAGTGCGTGCACCAGAGTGGCCACCCGCGTTTATAATTATTGCCCTTCTGGGCGGACTGTTATCGCGGGAGGACGAATGCAAATGCAGCTGAACAAAGAGAGTAAGAAGAAGAGAGAGAGAGAGAGAGAGAGAGAGAGAGAGAGAGAGAGAGAGAGAGAGAGAGAGAGAGAGAGAAAGAGTGTGTGTGTGTGTAGCTTCGAGGTTGAACCACGGAAAATTTTCATTCATCTGCATAGAATAAATATTAAAGAAAACGGGGGCAGTGGCGGGAAAAAACCGTTCCGGCGATACCGGCCGCCACCTGCCGCTGCTTTGTATTCCGGAAGTTCCCTGATCCGTGCGACCGGCGGCCATCATCGTCCTGCCTTCCCTCGGGGAACGTTTCCAGAATCTGGGCCAGATTGATATCCCGGATAAATTTTTTCATCTACTTTTTAAACATCAAATATTGACGATCGTATCCTTCCAGCGAATTACAGCCGAAAATAATTGTTTTCAGCAGAGACTGTCACTTCAGTGGTGACTTCAAATATGTTGTTGATCGACTGTGATCTTCGTGCAAGAGAAAAATTGAATGCATCAATTGGAGACCTTGATTGATTTATACACTACACGAAACAAACAGAAATTAAACAGATGACAGCATCCGGAAACAGAAAATTGGTGAATTGTCATCCTCAGGGACACACTTAGGATTAAGAAGTGGAATTTTAAAGCAACCACATTAATATTGTACTTATTTTGAACCTAGACAAATTTTTAAATACACAAGAACGTATCATACCTCGTAGTTAAGAAGTTATAGCAATATCATTCATTCCATGTTCACGAATACAGAATTTGTTCACAGTACTTT
This sequence comes from Sphecodes monilicornis, assembly GCA_913789915.3. NCBI lineage: Eukaryota > Metazoa > Arthropoda > Insecta > Hymenoptera > Halictidae > Sphecodes > Sphecodes monilicornis. The sequence continues at coordinate 17,623,827 of OU565295.1, forward strand.
TACATTTCTCATCAGAAAAATAATTCCATGACGGTTTATTACGATTAACTATGATACTAACCTACCCGACATTTTGACGGGTATCCGTAGAGATAGTTAGACATCATACAGAATTCTGAAATTACAGGGCTGAAGTGAAAATAAATTTGGTTACACAATACTCATCATACTAAACCAATAATTGTCAGCACAAATTGGAAAAAAAGTAATAGTAATTGTTTTTGTAATTTTGCTCATGAAGTACGAAATCCGTCAAAATGGCGGGTCCCGTAAACCTAGTGTTAATGTTTCATGAGAGCAATCATTTTTAAAAAAATGATTTGCAGTCACCAATCAACAATTTCTCTGGGGCGACTGTCTGCAGAGACACACATCCGCAAAGTGTAAATTCCTTAATCCAATTTCTATGAAATAAGAATATTCTGGACGAACAAAAGTGAGTAGACTCTGGATGGGGCTCGGAGGAGCAAGATTAAGACAATAATTTCAGCCATCTTGTAGTTCTTTTATTCAGGATCAAGCCTTCTACCCAACCTTGCGTGGAAAACGGTGTAGGTTTTACAGAATCATTTGATACACGAGGCCATTCGTTCATGTTTCACAGCGTTCCGCGCACCGGCTGGCGATCGGGCTGGATTCCATCGTAACGTGGAAAAAATTGAGGCCATAATGACGACGGAAATTAGAGAGCCGTTGCACCGTGTACACGAAGCAGCGCTGGTAAAAGTTCTCACACCCCATTAAGTATTTGTGCCGTCACTCGAGCGTAGCCGCGAGACTATGGCAATTTCCCCGGGTTAAATAGAGAAAAATGTACCGTAAACTTTCGAGTCTAGCTTTCATCACCAGCCTCTTGTTTTCCAGACATTTCCCCCGTGTTCTTACGAACCGGAAGAAACCGTCGAAATATTAATGATCGTGGTGATCAGATGAAATGATTGTTTTACCAGCGAATTTTCTGCTCGAAAGATCAGGCTCGTTATTATTGCGTTGTGTTTCTAGTAGGTGTGTGCGAGAACGCGAAAATGTATGGATCTCGATAGTCGAGACGAGTCGGAAAGAAATCGAGACGAGACAGGAGAAAAGGAGGTGCTCCCTCACGGAGAAAACAGTATCTACTCACCAACAAAAATCACGCTTTTCCATCCCACAAAAAGTAAAAAACTGTGAGTAAAAAATACGCAGTAAGAAAAACCTATATAGCTCTTTTACGAGAAGCGGTAGCTTTCTCATGGAGAAAAGACGTTGCTCTCTCACGGAGAAATCAGTATCTACTCATCAACAAAAATGATGCTTTTGGCTCGCACAAAAATTAGACAATCCCTGAGTAAAATCAGTAGCTCTCCCACAGAGGAAACAGCGTCTACTTACTAACAAAAATCCCGCATCTCTCTCACAACAAAATCACATTTCTCAGGAATGAAATTAGTAGCTCTCTGGTGGAGAAAATTACCAACCAGTCCTCCCACAATACATAATTCCCAATCCTCGCATTTTGCCGAATGGATGTCGCGTAGAGACGATGCTGGAGCATTAATAAACAGAAGCTGAACACAGTAATCGGAAGGGGCCATCGTGCAAAGAAATTTCCGGATGAATCGTTCGTTGTCGTTGTAGCCGCAAAGAAGGACTGAACGATCCGGGACGAAGCAAAGAAATAGAGATAAACTCTGAGATGGAGAGACCGCATTCATCGGCAAAAAGACAGGCAACACGAGGGGGGCAGATATCCGAGAATTTTTCCGGTCACGATTTAAAAGTTCGCGTTCGAGTGTTCCGTTATTCATGGCGGAATTATTGCCCGCATTACCATTTAACATGGTTAGGGATTCCGGGAGCAGAATCGTTTCCAAGTGGCCGGCGCGCACCGAATCGATTCGTTCGGGCAACCTCTTTTCTCCGGTGTCCCTGCAACAACTACAACCTTATCGGCAGACCGCGATCTCTCTCCACGTTTCTTGCAGCGTTTTCCCTTTACCTTTTTCCTTTGCTTTCTTTTCTCTCTTTCCCTTCCTCTTTCTCCTCTCCGTTTTTCCAACGTTCTCTTCTCCGGTAGCTTTTAAACGTTCCTCGAGCGCCACATTCGATAAAGAACACACACACACGCATACAGACACCGGTGCAATGTTGTACGCACACAGGGACGTGCAGCGTGCAACCGAACCGGTGTATGTATTTCTCGCCGCGGTATTTTCCGTCTTATCGTGCCGGCAGGCTTCATTTATTACGCGGACAAGAATCGGCCAGCAGGTTTTTATCGTCCCCCGAACCGACATGTCCTCTGTTACTGGCAGCTTTAAGATGCTTAATTTCTTTTTACGCCGCGAGACCATTATCGGCCGCCCAGATAAGTCGCTTCTTTCCACCACCGGATCGTTAAACCGAGATCGATGAACCACGGATCGGCTAAATTGTCCTGGGAAACACGCCGACGAAGATCTGTAATGACCCCTTTTTTGTAATCCGAGATAAAAGCAGGATTGATTATTTTAACCCACGGATAATCAAGTTTGTGTCTGGGAAACGTTGTTACTGCGGACTTTATGCATTCGTGTCGATAACGAGCTACTGTAATTTTTACACAAAGTTCACACGGTGCACTAAAAGTGACTATTTTACTATTATAAAAATAACGAGAATGAAAAATATTATATACACGGTGAAATAAATTTGTTGAATAATTCCCACATAAAAGATAACGTTAAAAGTATGAAAGTGAATGAAATACTTAGTGTTGAAACAGTGGAAAGTTTAAAAGAATTTAGGAACGCCAATATATTATTTTAACGTACAGTAATTCCGCGATCTAAGTCCAACGTAACGTTGCGATCTATGTACCTTGGCCTACAGTGTCGCCGAGCAGTGTAAACATGCCGCGTAATCTGATCCTGGGTCGGGTATATCGGTGTGAATCACTACTAATCCAATTACAAAACTTCTTTATTTTTTATTATTTTTTCATGGAGCTTTCACCAACATATTCGTGGCAATTTTCTAATGAAAACGATACCAAATATGATATAATTCCGATATACATTGTACGGACATGCGGGCCTTAGAACTGTGCCGGTGGACGCGACTCTTGTTGTCTCTTTCTTTCCTATACGCTGTCCTTCTTTACGTCCAAAATATTCATCGTATATTACACAAATAAATATCATCGGAATTATATCCTATTTGGTATCATTTTCATTAGAAAAATGCCACGAATATGTTCGTGAAAGTTCCATAAAAAAATATTAAAAAATAAAGAAGTTTTATTATTGCACTAGTATTATCTCACCGATACGCTATTTTTTGTTGCGCCTTCGACCGCGCAGTCCGTGTTTGCATGCTGTCCTTTTCTACGTTCGGCGCGGTCGATGCGGTCACAAAAAAATAGTGTCCCTTCGCGATCTAAGTCCCGGCAGGGAACCGAAAAAGAACTTAGATCGAGGAATTACTATACCGAGATTGACGAAAGACAGAATGAATCTTTTCTTAGGTCACTGTATCGTGTGATTGATACAAATTATTCTTATTGTGCACAAAAGTCCGCAGTCCATTCATTACAAATATTATGTCGATGAATTTTGTAGAAAAATTAAAGAGTTGAAATGTTTCAATGTAGATTACATTTTCGACTGTATGCATAAATAACGATATGTAGATGGCAGATAGTTCTAGTGATTTCTGATGAAGCTGAGAATGCGAGTCACGTAAAAACAGTATAGATCCGGAAAATCGTAGATCCGGAAAATCGCAGATGATTCTGTGAAATAGTTGGACTATCAAACGTTTAGTTTTATTGCAGTTGCTAGTTAAGATACTGGGATCCTTGGAGAAGTTTATGGAATCCTAAAAGGACCTTTAAAGGAGATTCTAGAGATCTGGAGTAATATAGTTTTTAGAGTAATATGGGGAGAGTTATCATCCTCAGATGGAAGCTGAAGGATTACCTCGGATCGTAGGATGATTCTTGATGGACTAACGCGAGCACCAAGGACAGCTCATGATGAAGCACCTAGATCCATTGGGATATTTGTTAGAAGCTAGTTTGAGATCCTAGACTGATATAGGACAATATTATAGTTCTTGAAGTATTATACAGGATTTAATAATTGATCTTGGAGGATCATCCAAAATTCTTGAATAGTCCATGAACGAATACTTGAGAGGTAAGGACCACTATGAATACAGTAGAAGGTCGATTATCCAAGGGATTTTAAAGAATCAAGAATTATGTAGAACCCTTGAACCGCCCTTGAAGGATTCCTTAATGTGGACATGCAATTCCAAATGCAGTAATAGCCCTTGGGAACTAATCTGGGACTCCAGGATAATTTATAAAAAATTATGCAGAACTACAAAGTTATCTTTAAATGATAATTCTATGCAAAATCCAACTGTGGATCCTAGCAGATTATCTGAAGCCCTTGAATGTTTCTTAAGGTGCTACAATATTCAAAAAGTGACCGCCTGAATTTAAAAAATGTACCTTTAAAAAAATCGCCCAAGGAATTCTTTATAAACCTGCGAAAGATCCAAAGAATCCAGTAGATCCTCACGATCCTTCCACTTTGGATCCTCGTCGAAGAATGACATTCCTCATCCATGCGCCCGCGTTTATGCAGTCCGCTCTGGTTTTTAATTAACCATCGCGCATGATCAAATATTGATTCGGCATTATCCTGTGCGCGCGAGTTAATTATTTGCGAAACCGTTGTTTTTCCGATGAATTACGAATCGTAACGATTATGTAAACAGTAGCCACAGTTAACCGATTGTTCGATCCTGAATCCGACGGTGTTTATTATCAATTATTACGCGCAGGGGTTGAAATATACAGTAATTTGTCACGATTCATTGTTTTAGTGCATTCCGGCTCGATTCGTTCTGCTTTGCCACCGGAACGTGAACGTCCAATAAACGTACCACTCATTTGCACGATCTCTAAACAGTCTGCAAACAAACAACGAATTACAACCATCATCAACGAAACATACATTTCACCCCAATCTTTAGTGAGGTGTCCAATTTTCAATCATCCCTGTGAAATCAAACAGGGAATTGGACAACTAACAAAACTTTTCTCACCGACAGTTCTGCAAAAGACAATTTTGTCTTCGCATTGTATACATTAGTCGGAAACGAAACGAATTTTTCGGACAACCAGATTTTTGAGGTTACCTAATATTATTGGAAAATGAATTGAAATATCGCAGACTCTGATAATTCGAGGCTCTACTGTAGTTTGTACAGGGTGTTCCATTTAAGTTGAGATTAAACGTATGATTTATAAACAACAAACTGACACATGTCCTTTAGTGCTTCGAGTGGGGAGAAAAATGGCACTACTAGTTTTCTAATGCATGGGCGTTTTCAAGGTTATTTCAAGGTCATTTTGCATTTTTTATCATAAACCCATATTTTTTATTCCAGAATCATATTCTACTCAAAAAGATGCACAACTTTTGTTTGAAACATCTTTTTTAAGTTCAATATTTCTTAAGATATTTAGGTGATTTTTCATGTTTACGTCAAGGATAATTTTGTTTTTCTATTAAAATGACAACGTTACTTTCTTCTGGAAGATTTTTTTATTTTATTTAAAAACATCATAATAAATGCTCGAAATTTTTACCCTGAACCTCTAGACACTTAGTAATTCTTTTATTAAAATACTCATGAACACATAATAAAGTTCTTACAAACTTACAAAAAAATTTTTCAAACAAAAGTTGTGCATTGTTTTACGTAGAATATGATTCCAAAATAAAAAATATGGGTTTATGATAAAAAAGACAAAATGACCTTGAAATAACCTTGAAAACGCCCACGAATTAGAAAACTAGTAGTGCCATTTGACTCCCCACTCGAAACACTAAAGGACATGTGTCAGTTTGTTGTTTTTAAATCATATGCCTTCGAAATTATTTACAATCTCAACTTAAATGGGACACCCTGTATAAATTGTTCAAGTGCTAACGTCTTATGCTCGGATCAAACTCGACACAGTATAACAAGTAGTATACCATTCACTTTTACAGTTGTTAATAACCCAAACCATAGAAATCATTGCAAAGCTGCGGAGAGCGGTTTGACGGTTGAAATCCAGAAAATCCTAGCAGCGGATTTTTCCACGATTTTCCAGGGACGTAGCCACGAAACCGGAGATCTGCTCGCAATTATTAATCAAGATTTTCGTGTCCCGCGTTTTAACGTGCCGAACAATGGCGCGGTGGAATGCTAATTACCTCTTTCGTCGGAGTCGTGCGGGTGAAAGGAGACATTTCGAGACGCGGAACGTGGTAGGTTAGCGTTCAAGGGGATGGTTAAGGGACTGTAAGGGGATGCGATAACAGAGAGGAATGTCTCCGAGAAGAAAAGGGGGGTGTGGGCGAGGCTCTTCGTGTATAAAAGGGAACAGCCGTCGTTGCCGCTGCGAAGTAACGGGAACGGTAGACAAAGTTTCGCGGAAGTCGCTGGCTTAGGAGTTGATTTTTCTCCCGAACGGAATATTCCACGCTTTTAACAATCTCCGGGCATCGGTAGAGAAGATTCCAAGGCGGAAGGGGGCCGCAACGACCAAGTAATTACATGGCGAGCACTCCCGCCGGAGACTTTTCAAAGGTATAAAAGTGAATAAAGGTTGTTGGACAGAAGGGTCGCGAGGGAATCGACACGGTAAGGAAAGAAGAAGATCGTGATTCCGTGGTCGGAAAGATGCCGATGAACACAGACAGATAACGAACAAACTGCCATATTTACGGCAACGTGAATCTTGATAAACCCGGCGACGTTTGAAACAACGGACACCGTTCCAAATGAATTCCACTGGCTTTCCAGCACCGAGGAAATGCTTCTTGTATTTTACTTTCGGCCTTAAGTTTTGTTATTTGATTATTTAGCTGGCTTTAATAGGTGATCATTTTTTTCTTGATCGATTTTTGTCCGTTCGGTACGAGGTTTAGCTGTGGTCAAGATGGACTATGATATTCTACGATCCACAGATGTTGTGTGCTCTTTATTAGACAAATTTTGTATAGGGAATTTCATTTTTGTAGTCGTATATCACACAGCTGAGATGAAACACTAGTTTGTGTACATCAATTACATTAATTCTTGGAAGTATTTGATTTAACTCCTTGTGCTACCCGCTAACTACTAATTGCTCAGGCCATAATAAACAAGAAGGTCGGTCACGCGTCGAGCCATTTAGTTGTTTAGCCGTGTGCTCGAACTTGCGCAAAATGTATGCGTCTTATGACATGTATATTTCGGCGCAACGAAAGGAATTGTGAAATAATAAACACGTGTGGGCACAACTAATACTTTTAAGATGTCTAGGAAGTAATTATGATCAATTCATCGGTGAACAAAAATGATTTATAATTTGATAGTGGATAATATATCAGTAACAATTTGTAAATTAATACTTAATTTAAATTAATAATGTTTTGAGAAAACTCGTAGAAAATTAGTAATCCTCGTGTTAGTGTTGTTTACGTTTGTCACGAATGAAGTACCACGAGCCAGGCTAGTGTTGTTTACGTTTGGTCCGAACGAAGTACAACGAGCCAGGCTCGTGTTGTTTACGTTTAGTCCGAACGAAGTACCACGGGTCAGGTTCCTCCTTATTTTTTGTGGCCCAAATTTCTTACCACGAGTCTCACTCGTTGTTGAGGGACAAGGGGTTAATGCGTTCCTTTAGAACCGTTGTAAAACATAAATGTATCTGATCAACATTTTTTAAGATAATTCTGCAGGGTGTTTCTAACCCTTTCGTTACGAGCGCCGACTATAGTCTGCATCCTTCCGATGACTTGTGTATACGAGTGCCGACTATAGTCGGCATCCACGTGACGACCTGTGTCTACAAGCACCGACTATAGTCGGCACGCAACAACCTGTGTATATGAGCGCCGACGTGCAATGTGCACACCGCGGACCTAAAGGACTGACCCTAATTCTGCAGGTGTGAGCTAAAAGACGGAAGGGGTATCAACTTGTCGGCCATCTTATGTGGCAAACACTGTGGTGCGCTCTATAGGCAACTTTAAATACTAGTGTAACCCACGCCACGGATTTGTTTATTTTTACTGTTTATTTATTTTATTTTTATTTTTCAGAAAAGACAGCCAAATGTGCAATATTTTGTATTGTTTTATGCATTTATTATTAACGTAAGTTTTGTTTTAGTTGTAAACTATTTTCTGATAATACAATGTAATTTTTATTTTGTGAATACTGGTAAGGTTTTGGCAGTTTTCTTATCCTAGCAACAAATGTTAGTATTCTTTAATTGTTTCTGCATAATAAAATATTTTATTGTTTTATTATGCCCTTTGCTTAGTTATATTGTAGAACTCCTCTTTCCCAACCTCAAAATAAAGAATAAGTGTGAATTATATTATATTGTATGTATATATATATATATATGTATAATATTTTATATATATATATTATATTTTATATATATATATATTATATTTTATATATATATATTATATTTTATATATATATATATTATATTTTATATATATATATATATATATTATATTTTATATATATGTGGGATTAGGACCTCCCTCAGACACAAATACCGTAGGAAATTAGGAAGAAGGCGGGAGGGTTCCGTGGGTGAGCGCGTTAGTCGATCGGCTACCAACACGAGGGCCCGGGTTCGATTCCCGGCGCGGTGCCCTTCCTTTTTCCTGAGATCGTACATATATATAGTATATATATATATATATATATATATATATATAAATCTATATTAAATTTTAATATTTCATATGTATATACAGATATATATATACAAATACACTTGTTATACATTCATTTTTCAGAATCAAATCATATCAATATTCCCGCAACGCAAAAAATATATAGGTGGCAACACTAGTTCTGCCACTCAATATGGCCGCAATCTACCATCCCTTCCCACTCGTGCCTGGAGCCTCCTCACCCATATATCTACTTTACGCTCAGTCCTTTAAGTCCGTGGTGCACACTTTTCGGTGCTGTGCCCCGTTCAATGGCATTACTCCGGACTCCGGAATGAAAGGATTAATATTTGATTCAAATAAGGCAATCTAGAAAGTATTTGGAGATAGTTCTGTATCGGTAAAATAATTCGAGAGCTAATTTTTAATATATGCTTCAAATAAGAAAACCTGGGAAGCATTTGGTACGTGATTAAAATAAGACAATCCGGAAGGCATGTTAAAATAAAGAAATTGGAGGAGAATTAATGAATAAGTTCATAATGAAATATACAACATACTTCGATGAAACAAAAGGAAACTCGAGCAGCGGGATGTAAAACGAATTCAGTAGAAAGTGAGAGTTACTCTCCCCGGGCTTATGAAAATGGTCTTGTGACGGGCACGATGGACAAATGAAAGTAATTAAAAGTATCCCAGCCGTCCGGTCGGGTGTAAAACAAATTGGAGAAGTTGCTGAAGGTCCGTGGAAACCGTGGAAGCACGTCGTAAGACGTGTTCCCTGAAACTTTCCAAAAGGATCATTCGATTGTTCGTCGTGAAGAATTTTCCTCGCGACGAGATTCATGTAACGCGACCCTCCGCGAATTATGCCACTTTCCTATAATTTCCGAGGTACCTACGACCTCGCTGTCCGTTTTTATTCACGACGGAACTTTACGGCGTCGTTTGAGAGTAGGTTAACTAGTGAATAATTCTTATCTGCGTCGATCTGCTGTCTCCATGCTTTTCCTTTCTTTTTTTCACGACTTCCGTGTAATCAACAATCCAACGAGTCCTCCTAAATCCGTCATTTTCTTTTTAATGAATCGCTCACAGTCTTTAACGAGCGCCGAACTACAATCTCCTCTTTCTCTCTTACTTTCTCTCGAGGAGAACCGTTTCACGACAAACTCGAAGAATACACCATTTTAATGGAAAGTTGCGAGCTGCATTGTTACAGCCCCAGCTGTTACTTCGAATTAATTTTGAATACTCCGGAGCGAATGTATTTCGCGAGCAGGTCCTGAGAAATGCGTACCGTGCTGGAATGCGTAATGCAACGTGTAACTAACTACTGCGTCCTTTTGCTGGAAAGTTTCGAGTCTGATCCTGTGAATCGTTATGAGGTAGGATTTCAGACGTGCTTGCTGGAAATGCAACTGTCAAGACGGGAATTTGTTGTTTTTGGTGGTAGCGATATTTGTTCGAAGTAATTTGTAGAAATGGGGATCTGGGACGTATATGTTATGTTATATTGATGCATTGACCAACTATTTATTGGGCCATTAAATCCTTTTAATGCTTACATTTAGCTCGGAGTTGGTAATCGTCAAAATTTTTCGGTCTTTAACACTAAACTTAACACGGTCAAATGACCGGTTCTCTATTTCGAAATTATTGAAATTATATAAACGCTTCCATGGGAAATGATTCAACTAACTTCTTTATGTAAACACAGATCATTATAAAAATCGTAAAAGGTTATAGCAAATTCAATCTTTTCACTTCTATAGAGCATTTCACTTTCATATGTTTTGTGCTTGGTATGTTTAGTGTTAAATAATTTATTAGATGCGAATTTTCTTTTATATTTTTGGAAGATGAAATATAAACACATGATCGCAATCATTATTACTTTTTATACCTTTGGCTCTAGTAATTGTAATTTTTTTTTTGTATTTAATTTTTTAAAAATGCAACAGAACATTCGCAATACTTGTCATATGATCTACTGCGTACAAACTGAAACAGAAATCGGAGTAGTATTTATCGTAGAAATTTATTTCGCCGTCTTCTCTATCTTGAATAATACTAATCGAATTTGTCACACTCATTGTTAGTGCATATATTAGTACAAAAATTAATTTTCAAGACAGATACATATGTCTAAAACGATCGACGTATGAAGAATTCAAGAAAGTGGATGTAATATTAGCTAACAGAGCAAAAATTCAATAAAATCCCACTGAACCCCTTGTCACGCTCGGATCGAGAAAAGCACACATGGTTCAAATATTGAAAATATATTTTCCAGACGCGTAGAAAACGGAGTTTCCGTTTCCAACAAGACAGGAGTTCATTACAGAAATACTTCCTCAAAGAAATTGCTCTTTTGAAAGATCGAGGGCACCGATGCTAAAATTAATTAATAAATTGTACGTGGAAAAGTTCAAGCAGCAATATCTCAAAGTAAAGAACATACCTGAGTGAACGGCAAAGAAACACTAACTGAAGAAGATATTTCCCACTGTACGTAGCAAACGTTCTCGGAAAAATAATTAATTTGAGAGAGACGGGAGTAATTCAAAGGATACTTGAGTAATTAAATTAAATAAGCTCGGCAAACAATCTTTACACTTAGTAGACAAGCTCGAGAAAAATTATGTAATTTCCTAAGCAACAAATTTAGAAAACGGTAGAGTAAATAATTTTCAGTAGGATGTACCGAATCGATGTTCCCCTATCACGTGTCATACAAGGGAGCCGATATCCTCGTAATAGGAATATCCAGGAACAACGGAGTGATCCTGGCAGATCCTCAGTCCCTGGAGAAATGGGATCCTCCCTGATCCCTTAGATCGAACATCCCCGTGGCCTACGAAAATTTGAATCCACAGAGATCGATCGCAAACCTGCGGTGAACGCGTGGGTGGCACGTGTGACCTAGCTTCTCGATATCTGTGAAATTAAACATGACAGAGCATTGTCCCTTTAGGAAACCTGCCACCATAATCCCATTAGCATTCCCATTACTACATTTTCGTTTTAACACTTTGACGATCAATCCTGCTCCTCTCAACATTTTCTTGTCGATGTTCTCTTATAAATACTTGTAGACTTTTATGACTTTGAGACAAGGTGTAAAATTGTAAAACATTAGAAATTTTGAATCAATTTAAACCGACTTTCTCAGAACCATCATTCCACTAATATCTTCAAATTAAGTTGGTTGAAGTTAATAATTTTGACAATTACTTGCATCGAAGTAAAAACGAAATGAATGCAGCTCAATTCTGAATGTACATACCTCATTCTTACATCATTTTTTTTCTACTTGAGCTCTTCGGACTCTTTTTCGCGGTTAAACTGTACTTTGGAGGACCAATTTTTTATAACTCTTTTTTATGCAGTCCTATAGATTTCGACGAGGAAACACCGGCAATGAAAGTCTTATTGCCAGGAGTTCACTGGTTCAGAAGTTATACGCCTGTAAATTTGAGCACTTTCAACTAACTCCAAACCAACATGGACTATACCGCTCAGTACTACTTAGCCGATGCGTTGAACACTCACCATCTATCCACCGCATGCACTCAACAGTCCTACCTCTACCACTCAACGAATATTCAATATGGCGACGCTCTAACCTGTCAAAAATGCTTAAAATTGCTCATGTTTACACGTGTATAACTTTTCAACCAGTGAACTCCGGTAACCAAAACTTGAATTTCGTGTACTAATACTTACACGTCTATCATTTTCTCGTAAAAATATGGTGCATTGCATACAGAAAACTTGAAAATTCTTGGTCCTCTAAAGTAAAGTTCAGCACATTCGCTTTATAATTTATTGGAGTTGCAATGCTACAGAGAAACGAAAACTTTTTAGAAACTGAGAGTGCAAGTGAGCATGATTTAAATAAAGAGCTTGCAGTCTTTGAAAAATGAATGGCTATAAATACAAGCCGTAACGTTAGGTTTCGCAATAAACATGTCAATATCTTACTTCATTTCTACCATCATAGATCTTTCAATTCCTAACAAAGTTTCACAGTCTTAGACTTCTACGCGTAACTTTGAAGTAACACATTGAAGTAGCACACTTTGTTCACCATCAATTAATAGTATTTAAATCACACACTTTCCACCCCCCATTTTCTATGTATCCACTTCCTGCTCAGCCCCTCAAAAATTAGACTTCAGAAGCTCAATGCAAATCTCTCTAATCACCAAAAATCTCCGAAGAGAACGCCACTGAAAAACGTACTATATTTAATCAGCACACGCCGACGACTGCAGAAAAATCGGCAGTGTCAAAGAAGCCGATCGATCGTAGAGGGAAACACGGGTTTCCCGAAAAAAAGGGAAACCGGAGGCAAACAAAGAGGGGAAAAAGGTGTTTCAATCTGACCGCGGAATCTCGGATAAAGCCCGGGATCCCGGCGGAGCTTTATCCGAGGTCGACGTCTGCTCGGACAATTTTTTCTCCCTTCCTTTTCTATCTTCCTAAACCACCCCGTAGCAAAAAAGGCTCGCGTCGCTATTCACTCGAACAAAGGTGCTTCTTTAATTGTAGCCGGATATAAAGCTGCTCCACGTCGACGAAGGTGACGCTTTTCACGATTTTCACAGAAAACGTAGGGTTGGAACACTGAACGTTGTTTCGAGGGTAAAACCTCCTTTATCCGAAGCAATTGATACTAAACCGGATACATACGTGTCCCAAAAATGTACTTCCTTGAAAGGGGTGATTCCTGAGGTGATTTGAAGTAACTTTTTCCTTTGCGAAAATGTTCTCCGTGGTTTCGTTGAGGAGTTATTCACGAAAAACGCGGGCCAATCATAGCGCGGTTAACAACAGACGGATTCCGGCTCAGCCAATGCCACCGCAACGCTGAGAGGGACCTATCGTTGAACCGGAATCCGTCGACTGTAGCCGTGCTCTGATTGGTCCGTGTTTTTCGTGAATAACTCCTTAACTAAGCCACGGAGAACATTTTCGCAAAGGAAAAAGTTACTTCAAATGAACTCAGGAATCACTTTCTTTAAGGAAGTACTTGTACAACATTTTTTGGTCAGCCTGTATACGTACCCCCAATAGAATCTCCATTGCATAAACTACAGGCCAGCATACTATTAATTGAGCTGTTGAATGTAAAACTACTGTGAGTCATTGTGTGTCTGTTTGGTTTCAAACCACGCCACACGGGTTTATAGAACGTCTATAGTACATTATAGAACGTCTATAATACATTATAGAACGTCTGTAGTACATTATAGAGCGTCTATAGTACATTATAGAAAGTCTATAATACATTATAGAACGCCAATAGTAGATTATAGAACGTCTGTAGTACATTATAGAACGTCTATAGTAAATTATAGAACTTTTCCTCGTTATTCAATGATTAACTGTTTTGACTTGCGACATTTTTCCAGTAAACGGCTCAGTTACAGCCAGTCTCATAATCGATGGCACACAATGTAAATTACAATAACCTTCTTACAAGTGGACTAAATACTTCAGCTTTTCTGCTAAGCTATACAGATTAGTTTACTGCATGATATGTGATGAATATTGTGGGAAAATTGCGTTTAGTCTGAGCTACAGACAAAAAATAGTAGAAGTTGCTTTTTACAGCTCTTCTATTTGGGTGACGAGAATTTAAATAAAATGTGTTCTGTAGATTGCTATAAATTATATACAGTCTGGAACAAAATTGTGTGTCATCAATTATGAAACTGATTGTATGTGAACGCGTATGGAACATATTAGTACCGGAGGTGACAGTAGTTAGCGAGCCTTTATTAATCAAACTCGTTGGTTACCTGAACGGCCTTATACTATGTGTGTTCCTATAAACGAGGTTTTACAGTGCAAGTGTGTTGACCTAGATCGGTGCAAATGCTTGCCATTTGTTCGACAGCTGTATCTTCACCCCCAACAGAAGCCCTCAACCTGTTTCGGAAATCTGTCTGATCACGCGACGTCGATTCCCAATGGCGCCGCGGGCCGACAACGCGGAAACGGCCGTCAGCGCATCGATGATCACTCCCGACAGACATACCCGCGAAAATTTATGACCACCGCTGAAAACGGATACCTCAATCCCTACCATGCACCCCGGGCCAATGCCAATTCCATTCGAAATTGAATTGCCTTTTCGTAAAACTAATATTTCCCAGCAATTCTCTGGGACAAGCACGACTCGTCACGGCTTTCTGCCACCGGTACTCGATACTGGCGTGTACACGGCCCGCAAAATGTGTTTGAATATCAGATTTCGCGATTTTTCAAATGCTGTTGAGATTTGAGCGCGAGCGGAACTGTGGACGGTAAATTTTGGTTGAAATATTGGGCGTAGGAACCAAGTTCTTTGCCGAAAAAATGGAGAGATGCACTTCCTGCCAATGCGGAGAGTGCATCTTCTTATTTAAGTCCGGATAAACCATCAACCAAAAATCGTAGATCGAATTTTATTGTTTAGTTGCAAAGGAGACTCCAATCGTGATATCCTTGGTGGTTTGGGTATCAGAAGAAAATTATTTACATCCTTCAAAAATGTCTGAATTTGTACATTTCAAATAATTAGCCTTTTTTTTGAAATGTGGGGAATCCGCCTTATGGATACCCTCCCACCTCACCTGTAGTGGAGAGAGGGTTATGTTGGGCTCACCTGTCCGAGGGCAGGCATACCAACTAAGCCTCACATTCTACCGTGCCCTGGGCCCCATCTCCACCGGAATGGACCGCCCTCTCATGGACACACGGGAGGGGAGAGAAACTCCCCTCCGGCCAACCTATTTGGGACACGGTGTCTACCATCACCGGGACCTACCATCCCCTTCCCTGGGACCGTCCGTTGGACAATTGGGTAACAGGCCCTCTTGTACGACGACCCCCGGATACGTCCTTCCCTCCACCTCGCCGGTAGGGAATGACGTATCCGACTTCCGGTAAGGCCGATCCTGCTTAGTGGAGCAAAGCTCAAACCCTAAGGACCGACCCCCTTCCCTCCCTGGTGGGCGTGGTTACACCGGTGTGGCCACGCCCACTATACCCCTCCCACATTCGCTAATGGGGGCGTGGCCGTGGAAGGAGGTTGTCCTCTTCCTTCAAATAAGTAGCCTGTAAAACCTAATTTCAGTAAATACGTCAGTCGATGATACAACATGCTACCACATTTCTGACATTTTCCAATTACCAAATCAAGTCCTAAAAAGTCCGTTACTGAAGCACATACAGAAAAATTCGCGACAAATCGAGTTCGACCACGAAAAATATCAATTCGGCAGGGACATTGAGTATAGAAAGCGTCGCCGTAATGTCTCGAGCTAGAGTTCGAAGAGAAACGATCATGGTTCCGCGATTAATTAAATCGACGCAGCAAAGTGCACGGCTTTATTCGGGTTCCAGGAATATCGCGTAATGGGACGTTCGGTCGAGCGAGGTTCGCCATTTTTGATAATGACGGCGTCGGCCATTGCCAAAAATGCAAATCGGCCGTCACAGGGACAATTTACGCGGTCGCCACGGCACGTTGCGCAACGTCCCCTAAGCGCTGCTTATTTGTAATATCCGTGATAAAGATGTCTTCGTTACGAGGATCCAGAGCCCCAGTGCTTCGTTGGATCCACGATCGAATTTATTCGGGGAGTTCCCCGCAGTAACGGGCGGTGATCCAACCCCGGCTTCTGGTGAATCCCATTTCCCGGGGTTTTAACGGGCCACGATGCAGGCTAAAGTCTTCCCTGAATTTTTATGAATGGCCAGATTTCTCTGATACACGTATTCCTTTGGCCCGGCGAATATTCCTGAATGGAAATCGCGCGGACGTCACCGATAAATTCACGTCATGCCTTGGTAGCCATTTTATTTATCCGCCACGTCGTGGGTGCGTAAAACGTCATGGCCATGTTCATTTACATAGTTTCAGTATTTTCATCAGTAATTTTTCTTGCGAATTTTATTTAAATTATATTTGGTATTTTCTATCGGTTCTGGCAATGAGTTGCTAATATTCTCAAGCTGTTTATATTAATGGACACTTTTATATGCCAGTTTGTGAAAAATGGAATCGAAACATTTTTCTATAATCCCTGAACATTATCATTCTTGTATTTTCTCTGCAATTCCGACCAATTGCAATTTTTTCAAAATTTTTTTTCGCGTTGTGTAGTGAACAAATTATTCTAAATTTTCAAAGAAAGAAAATCCAAGTCGAACGGTCCCATATTAAAAAGTTATGATTTTTTTAAGAGAGTCAGAATATTACTGGGAGTCACTGTTAAGTGTTAAATTGTTGTAGAGTCTTCGCAGTTCCGTGCTTCACACGGCAATACTTAAAATCGGACCTCCAGTGATTACAATTACATAAAATAGGATGATGCATGGAAGTTTCGGTCCAACCAAGGTCTGGAGGATCAATGTCTGGTTCAGAGAGTTTTCGGCGACCTTAGCCCGCTTTGAAATCCGAATGCGCTCAATGTTCCGTAATCTGTCGGTAAATACGAGCCTTTGTGAAAAACAGGAAACACGTGAATAAGCGCAAAGCCGATTTAATCTTGAATGTCTCTTCAGCTCGGCCGTAGGATCCTCGAAAGCGAAACTCAGTTGTGTTACTTGCTCTGCTGGCGAGCAGAACCGTCTTCCAACTCAAATTTAACATAAATAACCGTGTCACATTAATTCTTCAATTTTGTATCTGTTTTACATCAAATCTGTCATCAATCTTTCTTTATCTTCTGCAATCATTTTCTTTATCTTCGGCAATCTTTCTTTATCTGCTGCATTCATTTTGATTTCTATTGATTCGTTTGAAGTGTCAAGAAGCACAGAAGCACTTTCTAGTGTCGACAAAGTTTCCCGCACTGTGTTTCATGAAGAAGTGAAGTTGATGATGGATGGCGTAAAAAATGTAAACTTGGTGTGGGCGTGAGTTTTACTGTGGGGCACGCGGATTCGTTGACTGGCATTTTCCGGGAATTGGTAAGGGGCACGGTGGTCTTTGATAATTGGCCAAAACATGGAATGGTAAGACTAAATGACCGCCCCCAAACCGGGAGTCACTCGCAGGTACGCTTGTAACATCGAGTGACGCACGCGGGGAATCCGCGAGTCCCATTGCAGTACCGCAGCAGGCAATAAACCAGAAAAGCGCCTTGACACGAACAAGGAAAGCGGAAAGAAGGACTCGACAATGGCTCGACTTCTGGTTACCAAACGTGGACAATGGGTCAATAAAATGCTAAATGTTTTGACGAAGAGTAACTTTTGGGGAATATTGCTACTACGGATAATTCGGTGCTATTAGTATCTGTTATTTTGGAAAACGTGCAGGGCAGATGGGGCATCGAAGGAGCCCAAAAGCCTTGCTTACGGTTCACAAATGCGGATAGTCGTACTGAAATAAAGTAATATATCTTCGTAAAGATATCCTTTTCTGAGAAACGGAACAGCGTTTAAAGAATTTCCTTGCATCGATTCGAAACGATTATAAATCTTGATTAGCCACTATACTGTACGCGAATCCTCTTTCGATTCACGCGATTCCGTTGCTCGCGTTTACGAATCCCCGGACGAGTAATCGGACAGGGATCCACAGTTCGACGCGCGTTAATTAGCACTTTGCGCCGGATTAACAGTCGTCGACCTATTGTTTCGGTTTTAATCAGCGTGACGAGGCGGTCGGTGACGAGGGCTAGTTTCCCGGAACTCCTTCGGCCCCCTTTCCAACGCGGTTTACGACCGGCTTTACATCATTCCTATTCAACGGCGTGCTAAGAAATTCCCGGCGACGTAATTGGAGCGATGCGGAGCGGTGCGGAGCGGTGCGGAGCGGTGCGGAGCAGATCCGGGCGTGAAAATCAAGCGTGTTTCCGCCAGCTCGTCACGTTCCGATCGTAAACTCCGCCGATGCTTCTCGCTGAAATGGAACTTAAAAATCGACGGCGCCGACATGACCGCTCGCACTTCACGAAAATCGTATTTGCGAGATCGCTGGTAGGTGTTCTGAAGTGGATTCGCTAGTAGATTATCTCTCATGACAGGTGTAACGTGGTTTATTGTCGCGAAAGTTGCCGCGATTGCCGCGGGAAGCGTTTTTCAGGCCGTTTCACCAGTAGTCGATTGGTTTTCGATATCCATGCGAGAGATTTCGTTCAAAATTGAAACAGGTACAGTGCGTACGATTTTAAGGAGGGTTTAAGTTATCGTTTTTCCCATCGCGAATATGTTCACGAAGTACAGAATTTTGAACTTCACAAGTTTTGTCCAAATTGAAGAAAAATCGTTCCCTTGGACATTTAAGAAAGAAAAGAACAATTTTTTCATTCAACAAAGAACAAAATAAAAAATTGTTTTTTATCAAATGCACAGCTAAAGATTCTGAACATCCATATCGTCTGTTCAGGCGAGAATCAAGCATAGAAAACGCGATCGAAGAGGATCTGCAAGTGGGAGGCAATAATTTAGCACGGAGTGTCGTGGGATCAATTGACTCCGTTTCTAACGAGTGTTATAGAAGCAGGAAAAGAGCAGCTATACAACGAGAGCGTTCTTGATCGAAATCCACCTGCGCCGCGCCGTATCATCGCAGTCAAAGCGTTTTAATGGAGGAGCTTCGCTAAACCTGACGCTGCTGATCAACCGTTGCTTTTCTCTTTCGCTGGGGGTTTTCACGAGGAAGCATGCTTCTTCTTCGCGCAAATAGATACTCGGCCCAAAGGAAATTAGCCGGACAAAGGAAGGAGCCGCTCCACTTCCGAGCGATCCCTCTCTAAGGAACAATGAACTGGAATCACGGTAATTGCATTCTTTCCTCGCTGCCGCGGTGGCCGTCGAATGGGATTTCGTCCGTTTCATTCAACAATGATGAATTTTGCTTAAATATGCCAACAAGGCGGAAAAATAGTTATTCAATAAGCTGCAGAAACGCGAGTTGTACCTTTGAATTGCTACACAAACGTATCGTTCCAAGGAAACGCGTTTCTGACAGGTACCATTTTATTTCAATGCATTTATTGTAAGAAGACTGGGGAAATATTATAAGTGAACTTTATGGAGCTGAAGTTATATGAAAATGTAATTCTTCTTTTAATTATTCTAATAAGTCAGAAATAATGAAACAATGGCCGTAAATTCATATAATGGCTTCATTGCCTTATACTTCACTTGTTTACTTTCATCATAATTGTTCAATGGTAAGAAACTGCAAAATTTAAGGATCAAGTTGTCATAATAACATTCGATTCAATTTTGTTTTATTACCTCTCGAAATTGTACTATACTCTAGTGTCCCTCGATCATTGAGTTTGTGTAGCTTTGTAAAGATTTATTGTATTTTAAAGAAAATTCAGTGCAATTGAAGAAATATTGTGGTTAACACGAAGATAAATAATTGCTTGTGACCAAAGTGTGTTCATATGAAATTTCCCCGATGCATTTCCCGCAGTTTTTGTACACACATTTACGCTAATTAATACGCTCTTTGTGAAGGATATTATCGGTTACTAAATTAATAAAATTAATGGTGAAGCGTTTATGAGAATCGAGAGATGCTCGCGAATTGCTCAAAGCGTCCGGGATCCGCACAAAGCGTGCACCACATGAATTGTTAATGAATAAATTCTGGAATATCCTCGATCATTTACAGTGAATAAAAAACTGGTTGAAACGCGAATAAGTTTTAATAATCTCCCGCGAAGAGTATTCTCTGTATTCTTTGCAGAACGAGATCGTTTCTGTTTAATTTCTCTCTTCGAAAAGAATTACTCGTTAACAATATACATTAGCGTAAAAATTCGCTTTTCAAAGCGCACAACGCTTTCTTCGTAATTTACACAGTCCGCTAGTAACCCCAGACTCGAATTCGAAAAAACGTGAAGAATATACAGGAGATTTTATTTTCTTGGTAGATTCTTCCGTTATTATGTTAACTCGAGAATGAACCCGACACTCTGTAAAATCCTGATTTTGTACGTTTGTGTTCCATAAAAATATTTAATGAACCAGACACGATAACATTTCATAAAATATCAATATATTTCTAGTTTATTTAAGCTGTCCATAAGAGAAAGAAATTGCCTTTTAAATTAAAATTAATTATACTCATCTGTAATTTTTTAAAAACTAGACTGCAGAAGTTTATGCAAAGTTTCACACTCATGTATAAATTTAGACAAATCTCCTTGCGCTCTAAATAAATCAATATCAGTAAATTAGCTCACAATAATTTATAAATGTAGTGATTAAATTCTGTTCGATTGTTTTTTATGATTTTACGATTTTTACGATTTTACAACCGTTCGAAGATTTTTGAGCGCTATAAATGACAAACGTTCCCAAGATTTCAGTCAACCTTCCTATCGATCAGGAACAGCAGGGTTTGTTGAGGTGTTTGTCGATTTCTGAACCATTTCGAAAAAAGAGATTCCCATTTCCGTTCGCCTAACCGTTGTGGAGTCAGACCAACGCTGACGTTATCCTGCAGACTGAATCTCTGGCTTTTTTCCCCGCTAGAGGTCTCCTTTGTGTTCGCTGCTCGTATAAATAACGAGGTGACGGTTCCTTCCTTCTCCACATTAAGACACTCGACGCGCAAATCCGATTTGCCAGGTGAAGGTTTCCTTGAGGAAGAGAAGGATCCTCGTCCTTGAGTTAGCTCACTTTGGAACACGAGATACCTGTCCTCTCGGAATTTCAGAGCGTTACGTGGACTTGTTCGAAAGCTATGAAAATATTTGAGCAGAGCCGAACGAGAAACCTATTTTCGACGAACCTCTTCCTCGCGGCGAAAAATCGCATTCCTCGGTAAAATGAATTTTTACATTATTTAATAACCGACATTTTTGTTCGTGGTTGCATCACACATCATCGTAGCTCGCGAACGAAATATTGCCTCTCGCGGAAAAATTTTCGATAGAAATTTTGAACGTGGTTATTGAAAGACTGATTTCAGTGTTTGCTAATAACGAGAAATGGTGTAGAAAGATGTGATTAGAAAAGAATATAGATAAGTAATAGTATTTAACACTAGATTTACGGGTCCCGTCAAAATGACGGATTCAAACATTTTTAATTTACGATTACTAAGAATGTAAGGAGGCATTCGTGAGAAATTATTAAATAGATTCATTTTTTTGTCTACATATTACAATAAAAATCACTGAAGATCTAAGTAAATACAATTTTATTATTTTTATAAAGCAATATAAAATAATCAATTTTAGTGCTGCGTAAACCTAGTGTTAAAGATGAATGTTACTATGTATTGTGATATAATACATAGAACTGATTTGAGAGTTGATGATTTCATTGTTTATTTACAAACCTCGAGAGTCGAGTTGCAGTTCATGATAATTGTGAAGGTTTTATAGTTATCCACCATGGTTTTATGGCTCGATCGTGGCTCCTTGTACGGATCATTTAGATCATATCCCAGGGTGCATCGGAGAGTGGGAGATGTATATATACCAGGTCGTAAAAGTAGCACCGTATTACATTTATCATAAAAAGAAACTTCGCGGATAGTGATAGGTATTCATGTGGATGATTTAATAGCTGGATCGTGTTCATTGGTCCTGCCTCCTTGAAAGACCTGTGGAACGTCGCAGCATAATAACACCTAAAAAGTAATTGCCGGACTTTAGGAACATATGTTGACAATAAATCACTAATGGAGATGAAGTGGATAAGGTAGTATAAAATAATAAGATTGTCCCCACTTCGTTTATTACAATATCGGTAAGCGCGAATGTCAGTGCAGTGCTGGTGTTACAGTCTCGGAGGCTTAAAATCGACTGGCAAGGGGGTAATGTGGCGGCTACTTCCTATGCTCGTCAACAGAGGGACATTACGACAACACCTTTCCCGCTACTACCTGACTCTTCCTCTGTTTGTATATATACCTAAAACTGTCCTTACGACATCCCGCGTCTAAGGCACGGGTCCGCTAGATAGCCTTACCGACGAGTCCTCTAGCGGGCCTAGGACGAAACGCTTCCTTCTCCTTTTTCATCCTCTCACACACTTTACAGCCGCCATAGAGAGATAATGTCAACTGGAACAACTAACTTGTCCTACCCGCTAACTCACGATTGCTCGGACTATAATAAACAAGAAGGTCGGTCACTCGTCGAGCCATTTAGCTGTTTAGTCGTGTGCTCGAAATGGCGCAAAATGTATGCGTCTTATGACATGTATATTTCGTCGCAACGAAAAGAATTATGAAATAATAAACACGTTTGGGCACAACTAATACTTTTAAGATGTCTGGGAAGTAATTATGACCAATTCATCGATGAACAAAAATGATTTATAATATGATAGTGGATAATGTATCAGTAACAATTTATAAATTAATACTTAATTTAAATTAATAATGTTTTGAGAAAGCTCGTAGAAAAGTAATAATCCTCGTGTTAGTGTTGCTTACGTTTGTCACGAATGAAGTACCACGAGCCTGGCTCGTGTTTACGTTTGGTCCGGACGAAGTACAACGAGCCTGGCTCGTGTTGTTTACGTTTGGTCCGAACGAAGTACCACGAGTCAGGTTCGACCTTATTGTTTTTAGCCCAAATTTCTTACCACTAGTCTCACTCGTTATTGTAGGCCAAGGGGTTAAATATACATAAGAATTATTTAATACACGTATGTAACCTTCTCGCACGGCATACTATTCCAAACTGCACTAACGCTCGCTTGTTCTTCCGTCGCTCGATCGTTGTTTCGCTCGTACAATTCAAATGTATACATACACGTTTTCTAACATACATTACATTAAAGTCATAATAAAATCTATTAATAATTAGTTAATTTTTTGTGCGATGGTTCGTTTTGACAATTTTTCAATGGCTACCATAGCTAGATCCATTAAAATCCTTCAGCAAACATTCTTTAATACATATCATCAAACCCATTTCTATCGATTTAATGTTAATTCAATGATTGGGTTTAATATAGACAGCTAATAATATAAAGTGGCTTCTGAAATGCGACGTTTTGAATTCTGGGTCAAAATGGACCCAACTTCCGTTGTCCAGGGGTTAAAAACGATTAAAATACGATAATACAATAAATGAATATTAAGAAGAATGACAGTACAGAGACGAAAAATTAGTACGAAGAAAATAATAGCCCAGGGTAGATAATGTCTCTATTCAGTAGAAGAGACGTGCAATTGTCGGACCCGCTATTACCACTGCTAGAAAGTTATGGTTTGTTTGACTAAATTATACTCCTTCTTCCTAGATAATCTCTAACATTTATCTTACAACTTCTGAATAATAATTCTGCAAGCTTTCATTATTTAATTTACGTATCTACGCAGCGCAATGGAGCTCTTTAATCTACTTAAAATGAAGTTATTACAGAATCACTGCAATCTTATCCCACTTTCAACTGACAATTATTTAATGTAACGCGATTGGTCGTAAAGTCAGTCATACCTCTAGAGAACACAATATTTTAACCCTCAGCGGACGGGAATTATTTTTAGCACACTTCTTGATGGGTCTCGGTTAAATTTTCCTAGCGAAACAAAATGGCATACTCAAGAGTTAAGTGTACGAATTAAATGAAGGAAAACGGGCTGTGGTCAGTGAAAATTTGTTTCATATCTTTTGAAAGTAATAATTTGTTTAAAAATTATTCACAGTCGCAGAACAGTAAAATTGCTTGGGCGACTGTCAGCAGACACGCGTCCGCAAAGGGTTAAAACAATTGTCGACAATTTGTCGACGACAATGTACGAATGTTGTTCAAGGAGGTAAATTTTCACTCAATTTCAATGACCAGAACAACAACATGGAAATGAAATGAAATTAGTAATCGATGTAAGTGTTGGAGAGCAGGTCGCCTGACATCGCGTCCACCGTCGTTGTCGTTAATGAACATCGCCGTCGGCAATTTCCGCGGAAATTAACGAGGCCGTGCGGTACAGTAGCGGCTGCCTTGTGCCAATAACCCGAGACCGTCAATTCGTGTTTCGTTCGATTTCAAAGCTGGCCAATGTATCCAGTTCGATACACGAGCCCCGCGTCCGTGTCCGGTCGCCTCGTTATTTTTAAACACCGATTAACGAGGACCGGAAGCCCTGGCCGATCTTCTAAAGGTGGACGTGTCGGATTACCACCGCCGGAGGAAGGACTGCGCTAATTATACTTGTAATTAGCGGCTCGGACGCGAACGAGGACACCGTTTTCCCATCGGCTATTCTCCGCGGCAATCCGTATTGATGCGACGGATTGGCTCGCGAGCGAATCCAATGCTCGTGAGGCCGGCTAAAAGAGAGAGAGACAGAGAGAGAGAGAGAGAGACAGAGAGAAAGAGAGAGAGAATAGGAAAAAGTGTTGAATTTCGCATGACGCCGCTCTTTGACGAGCACGTTGACGCGGCGCTCGTTCGATGTCGGCGAGACGGAACGTATATCGAGCTCTGTGACACCATGTTTCATTGAAATATCGCCGCACGAATTTCGGTCGACGCTGACGGAGAAATGATCAAAGCCATTTTCAATGAGTTAGGTTCATAAGGCGACAACGTTGATCTGGCGGCGGTACGACATAGTCTGTTTAAAATGAATGAATAATTGTCGCGGTGTGCTTGCAACTATGATTTATTTTACGATTATAAAGATTAGAGAACTTCTTCGATGTTTATAATATACTAGGAAAGGAGGAAAATTTATATTATACAGGGTGTCCCAGGTAACAGTTTTCACGATTTTTTTAAGTACTTCGATAATCTGCGATAAACTACGATTTGCTCTCGTGACAAGTCGAGAATAAACAGAAGAACTGTCTTAAGGTCTAGTCACCAACTACCTTAATAGCTAAGCCATCATACAGTAGGTTGACACTTTTTTTCTTTGTTGTGAATTGTCGACAGTTCGCAGATAGCAGCGAATCCATACAGCATGCGAAGAACTTCGCTACGACATTATTGTAAGAGCAACAAATGCTAATTTACTAGGAAGAACGGAAATGTGCCTACAACAAAACGGATTTCGATTCGAACATTTGATGTGACTTTTTTACGAAATCGTTTGCGTTCATTTAGTCAAGGTTTCTGAATTAAATGTAATTTTGAGTCTTAATAATAAACACAAGTTATTATCACCCATTCAAGCAGATTGTCATGTTTTGTTGAAATTTTCATTTCTTCGCCTTCAAGGTCATCCCAAGGTCATGGTATACTAGGTCGTTGAACTCGTCTTGACACGGGCTATAATACTGTTAAGTCAAAAATACAAAGTGCCGTTTAAAAAAATGAAGGTAGCCTTGACAATACTGTAAAAAAAATGTTTTTCGAACTTTTTTTTATTGCAATATATAGCCAATCGATAACTGATCAACTTTTGTTGAAAATATTTTTTGTCAGATTATCGCAAGTATTCTCCAATGGATAAATATTCACTACAATAAGACCGAATGAAATGGAATTAACAACATACATATTAGGTTGGGGAGAAAGTTTCTTCGTATTGTAATACAGAAATGAATCAAGTTTCTTACATATTTTAAATGAAGTTTGTTAAATCAAGTATGTGCCATTTTGATCGACCACCTTTTGCCATTTTTGAGGTAAAACCGTCTAGTTCAACTGTTTGCATGGTTTTATTGAGTTTTTCAGTGACTGGTCAACCAGAACGAGGTATATGTATTTTTGACATCAAAATTTCCAGATTGAAAATGCTTGAACCAACTTTGTGCCACACGCACTGATACTGTATCGCGTCAATAAACATCGCAAATTTGTTTAGCAGCTTCATCGCATTCTTTCCTTTTTCGTAATAAAATTTCGAAATGTATATTTTCACTCATTTTCATGACGTAATAACTTTTGACTAAATAAACAAATATCACAATTTTTTTCAGCAGCTTGAGTCCCATTCTTTCCTTTTTCGTGATAAAATTTCAAAATGTATCGAATTCCTTTTATTTTCACTCATTTTCAAGACGTAATAACTTTTGACTAAATAAACAAATATCACAATTTTTTCAGCAACTTGAGCCGCATTCTTTCCTTTTTCGTGATAAAATTTCAAAATATATCCAACTTCTTTTATTTTCACTCATTTTGAAGACGTAATAACTTTGGACTAAATAAACAAATATCACAATTTCTTGTTTTTAATTACTCTATGATATATCACCTTTCAGACGCATTTAAGCAATGCCAGATCCGATTAATATTAACAGAGTTATGACATGGTACGACATATATCGGGAAGATATCAAGAAACCTTCTCCCCAACCCAATATTTAGCAGATACGGTTGAAGATCGTTGCATCCAGTATGCAATCGACACGCGTCGTTTCGGTTTCCAGCGAGTTGGCACCGATCTCGTCGATTTACGGGCTGCGAGAAAGATTGATGAGTGGTTTCGATGTACTATAGTAGTGTGGCCCACCCCCTAATTCCGCGCAATACGCGGCTCCTGGTAACAGGCATAATAGGCATAATTGAATAGACCGTGCGCACATAATTATTCTCGCAGTACACTAGGCCGCGATTACGACGCAAAACGCGCATTATGCGGTGCACCGTATAGAAACCTGTTCTCTCCCTGTTCCCTTCTCTCGCTTTGCCAAACCTCCCCTTTCCTTCTGTATAATATATATGTATACATACACACATACACACATGTACACCGCGATACAGGGAATAGTTGAGCCCCGCAATTTATCAACTGACCCATTTCCCAAAGTCACGCCGAAAGATCGGAATACCCCAGCGAGACAGAGAGCGTTTCGATTGTTTCCGGCCTAGAGGCGCCGCGTGGCTCGGATTCCCGTTTAACTATTACGCATTCCGCTGCATCTGACCTCTGATGACACCCCCTTGCCACCCCTTGCACGATCTTCCAACAATAATTAAAAAATTCACATTCGACCACCGAATGAAAATTTTTAACCGACGCACTTCACATTTTTTCGTTCGCAGCAAAATTTTTAGACAAACCTATCTCCGATCATTATGATCCTCGTGCAGCTTGTCAAGGACACTCTCCTGAGTCTACTTGTTAGTGAGGAGTCTACTCTTTTGTAGTTTGTTCATAAATATTTGCAGTTATCGGATTTTTACGTCAACGTCTTCGATTGTACTTATTTAGTGTTCTAACTTTAAATTGATATCTATTTCCAAAATCAGCTGGTCTGCAAACTGATATAACTTTGTAAAAAAAAATGTTAGAGAAATAATTCAGGGCAGGTCTTGCAAAAAATAGAGTGTGGTGAAAAAGTGAAAATATTGTGGGATTAGGACCACCCAGACCACAAATACCGTAAGAAATTAGGAACGAAGGCGGGGCGGTTCCCTGGGTGAGCGCGTTAGTCGATCGGCTACCATCGCAAGGGCCCTGGTTCGATTCCCGGCGCGGTGCCTTCCTTTTTCCTGACATCCTACAACTGTGGGCTCGTCCGGGTTGGGGGGAGCACCGATCACCGCACAATGGCGACGATAACAGACGAAGACGAAACAAAGTACGAAATACGAAATGTGAAGTTACGAAACGAAGGCAAGGTGTGTTGATGGCGCTGAGGTCAAAACATACACAAAAAGACGAACACGCTGTAATGAACATTCGATGGTGAATGTCATTGCAGGATGGTCGAGTGTGGGATTAGGACCCCCCAAATTAGGAAGAAGGCGGGGGAGGGTTCCGTGGGTGAGCGCCGTTAATCGATCGGCTACCACCGCGAGGGCACGGATTCGATTCCCGGCGCGATGCCTTCCTTTTTCCTGAGATCCTACAATATTTTTGACAATTCTTCAAATTCAAACAAATCTACCGACGCTAAACAATTTTTCCCTGGACTAAAATCAACAGGAATCTCAATCTCAGAGTCTCCTCTTTACAACAATCGTCAAAAACATGATCCACTATTTTTTTTTCACCGTTTTATTCAAGTCTGAATAGAAAGCCTATCGTTACTGAAAAATGTCCCACAGAAGAGGAGACCATAGCTTTTCCATTATTATACAAGAAGTAGAATCGCGATTAAAAAAAATTATTTACACCATCGAAAGCAAAGGCTTTAAGTTTCAAAATTATCTGAGAATCATTTTCCTACGATTCATCATTACGGAGTTATAAACTATAAAAATATCAAAGCATCTGCATGTTAAAAAAACACGTAGTTAAATTTTTCTACTTGCCGGACTCACCTGGCCAGGTGAGCGGTTTCGTATCGTTGTAGAATGGTTTGACAGTGATATAGTGAGCCGCTGATAACGATTGCAGGTTTGTCCAGCGAAAAATCTTGAAGACCTTTCCCGTGGTCGCAGTCGCGCTTGCGAGGGCGCATCCTCGAGCAATTAATCACGGGACCGACACTCGCTCGTGTCGGGAATTTACGACGGGAGCGCACCTGTTCGTTAGTCGCTGGCCAATTATACACGCGCGCCCCGCTCCCGTGGAAAACGATAAAGCATACACCGCCGCTGTGCACGAAATAATAGTATTTACGCGCAATTACGCTCTGTCTGCTCGCAATTATTTCTATGAACAACACGCCGGAGCGCAACGGGGCACCGTACTCGTGCACCGGTAAATAATTATACAACACGTATTTATTATACAAACACTAACGGGCCGGAGGATCGAAATTGCTCGCCGATCCGCCATGAAATCGCGCGTCCCCGTGATGACCTAGCACCCCCGAATCGAATTCTACGCCGACCAATTAGAAACGCGCCAGCCTTTAAACTGTGATGAATTTTTCGCGCTCGAGAAGAGTTCTGTGTATAGTTGGTTGCGCTTTGCGAGCTTTGAATCGGGCGCAATCGAATGGATTCGAGAGGGATGACAATCTCTAATCTACTTTTGTTTATTCTATTACTCTAATTGGAACTTTGAAGCTGTTTAAAATCGTGTAGAATAAGGAAAAGCAGATATTAAGTTTCTCAGATTAGTCATAATTGATCTGATATTTAAATTCTTGACTCAATCATTTTTTTTTTGTGACATTATTGCAAGAAGCAAGCTACAGTCTTCACATCAAAAGTGATATGACTCACGAGAAAAATTTTTTAGCGTTCGTAGAGGCGTTTGAATTTGTAACAATTTTTGAAGTGAAAAAGTTCCTCCATTTTCCTAATTGTCATATGATGTGAAAATGTGTTAGTAAAAAAATGAATTTATCATCGTAGAAGTTGAAACACTACGCTTTAAAATGAGCATAGTTAATGCACTGTACGATTTTTGTTCGCGAAGTTACATCAGTTTGAATATCAATAAATTTGTAATATTCAGGAAATGAAAAAATACCTTTATTATCCTACCTGTGATATGATGATAAAATGTGTTCGTAAAAAATGGATTTATCATCGTAAAAGTTGAAACTCCACGCTTTAAAATGAGCTTAGTTAATGCACTGTACGATTTTTGTTCGCGAAGTTACATCAATTTGATTATCAATAAATTTGTAATATTTGGGAACTGAAAAAATACCTCCATTGATATGATGACAAAATGTGTTCGTAAAAAATGAATTTATCATCGTAAAAGTTGAAACTCCACGCTTTAAAATGAACTTAGTTAATTCACTGTACGATTGTTTTTCATGAAGTTAAATCAGTTTGGTGATCAAAGCCATCAAAATTTAATATTTGCGTTTATTTTGCGATAACACAGCAGAGATCAATATGAAGAAAATTTGTATGAGATAAAAAAAGATCCCTATTTACAATTTCATTATCAAAAGATCAGTTTCTGCAGTTTGTCAGGCTTGTAACAGGGTGGAAGGTTCGATTCGATATCCACAGAAAAATTGCAGCAGCGCAAGGATCCCAACGTATCCCTACAGATGCATAAGGGAATCGAAACGTGACCGTCGGACATGGTGACCTCTCACGGATGCCCTATCCAGGTGTAATGATCCGTGACTGTGGAACTAACCGTGGATGTTTGCACTGGAGACCACCCTAACCGAGTGTATACTTATCCCTGCCGAGAACGGATACTCGGGGTAGCTCTGTCGAATTTTTACGAGGCACTGCGAGCTTCCTGCGACTTAATGATCCTTGTTTCGCTGGGAACGGCTCCGCAGGCGACTTTTGTTCGCAGATTTTACAAGCAACATCTATAAAATGAGAGAGAGAGAGAGAGAGAGAGAGAGAGAGAAAGAGAGAGAGAGCAGGTCGGCACGTAATTCTCGGGGCGAGTGCATTTCTGCTATTATTCGTCGAAGGCGTGCCGTGCAACGGGTACTGAATTAATTAATGTAATACGTTCGCGTGATTAAAAGGTCGAATAGAATCCGCTGTGTCGGCCCCTATTGTCGACGCAAACCGTGATAATAACGTTAACTCGTTGAGAGCGTCCGCCGTTATTTCTGATTCCCGGGCACAATGGTCTCGTAACATCATTCTTCTTGTTAATGTCCGGCCCGAGCCGCGTTTCCGGCTTGTAATCACCCTTCGTTTTCGTATAATAAACGCATCCCCTATCTCGTTACACCGCTAAATATGGCTACTTATATTACATGCTAACATTTTCTGCTGCGAGCAAACCACTTGGAAACATCTAACTTTAACTCCTGGCACTGCAACTCACAGTTTCTTTAACACTAAACCTACCACGGTCAAATGACCCGGTTCTCTATTTCACAATTATTGAAATTATAAAAACGCTTTCATAGGAAATGATTCAACTGGCTTTTTTATTTAAACACAGATTATAATGAAAACCGTAAAAAATTAAAGTAAATTCAATATTTTCACTTCTATACGGCATTTCACTTTTATATGTTTTGTGCTTGGTAGTTTTAGTTTATTGTAATGAAAACCGTAAAACGTTAAAGTAAATTCAATCTTTTCACTTCTATAGGGCATTTTACTTTTATATGTTTTGTGCTTGGTAGGTTTAGTGTTAAAGACAATAATTAGTAGAATTTCTTTGTTCATTGTAATTCCCTAAAATAATACAGGGTGGCCCAGATAGCTCTTAACAGCTCAATATCTCGAAAACTATGCCATCGATTTTAAAGTTCTTAGTCTTAAATTGCACGGATCTGAAGGGCCTTTCTAACTACATAAACTTGATGTGCCACCCCCCCCCCCTACCCATTTGAGTGGGGCGGGGGTACCTTTATAATTTTAAGTGAAACCCCCTATAAAACGATACATATTCAAATTCCACAGGAAAAAACAAGTAATTTTTGTCTGAAACATTTTTTTGTCAGATATTTCCATGATGAGATATAACAGTCTAAACTTTCGACTTGTACATAGGTATTGTCCGCGCAACGAGAGTTGGCACAAAATCTCGTCAGTGGGTTGCAGGGGGGACGGCAAGTCCCCACTCTTGACGCAAGGCTGCGGATCCCACCACTGATCAGTGGATCCCACTCTTACGCTTACGTTTTGGCGGAATCGGTCGACATAGGCGCTCAGCGTCACCACCATCTTACTTCATGGTCACCACATTATTGTTACAATCACACTCAATACGCTCGTTTGCTGTCTTCCTCAAGCGATTCGGCCAATCGCGGAAGACGCGTAGCGCGTAGTGGGAGCATCACGTGGTACCCACAAGTTTCTCTGTGCCAACTCTCGTTGCGCGGGCTATACTTACTTGGAGAGCTCGGAAATAGTGTTATAATTTCCGAGCGCTTCAAGTAAGTACCTATGTATGTACAAGTCGAAACTTTAAACTGTTATATCTCATCATGAAAATATCTGACAAAAAAATGTTTCAGACAAAAATTACTTGTTTTTTTCTGTAGAATCTGAATATGTAACGTTTTATAGGGGGTTCCACTTTAAATTATAAAGGTACCCCGCCCCCTTAAAGGGGAAGGGGGGCCACTTCACGTTTATGTAGTTAGAAAGGCCCTTCAGATCCATGAAATTTAAGACCAAGATCTTTAAAATCGATGCCATAGTTTTCGAGATATTGAGCTGTTAAGAGTTATGTGGGTCACCCTGTATTATTTGTATTCCTGTATTTTCTCTAATGGTTAAAAATCGATAACAGCGCAACAGAATTTTATTTCTGTTTCCTAGATATGAATAATATTCATGTTTAGTAGATTTTGAAATTTTTATGGCGAGTGATGAATTTTAATATTTTAGGGCAAACGGTTAATAATGTTTATAGGTGGAAACTAATATTTTAAAACTTTTTACTGTTTCAACCTGCAGCCACCCATTTCTATCGGAAAAATCCGCAGTATCACTTTGCTGATTATGCAACTTTTCTCGCTGTAATTGTTATTTCTATTTTATTTCCTTCCTGAAAGCGTGGTCGTTTTTTATTCGTCACTCGAAACGTAATTGTATATACATGCAGAGACATTTTACTAAAAAATGAAAAACATGTCAATCGTTTCACGTAAAACGAAATTTCTGCTCCGGATGAAACACGTAGAACAATAGACAGCAACATCGGCTGAACAACAGGGTAAATGTTACCTCTTTCAGCAACGTGACACGTGGAGTGACGCACGACATTGATGGCATAATATTTTCGTGTAATTTCACTAAAAACTCTGCTTCTCTACATTCTAAATCACCTCTTAAAATAACTTCAACTACCTAAAATCAATTTCTAAAACTTCTCAAACTAACAGTTTACAAAATTTTTTAGCTCCCACTTAGGGTCGACGGGGACCTCGTATCATCTTGCATAGAGCAGCAGGAATTTTCTTCTGAAGGCTCTCTTGAATATTTAACGGAATTAAAAATGGAGGTCTTCGTGCAACATCCGGTTTTTTACCGGAACAATTCACAGAGTCAGAAGATTCCACAGACGTTTAACGTCTCGTCATTACCGAGTGCCATTAAAGTTTGATTAGGGACATCAACGATTGAAATGATCCTGTAATCGTCCTGGAAAATCGAACAAAGTTCTCACTGCATAGTATAATAGTATCAGCTAGTAGAACAGGAAGGTGATATAGCAGTCAAAGTGTTTAAGGAGTTCAGAAAATTAGTGCTTGAGTAGAGCTAAAGTCTGCAAAGGGGATGGGCTTTCATCAACGACTTTGAACGAGCCATTCACTTTGTCTCAGCGACGTTGAAGAAGACCACGGAATTCCTTGCCGAGCTCTTTCGTCGGATACTCTAGCTCTCATTGGGCTCCTCTATGTTCTCAGTATCCCCTATGCTGCAACTTGAACTTGCCGCTTTAACTTGTTCTTTGCTAATGGCAGTCTAAAGGCGCCGATGATCCTGTGACAGAGCGGCAACGAAATGAAGACGACACTGCAGAATCATTTTCTAAATTAATTTTCTCAATTTCAACGTTGGAACTACTGAACACTGAATTTGACTTATGAATAATGTTTTAGAGCTGTTCTTAACCTTTTCAATGATCGACGTCCTCCTTCATTCTAGAAATAAGTCCTCGCACCCCCTTTAAAAGATTTGTTTCTATTTCTTTATTTAAGAAATTTCATTTATTGTATACGAGTAGACTGCGGATTTTGTGCATTTGGAAAATGTTACAAGAATTTAAAAAATGCTCTTGTATCATTTGGGACTGATTAAAACGACTAGAAAGCTAGATAAATGTATATGCAGGTCCTATAAGTTGTAACGAATGTACACAATTTTTATTTTACATATTTGCTGTCTA
This sequence comes from Sphecodes monilicornis, assembly GCA_913789915.3. NCBI lineage: Eukaryota > Metazoa > Arthropoda > Insecta > Hymenoptera > Halictidae > Sphecodes > Sphecodes monilicornis. Next base: position 17,658,099 of record OU565295.1, read on the forward strand.
TATATGCAGAAATACTCAGTGTAATGTTCATTTAATGCATGACACATTAAACTCGTATTAAAACGTAAATCGAAAACGGTATTAATGAGCATAGAAAAAGATTTTCTGACCACTAATACAATTAATACATTTTAACAGCCTCTAGAATATTAAACTCATAAATAAATGATTTCAATCACCATTACCGGGGTTCATTCATGTTCCTCGGATATTTGTGCTGCCTCCAGTAATTTCATCACTATGAACCCAACTATTCTTAAATTCTTTTAATATTTCTGTTATTTGAATGTACATCTACCCATTTTTGGCATAAGTGCACAGAATAAAAACTTCCTACCAGAATTGCAACAAACTGAATAGAAATTGATTTCCATTCTTAATATGTTTGAAAATAATATAACGGTATTTTTAATTTCTTCTACCGTTTTGAATTATATCTAGTCATTCTCGTTATAAATATACAGGGTGTCCGACGTAATAGTTTTCACGATTTTTTATGTACTTGCGATAATCTGACAAAAAAATATTTTCAACAAAAGTTGATCAGTTTTCGAATGGCTATATATTGCAATACAAAAAGTTCGAAAAACATTTTTTTTACGGTATTGTCAAGGTCATCTTCATTTTTTTAAATGGCACTTTGTATTTTTGACAAAACAGTATTATAGCCCGTGTCAAGACGAATTCAACGACCTAGTATACCATGACCTTGGGATGACCTTGAAGGCGAAGAAATTAAAATTTCAACAAAACATGACAATCTGCTTGAATGGGTGATAATAACTTGTGTTTATTATTAAGACTCGAAATTACATTCAATTTTTATGTTGTCATTTTACAGTATTGTCAAGGTCACCTTCATTTTTTTGAATGGCAGTTGTTGGTGAAGTTCATGGTGGTGAAGTCTAATACGCAGTCTTGAATTTTATATTGACAATATAAAACTTCTCTAAACGATCTTGTTTCTGCTGATTCTCATATTATTATTCTCTTCTTTCATCGCGCGCGGTAAACCGGTATTATTACGAGCACACGCTATTATAGAATCCGCATTTGCTCGAGGGCGATTTCCATAAATATTCGGTGCCAACAATAGCCAGTTCACATCGCAAAGAAGATCCTTTGTCCAAGTAAAAAATACACCGATTCTTCTGTTTCATGCTTCTCGGTGGGGGAGGAAGCGCACAATGCGCCAGGAGCTTTTCGAATTTTTCTTCTTTTTCGTCAACTGCTTTTTTGCGACGGGGAAAAAAACCGGATTATTTTGCAACGTCAGTTCACCATTTAGCGGTGCCAGAGCTCCGAGCTTAATCAATATTTATAAACTATTCAAAAACGCTCGCACGCGTGCGGAACACTTGCTGTTCGTTTCGACGAAGAAACAACCCCTTCGTAGATTTAAAATTTAAACTCGAAGAACCGGGGCTGAGTGACAACGTTCAAAGGGAAGGCAATTTGAGAGAGAGAAGGGGAAGGGGAGAATAATGGACGAAGCTGCCTGGAGAAATGGATTTTTCAATTTTGAAAGTTTAATGTGCCTGCGTTCGTCACTTTCCACCCTCTCGACGAGAAAAATTCTAGTGGTTTTCGTTGTACGATGTTTCTCCGTCGATCATCGTCTAAATTACCCTCACCCAGAACTGCCAACACATCTTGTTTGAGTTTGGCTATCTTCGGAAATCGAGTTTCTCCCGTGCAGATAGTCTGAGCTGACGATTCGGTCGATTCCGATTCAGATAAACCATTCCAAAACGATTTCACCACCTTTGCGACTCTAAAAAGAATTTTCAGTTGTTACCGAGTGGAATATATTCTATGATTACTGTCTCTATGATTTTTAATTAATAATTATACATATATCTGCAATAAGAATGATGTTAATTTCTATCGATATAGACTCTTGTATTATCATACATATTCTTATGAAATAAAGGTTTCTATTATTTTTTCGAAATAAAATATTTCTATTTAAATGTAAATACTCGCAACGCCAATTTCTAGTAACAGTATTTTGTTATTCAGCATTTCATACATTTTCTCATTGTATCCCAATTTATGCCACACACGTGTGCTGTGCACATTGCCTACAAGCAACAATAATGTTTCTTTTACGCACCTGAAAAAAACAATTATTTACGAATATATTTCCAAAATCGATTGCTATTAATTCTATTTCGTCTCTCCGCATTTTATAAATTTCCTCATGCTATTAATACATAAACATGTTGTATGCACAATGCATGAGATTCTAATTATTCTAATGAAATTAATTCCATTTCATTTCTCTGTACTTCATAAATTTTCCGGTGCCTCAAATTCGTAAATATTCACAGTCTGACACAGAGTCCATTTGCTTTGTTTTCCTGAAATTAAATATTCATTGTTGAATATATTTGGAAATATAAATTCTTGATATACGATTCATTTTTTATTTCGCAAAATTTTGCTGATCGTGGGCAGTTCGGTTTATTATAATTTCTATCGGGCGGGTTCGGATAGCTGTTTATTATGCAGATTTTCTTCGCACAGTTATTGCGTCGCGTTTCTCACGGTCAGATCGAATTTATCCGGCTATCGCTGGGATCGCGGAAGATTTCCATTAAGATAGCAGCGATACATAATATCGCAGACCCGATTGAATCGCATCGAGGAAAATTTGGCCTCCACGGTCCGTAATAATAAAAATTTCGTTCCGGCGGATGGAAAATGATACGCGAAATTGGCTGGCTAGTCAGCAGGTTGATAAATCTGACTTGTTCTGGCAAATACCGGTACTACTGTCTAAATCACAGCAATCGGAACATAGTTCGAGACATAACTACCTTCTCAATCGTCTAAATAAAGAACACGGCAACTCGTGGCCTTCGAAGCCAGCCTGCTTATGATTCCTCGGTGGATGATTCATGTGTAATCGAACAACTGTTGATACCGATCGATGGGGATAAGGTATACTGATTCTGTATGGGAGCTCTGTTGGCCTAACTGATCGCCAAACTGCACTTTTGTACATTTATTTTATAAACGAGTTCGTACAAGCGAGTCAAACCTTAAAATTTATATAAAATTATTAACGAGATTATAATTATGAATTGTATTGATTAAATTAGCGATATAAAATTTTAAGCCGAGTCAATAAATCTTAAGACAAATTTTAACTGAATACAATAATTAATAGGGATGGAAACATCCCTTAAATGAAACTCGTGAAACCCAACAATTTTCGTGCAAGTGAGTCAAACCTTAAAATTTTTATAAAATTATTAACGAGATCATAATTATGAATTGTATTGATTAAACTAGCAATATAAAATTTTAAGCCGAGTCAATAAATGTTAAGACAAAATTTAACTGAATACAATAATTAATAGGGATGGAAACATCCCTTAAATGAAACTCGTGAAACCCAGCAATTTTCGTGCAAGCGAGTCAAACCTTAAAATTTATATAAAATTATTAAGGAGATTATAATTATGAATTGTATTGATTAAATTAACGATATAAAATTTTAAGCCGAGTCAATAAATGTTAAGACAAATTTCAACTGAATACAATAATTAATAGGGATGGAAACATCCCTTAAATGAAACTCGTGAAACCCAGCAATTTTCGTGCAAGTGAGTCAAACCTTAAAATTTTTATAAAATTATTAACGAGATCATAATTATGAATTGTATTGATTAAACTAGCAATATAAAATTTTAAGCCGAGTCAATAAATGTTAAGACAAATTTTAACTCAATATAGTAATTAATAGGGTTGGAAACATCCCTTAAGTGAAACTCGCGGTAACCAGCAATTTTTGTTGAAAAAACAGAGCAGATATTTTTCATGATGCAACACGTAATATAGTCTGACACATGATACTAATGGTCCAAATTTCCCTTTGGATTTTCACGCGAATTTCCTCAAAAATTCAACACGCAAAATGAGCTTCAAAACTTACATTGTACTCGTAAAGTTAATTTATTAAAATGAATCCTGTCAGTCTGAATTTTCTACACGACAAAATAAATTTTATATATTGTAGTGGTATCTGTAAAGCATAATTGGAACAACCATTTATGTAATGTTCGTTGACCTACATCAAATTTTAATTATTTTAAAACACGCCTTCCTCACTACATATCTACTCCCTCAAACAAATTAGTTAATTATCATGGGTTCTATAAAATACAAGACAAAATAATAAATTGTAATTAAAACAGTAGTCTCTCTAATATTTCTCAGACTACATGGATGGGAAAATATAGCTCACGATCTCTGAAATAATTTTCGAAACGCATTTAGAAACGCAGAATAGAAAGAAATGCACTGCGATTGAACCGGTCCGGTTAAAAGGGCGTGATCAAATATTCACGGTTTATTGGCGGATTGGTAAATAGTGGGCTTCATGGGAGAGGGCGGGCTTGTTGAGTTTTCCCGCTAATCTCCAAGTCAAACGACCCTAACCGAAGTAACTGCTCCGCGATTAAACTGAACGGGTACCGTACCTTAAGCTCGCTGGAATTGTGCAAACTTAGTTCGCGCACAATAACATCGGTAATCTTGTCCTGTGTCCGTGTACATGCGTATCGGTAGGTACGTGACGTATAACTTCCGGCCTTGTTTGAATTCGATTCTCGGCGCGGCGCTCGCGCGCAAAAATTAAACGATGTTTGCCGAGCTCTGATCCTGGGAACGTCTGGGAGTTGCCGCGATATTTGAATTGATAGTGTACATCCCCTGTTCTCGTTGACACTACCTTTCTCCACTGTAATTTCCTACAACTTTACGATGTCTGTAATTAGTATGGAATTATTTCAGAATTATCAAAATTATTGTCTTGAATCATAGATGCAGTCCATAATCAACTTAAAATAATCTACACATTTTGAACTTCTCCTATTAATTTTAACACTATTTGTCACTCACACTCTCAATTTAATTTTTAATGCAGAATCAACCCCATTTCGGTTGTAACACCAATCATTCTGTATATTCGAAGAAATAGATTTACTAAATAATTTCCCTTGAATAGTTTAAGTTCCAAATTTTAATTTCTAAATTTTTGCTCTAATTGAATAGATTTATTAAATAATTTCCCTTGAATCTTTTAAGTTCCAAATTTTAATTTCTAAATTTTTGCTCTAATTGATTAGTATTTATATGTTTAAGCCAATTTATGCCAAAATTTAAATGAAACTTGAATGATTTACTATTGTTGTGATCAATTGAAAATTATCCCCATTTGCGTTAATGCACCTTTGCAATCTCAAGCAGTTTTTATTTCGAATTTTAAAAGGTCCCTTTCGACACTTATGGTAGAAATAGTGCCAGTTTCACATTTACGAGGAAGGTAGATCCCTCTGTAAAAATCGAAGTGAATCAAATATTTGTTGAGAATCATTTTCTTCTGTCATTGTTTCTCGCTTGAACGAGCCTCGAAAGATTTCAGAATGCACACGAGGGTGCAAAATCGGCGAGAGATGAGTCCGCATATCGACAGCGTTTCTGCTATTGTTTGCCCTCCATTTTTTATCCATGAAAACGAGAGTCTCAGGGGTTCGTGCTCGCTCGAAGCCGATAGAACGTAGCTGTCTGCGAGCTGACAAAGCGGAAAGTGGAAACTGCGTCTCGAAAGGGTGGAGAAGGGTGAGTGGACAGAAGAGGGATATGAAAGGGAAAAAGAATGGTGGTTCGAAGATGGACAGCGAGGAGTGGAGGGTTGAAAAGGAGCTGGAGACTGGTCGAAGATATCTCGAATGCAACAGAGAGCTGTGAGGAGAGGGTGGGTAGTTGGAAAACGGCTGTCGATTTGGGGATATCGTCGAGATCGAGAGAAGCTGACGCTTTTCGTTTTGCGAACGAGTCGGAAAACGAAGATACCGAGCGAGGGTGGAACGGGTTGAAATATTTTTCACAGGGTACAATACTCTGACTGTAATTTCAATTTCAACCCCCCGGAAATTGACTTTGGACCTCAATTTATTCAGTTAGAAATAACATATTAATATGCATATTATAAATTTATTGTGGTATGAAATTTAAATTTGTTCAGTGTAATATATTGTGTAAGATAATTAATAATATAATATGAATAATATTATACTTAATTAGTAATACAATACTAAACGAAGTTTCGTTTGTTATTTTATATTTAATATTTCATATCACACTATAATTTATAGCGGTTGTTTATTCGATTCATACATTAAATATTTAATGTTTAATATGTGTAATGAATTGTGTAGGCCTCGGTATCATAAAGAACATGAAATATTACATATTATTTTACGCACACAAAAAACATATTTGAATGAAACACTCAAAGAATCTTGTTAATGTATAGATTGAAAAAGGAACAATAGTTTCCAGATATGTATTTTGTGTTAATAACACCAGATAACAAGATCTGGCCTTACATTAAATATTGCAACATTTTACACGTCATAAATACATTTCGGTAAAATTGGTCTTTTATTATTTACCAATTTTTTCGTTCCACTTAAACGGTCGCGTTTTATCATTTAAATATGTTTAAAATCTACACAAAATACAAAACGGTAAAAATCGTTCTTTAGTATGTAGGTGTCAGAAGTTAGTACATTGGTGTTGGTGACGATCGATCGTCGGCAATCAGCTGGGACTGTCATATTGAGCCGACGATCGATTTGCTATTAACAACCCGATGTTCTTTTAGTAAATATTAATTCGTCAGCGAGATTCAGATTGTAACAAACCGCCATATGAAACACTTCTATTAAATAAAGTTCCTATAAGTATATTATAATATATCCCCAATCAACTTTACAGTACAAAATGAATGTTGTTAGACTGAACAAGAACGAAGGAATAATTCCAGAAATCTTAAAGGAATCATTAAATTGTAGTATTTAGAGAGACCGTTTGCAGTCCAGCCACGGCAATCCATTTCTACTGGCGGCAATCTGTAGCGTTCCGACGGCCACAGTAGAAGCGGTCGGTGCCTAGTCAGACACGGTTATCCAGCCATGTCAAAGACTCTCGGCCTGGTCTGCGCTATTTGCACAGCATCCATTACGACGGTAGGTTGGAGCTTGATCCAGCGGGACCACTTTTAAAAATCAGTGGCCCGCTGGCGAATCTACACGGCTCAATTAAACCAACAGCATTGTGTATTCTCGCACCTGGATCTGGACAGTCGCGAAGCAGCCGGTGGTGCATCGATCGGTCTCTACATCCATAATACCACCTGTTACGATGTCTGCTCGGTTCCGGTGGGGAAAGTGACTCGATCAGACAGGTTTCGAGAGCGATCTCGACGAGTTGCACAAGAGCACCAGTATCCTGTGAGATCTCCTCTGCATCGAATCTCCGAGACTCAATATATTTGATGATCGATCACGTCTATCGAAAACAGTCCGCGTGGCTGTGCAGATATATCACAGCGTGATTGTACTATAGTCTGGTTGGATGTGAATGAGAAAAATGAGTCGAAAGGATCGTTTCCACGAGCACGATGCACAATGGTCTGTAAGTGCGAAAAGTTGGACAAAAAGAACATTATCCTAGAAATTGAAAATTCTTGTATAATTTGATTCATTCATATCTAATACGCGTGTTTGATAAGTCTTTTGTCGAGTGAATTTAATTTATAACTCGAAATATTTAAATGATTGAAAATTATTTCGGAACATAATATGTTCCGAATTTTTTAAGAAACTCAAAATGTGGCATTAATGTATTAAAATAGCAAACAATTATTTACACGATGTAGGGGCGCGCAGTGGTTCAGTGGATAGAGGGCGCGCCTACAAACACTGGTCATAAGTTCAAAATCCCACCGCCGCACAGTGGTCCCAAATCCCGAAAACACGGCCAAAACCTCTAATCGTACTTTAATGCACTCAAAAATTCGTGCTCGGGGGTTTTCGGGGTCGCTGATTACGAATATGAAGTTGAAATTCCAAAAAACAAAATGGTGGATCCAATATGGTGGACATGTACATTAAAAAATCGTTATGCCTGCTTGGAAAATGATCTTTTTGGGGTCTTTGGGGTCGCTGATTACGAATATGAAGTTGAAATTCCACGAAACAAAATGGCGGATCCAATATGGTGGACATGTACATGAAAAAATGGTTATGCCTGCTTGGAAAATGATCTTTTTGGGGTCTTTGAGGTCGCTGATTACGAATATGAAGTCTAAATTCCAAAAAACAATATGGCCGATTAAAATTTAGACAACAATTCGCATTAAATGTGTTTTGAGTGGTTGATAGGTAAAAATGTATAAATGACAAGCAAAATTGCACTTTGTATATCAAGAATTAGTATAATTGTACAACAAATTATGTACATAAGATTTAATCATCCGAATCGCAGCAGATATCTATTCAATCCACAATGATTATAAAGAAATGCTTAGTAACAATTGTAAAATCGCAATTTTAAAATCCATAGGAAAGAAACAAAGATTACCCTCGTACGAGCAGAGTGGCGCCTAGTGGCAGTTGGTTTATATAAATTTTGAAAGATAAATGTATTAGCAACACGTCGGAAAAGGAATTTTGGTGGTACTCCGTCGAACTTTTAACTTATATCTACGTTTCTACATTACGCGCATCAAGTTTTACCTTCTACGTTCTCCAAAGAATATTTCCATCGTGTAACGTAGTGACTAACAATTTTGGAGATACAAAAACAGATAAACATTCTACTTACTTCCAGGAACAGCATCCATTTTGCAGAATTGAAATTGATTCACTATTTTGAAACTTATGCACTTTAGAAGGGTGCGATCAATTTCCTACTAATGCGCGCGACAAATGCTCATCAAACGAAAGCTAACTTTGAACTGACTACTGAACCGCACCATCAAGTTTTTACCTTTTTCCCTGCTGGCATTCAGTGGTCATATCGTCACTTTACCAAACCCTACAATTACAAACTCCTAGGAGGTAGTTTATTTTTGATGTTTTGGCCGTGTTTTCGGGATTTGGAACCACTGTGCGCCGTCACCGATGGAAACATTCTTCTATGTAATATTACACTGCGTCGTTGCCCATGGTGGTTCGGAACCCACCGTAATAAGCAGTAGGTCCCGCTGAAAAGTAGGCAATAGTGGAGAGCGGACAAAATGGAAGAAGGGGGAGAGTGGAAGGAAGCAGAAGAATGGTAAAATGGATTTGAAACCCTGAGGGGACCAAATATCAGTACCTATCCTATTTGCACGATGTAATTCGTAATGTATAATTATATCTTATAATTTGTGCAATTCAAATCTATTGTACGTGATTAAACTAAATTTTCAAGTCACACTGATTTTTGTCCCACTTTTTCGAAAACTCGACCACTTTGTGACGCTCGCTATAATCAACGCGATCGCGCGCGAGGAGACCTTGAGGAGGGAGGGCGGTGGGAAACCGAGGCCAGCTCACACGAAAATAAATTTCTGGCTTTCCGCCGGGGAAGATGAAAGGGATCCGCGAAAGAAGGTGAAAGGGTGAAATATTTGTGTCCGACCTAGGACGAACGCGACCCCTTTGCCTATCATCGTAGAAGAAATCGGTGAGCGCGGCGCGCCGCGTCGATCGTCGGGCTTTTATTAGACTTGAAAATCAAAAGGACTCGCCGGCGCCGGCGACGTTTCAAAGAGTAATATTTTTAATGTCTCCTTTGTGACGCCGCGACGAGAGCGAGAACCGAAGCCTCCGGATTCACGTTTCCCCGCTTTGCAAGCTGACAACACCGGATCCGCTTTATTAGAAGACCTTTGGCACAGACGTCTGCCATTCGGGACGAGAACGATGGCGGAGTCTTGACAATAGGACTTCCTTTCAATCAAATCCACAAACAGATCACTTACTGGTCCTCACATTTACTCTTTACACTCCGGTATTGTATCTTGAAGGTTTCTAAGGTGTACAAATTCGTTCTGAATTCTATGCTGTACCATTGACGAAGCTATGTCCAATTACTTCAGAGCTTGTATAGAATCTATACATAATCGTTCGATGTTGAGAATTATCCTGTCCTCTGTTTAACTCTTTGGGGCACGCTGGGATTAAAAGTGTCCCACCTTTTTGATGCACCGTAATGCATGGTGGAACATTTTTAGTCCCACCTCGAAATATTGCAATAGCTGCATGCGCACAGGTTTATATTTCGTTTTGTTTACGTAAAGCAGTTGGTAATATCTTCAACAAATGTTACAAATGTATTCACTTGTGTTGGGAAACATTCAGCATGCCAATACAGGTTCATCAATTGTTGCAAGCGGAAGATTTATTGCGACAATCTTTTTTTCCTGGTTTTATGTGAAAAATTGTAGAAGTTAATTTTTATAAAAATTAGTTCCATATAAGCAACTGAAGAGCTTTATAATAAAAACTGAAGCTTAAATTTGTGGTGGTGGACTATTTGTATTACTATAAACTATTAGTATTTTTTTATGTTTTTACATTATGTGATACCTTTATTAATAAAAATATACCAATTTTGTTTCATTTAAAATGCAATAAAATTTCTATGCAACATGGGTCTATTTTATTATCTGAAATCCTTTACAGCAAAGAGTTAATCAATTATTTAATTCTTGAAAAAATTCTGAGATCGCAAATTATCATTTTCCTTTTAAAAGCAGTATTCTCTTTGAATACGTTAAAGGGATATGCGAGATGTGCACAAGGGAAACTATGTAAGCGAATATACAACTTTAATGTTATGTTAAACATGGAGAGATTACTCCTCGCGACGTAAGCGATACTCGAGAGACATCTATGTACGCTGACACATGGGATACCGCCAAACTCGACACAATATTTCAAAAGATTTAATAACTCTCTAACATAATACAAAGGATAATAAGTAATCTCGCATACCGTATTTCAAGGATGAAAATCCAGGATCAAACGAGACTTAGGATCCACTCTCAGACTCCGATATCAATATTAATTCCATTGATCATCTACAAACGCTTGAGATCCTGCTGAAAGCCTCTGTTTCTCGACAATTCATCTAGATTGAGGTTTATCGTTGATCAAACGCTTCAACAACGCTCTGAAAGAGGGAACAATTAATAACAAATACCGGTGGGATTAATACTGTGCTCAACGTTGTTGCTTTGCGAAAAGTTTGCGAGATCATGAGATAAACGTTCTGCGGAGGCGTTGCTACATTCTGGCAAGAAAATGTTGAAACGATAACAACGAAGGCGAGGAGGAAACTTAAATTTGGCCACGAGGAACACGGAAACTAGCTTGTATTTAGCGGCGGCGTAATCCCTCGCGTTTTATGCGTCTGTACGGAAATTTCCAGCGGTTTTTCGGCCACCGCACGGCAGTTTCATATTCCACGACTATGCCGGGCACGTACAACCTCCTCGCCCGTTGTATCGTCGAAAAACGGTTCTCCTTTATTTTGCATACGTTTCGCTCGCTCGTGGTCCGCGCCGCGGCCGTGTAACCCACGTGTCATGCTGAGCAAAGGTTTGAAAATTATCTATGAAGGCTCCGCCGAGAGGTCTCATAGCGCTTTTTAGAATGCAAAAGCGAAACACTGTGCCGGGGCTGGCCAGATTATTCCGACCCTTTCCCGTTAATTGTAAATTGTATAATGTAACAAACTCAACGGGGCTCACTGTCTTTTTGTCTCACGGTGAAATATACTCCACTTGTCGTGCAGAATGTATTCTATTGCACTTGCGACGATGAACACTAAACCTACAGACCATTAAATGTGATTAATATGTGCTCCCTTATAAAAATGGCACATATGAATTTATTTCAATTTTGTGAAATTTTTACTGCAATGTACACTGGAATAACAAAAGTATACATAATCATTTCCAGTGGAAGCATTTCTGTAACTTCAATTGTGAAATAAAAAGTTTGAAAACAGTCATTCGACCGGCGGTGGTATATTTATTGTTAAAATGTGATGCATAAAATTAAGAAGGATCATTTTAATTTGCTTTATATTTTATTCAGATATTTTCTGAAGTGTTAGAAGATTTTTAATAAGGCTAGTATTTAGGAAACACAGCAGTTCAAACTTTAGTTAAAAGATCACTTTTGGAATCATAAAGTTGATATATAATTTTATCATTCTTCATTATAAGACAATTTGTGAAATTAATTTTCATCGTGATACTCGAATGGGTATCATGTCTGGCCATTGCTGACGATTTCCACTTACACTTCATTTTTGTCTCACGGTGAAGTATACTCCTCTTGTCCTGCAGAAGGTATTCTATTGCACTTACGACGATGAACACTAAACCTACAGACCATTCAATGTGACTAATATCTGCTCCCTTATAAAAATGGCACATATGAATTTATTTCAATTTTGTGAAATTTTTACTGTAATGTACACTGGAATAACAAAAGTATACATAATCATTTCCAGTGGAAGCATTTTTGTAACTTCAACAATTGTGAAATAAAAAATTTGAAAACTGTCATTTGACCGGCGATGACAGGTTCAGTGTTAAAATGTGATACATGAAATCAAGAAGGATCATTTTATTGTGCTTTATATTTTATTCAGATATTTTCTGAAGTGTTAGAAGATTTTTAATAAGGCTAGTATTTAGGAAACACAGCAATTCAAACTTTAGTTAAAAGATCACTTTTGAAATCATAAAGTTGATACATAGTTTTATCATTTTTCATTATAAGACAATTTGTGATTAATTAATTGTCATCATTATACTCGAATGGTTACCACGTCTGGTCATTGCTGACGATTTCCACTTACACTTCATTCCAGTCACATGCTGTCTCATTGCTGTGTATTTACGACAGACTCTATGAACCGAGTGAACGTATCAGATTGCGTATAGTATAAACACCGTGTTAAACCATAACTGACTATTTCTATATCAGTGGAATAACAATTGGAAGCATTTGCCGACAGACACAATTGTAGAATAATATATCACGTATTTCCCCATTATTTTCATATTCTGAAAATAATGAAGAATGTTGGAAAAAACTTTGCCACACGTCACGTCGACAAACGTTGTTATCGCGGGAAAACGTGTTAGAACTTTCCCACTCGTTCTCTGTCGTTGATACTCAAAAAATTTCAAAGGAAAATTGGATAAGCTTCGTTCCAGCGACAAAAGAATGACATTTTCCGGGACATCAAAGCGTCCGCGCGTAAATCAGCTCAGGAATGAGCTCTTGCGTGCGTCGGGACGCCGACCACGAGAGGACCGAGCAGCGCGACGCGTTTTTACGCGTCCACGAAAAAGGTAAAACGAGACCGGAAAGCTCTTACGTTACGCAATCTTGAAGCAGAAGCGGCCGGCTTTTTCAGCGAGGAGTTTGGCTCGTCGAATAATCCGAGATAAAACCTCGTCGCGGAAACGACCGTCAAAAAAACGCTGAATTTCGGTTATCCTCGCCGTTCTTCTTTTTTTTTTACCACGACATTCTCCACGGAGATCAGACGAGCCAGTTCGAGGAAGAGAGATTGAGAGAGAAAGAAAGAGGGACTGGATATTCGAGGTTGAATCCGGAGCAGCGATTCGCGTTGCAACCGGGAAACATCTGCCCAGGGAGCTTTCAGCCCGGTGACGTTCTTCCAGGGAAGCTCTCGAGCAGCAAACGAAGCCTGAAGTGGGAGCCGCTGGGGATAAAACTCTTGATCAGATTAGAATTTTCTTTGTGCGATTTGTTCCGCTGGAATTTGAAGGAATTAGGTTTTGTCTGACTCTCCGCCGACCCACATCACTCGGAATCCTTTAAGTAGTTTTACATGGAGCCTCCGCGGGGATGCTCTATCCACTTTGTCAAACAAAATACTTTTACAGCGAGTCTCCACCGCAATATATCCGATTCGAGATCTTCGATGATACCAGAATCCATTCTGTCAACGAAAAGTAACAGGTTACCGTTTGACTCGTGACGGACCCTCTTCACTGAAAAATTCTCCAGTCTCGTACATAGTCTAGAAATTTTATGTTCACGGGAAATGGTCATCGAAGTTTGTAAATGTTCGATGTAGTGCAAGGTAATTTGTGGGTTAAATTGTGGGAAGTGTCAGGATGTTCCCCTGTGTCTCTTTTATGGTTGGTTTGCATCACTGAGAATCATTCATATGTTGTCGTAGAATAAAACGTGAAGATATTACGCACAGGACACTTTTAACTGCATAAAATGAAAATATTGTACTTAAATGTCTGATCTATGGCGGACTTGTGTTACTGTAATACGAGTTACTGGGAAAACATTACCTGAGTGACGAAATCGTTTTATATCAATGAAGTTAGAGGTTGTTTTGGAGTGTCTGGTCCATTGTGATCGCCTTCTACTGATTTCCAGACGAATTACTTGCTAAGAAACACAGCAGTAATCCGTTTTATAGTACTATCTCACAATCAGTTTTAAAAACCTTTTGTTAAATTGATTGTTAAATTTTTGAAATTTTTGTTATTCGCTGGTAATGGTCATGATTATTATGAACATCTACATTGACTCTTATGTTAATAACCAAAGCTTCTACGATATTGCACTTCATAGTTTCAATGCATATTTTTCTGTCTCAATTGTAAATAAATATCTATGATCATCGATGGACATAAAAGCCTACATTAATTTTTAACAAAACAAGTTTTAAAAAGAACCTTAGAAAGACTACACCGGTTATTGACATAAGCGTTAAATGAAAAAAAGTTAAGCACCGATCGTTTGCATTAACAGCAACATATACAGAACCTCAATGGATGGTTAACTGTTTCCGTTTGTGAGTGACTATTAAACTGTTGTAGCTATTGAAATTGAAGCTCAACTTAGTTTGCAAAGCAATACAAAACTTTTGACGGCACGATCCGCAACTTCGGAGCATATATTCACGGGGCGCAGAAATGCCGGACAATATCCAGTCCGAGTGAAAGCTCGAGCAAGTATGTCCAGTGTGGGTCAAGTCGGTATCCGTGGCGTTGCATCCGAACAATTCTGCGAACCTGACCACAAAGGGAACGATACATTTTACCGTGTGTCGGCGGCACGCACGTTTACAAGCGATACACGTGTCCCGAGGTGGGAGCCCGCGGCGTGGGCGGCCGGTTCACTTCATGAAACATTTCAGTCGTGCAAACAATGCCCGGTAACGAAGGGCTGCTCATCGCGCGCGTCCACCCCAGCTCTCGCTTTTCATAACACATCGGGGTTTACTTATTGCATTTGCTGAGCCGCCGCGCCGGTTAAGCTAATTATTTAGCTCGTTAAATGGATATCGAATCATCTCCACCCACTCATCTGTTTTTATTCGACAAAAGAAAAATTCGGGAAATCGACATATACAGTGATATTCATGGCCGTCCTTTGATAGGGATGATCGCGGTGGGTGTACAAATTAGTTTATTTACGTTGAACTCTTATAAATTGGCTCGATTTCTACAGAGAAATCCTGGTTTAAAGCTACTGTATTTACAGTTGAATATTCAATGTTTGACCATTGCTATCTGAATCTACTGAAGCACAACCTAGCATGTACTGTAGCTAAAATTGATGTGCATCAATAGCAAGGATGCATACAGTAGTTCAAAAGTCTGGCTTCTGCTAGGTGATTCTACTTAGAGTTTATTTTTACAGACGAAATTTATATCAACCCGTTGGGCTTAGATATTAATAATAAGGTGCATATAATCATTGCTGAAAGCAATCGCCATGTATGACCACTAATAGGTATTTCTACTTGCTGCATTGTCCTCTAGACTCTCTCTGTTGAACTAGAGTTTCTCGGCGCCCGCACGAGAAATTATTAATAACGAATCCTTTCCACTCACCCTGCTGTTTTCATTCGACGAAAGAAAAATTCGCGAAATCGACATATACAGTGATATTCATGGTCATGCTTTGATAGAGATGATCGTGATTAAATCGCGGAGGGTGTAATGGACGAATTCATTTATTGACGTTGCACTCTTATAAATTGACCCGATTTCTAAAGAGAAATCGTTGTTTGAAGCGACTGTATTTACAGTTGAATATTCAATGTTTGACCATTGCTATCTGAATCTACTAAAGTACATACTAGCATGTAATGTAGCTAAAATTGATGTACAGCAATAGCAAGGATGCATACAGGAGTTCAAAAGTCTGGCTTCTGCTAGATGATTCTACTTAGAGTTTATTTTTACAGACAGTATTTATATCAATCCCGTTGGGCTTAGATATTAATAATAAGGTGCATATAATCATTGCTGAAAGCAATCGCCATGCATGGCCACTACTAGGTATTTTTACTTGCTGCATTGTCCTCTAGACTTTCTGTGTTGAACTAGAGTTTCTCGCCGCCCGATTTCTAAAGAGAAATCGTTGTTTGAAGCGACTGTATTTACAGTTGAATATTCAATGTTTGACCATTGCTATCTGAATCTACTAAAGTACATACTAGCATGTAATGTAGCTAAAATTGATGTACAGCAATAGCAAGGATGCATACAGGAGTTCAAAAGTCTGACTACTGCTAGATGATACTACTTAGAGTTTATTATTACACACAATATTTATTTCAAACCGTTGGGCTGCTTATGTTGGATATTAATAATAAGGTGTATATAATCATTGCTGAAAGCAATTGCCATGTATGACCACTACTAGATGTTTCTACTTGCTGCATTGTCCTTTAGACTTTCTCTGTTGAACTAGAGTTTCTCGGCGCCCGCACGAGAAACTATTAACGCAGTGAACATTTCAATTGTGCACACGGTAATTACCATGTCTGACCATTCCTGAATGTTTCCACCAGCAGTTCAATCTGATAGAGCTGCTTGTTGTTTCAAATTGTTGCACTAATTACATCACAGGCCATTAGCAGTCCACATTCAAAATGTGAACAAAGTTCTCGGAGCAAAGGAACATTGCCGACTGAATCTACTTGCAATTAGTCTACCTATAATCCACACATAATCTACCACATCCTCTAAATGAATTAGCAATTGCATTTCTCCAATAATATCTTTCATTAAAAATGGCATTTAGCAAGCAACAGCAGTTGAGAAACGATAAAAATACAGAAAATCCTTCGATTTGAATTTCGATATCAATCCGAGGTAGTAATGTCCCGAAATAATCGGACATCCAAAAAATCGATTCTCGATTAATCGCGCGCGGCACGAACTCTGTCTCACATTTCTCATTAACTTCTGCTCGCTGGACCTTCCGCTCCCGCTCGTTTTAAAACCATCGGTGTTTGACCAAGAATATTTGATCTAGAAAATGGTGGAATCGATTTTACCGGGACAAAGCAAAAGACACGGCCGTACGTTCCGCGGCAAATGGAACGTAAAGAATGTTTAATCGGACACGTTTAAATCAGTCGGATGTGAATCAAGGACGCGTGAAAATCCTTCGAAGCTCCGTGAACGCTGACGTATTCACCGAACGAGTACTACCTTGCCTCGAGAGCGAATCGAATCGAATAAAAATCGCATCGACGATCAGGCTCATTACTCGTTCGAAAAGAAATTTTTCGATAATGCGAATCTCTGCGCGATTCGATGTGATCGAGCTTGAAATCGATCGAGCAATAATTTCGAGTAATTTATGGATTTTCCGTTGTTCGTGCCGATAGCGTCTCGAATCTGTAGCACTTTCTTCCTGCGAATTAAAATTTAGGACTTGTTTGCAAGCTGTTTTTTTCTGAAGGATAGAATAAAGATAAGTACAAAATAGAATAGATAAAATATTTTAGATCGTCATGTTCCAGTCACGTGGGAACACATTGTCCTTTTAATTATAGTTTTATTGATCTTCATTTACATTTTTACGACGCGCCGGAATAAAACGACGTTCGCGAAAGAAAAAAAACCTGAGCAACGGCGATTTCAACAGCAATTAAATAAACACATTATCGTCCGTCTCTGCGCATCCATGTGCTTTATTAAAATCAATGCGAAGCCCGTATGCACAATTCCCACACGCTTCGTTGAACCACGAGCACTGATTTTCTGTGCGCACTTTCGCACGACGTTTTGCGCGGAATTTCTTTATTCAGTTCCTAGAAGAATGTTATGTTCGTAATTTGCTTCCGAGAAATTTGTTCTGACTGCACGATTAATTACTTTCATATTTAATATAGCAGGTAGTTGCATGCAATGTAGGATTTTATAGACTGTCTGTTCTGTAAGTGGAAACGATTGATTATAATCAGACAGGATATTTACCAAAGTTTAAAATTAATTTCCTACAAATTCGCGGATTTATTCAAAACGATTTTCAAAGAAGCAAATGGGTATACAGAACAAGAATTCCTCGGAGAAGTTCCAGAGATTCATGACGATGCCACAGTTGTCGTTCTTTTGTTTTTAACTTATGATTTAAGATTCTTAAGTTTATAACTAAGTTTCCTCGAGAAGTATATTAAACTGTACCAAAAGATGTTGTTACATTATTTCCCTTACTAACTAAGTAATTTTACTGCAGATTTGATTCGTTCAAAGTATTGTTCATGGTTTAAAGCTCAGTCGAATGAGTCACCTAACAAAAAGACCTGTAGGTGCACGAAGATTCACAGCTGAGCAGTGAACATTTTCAGTCAACTAAACCACTAGATCATTTTCCAGCAATTGAAAAAATTAGCGCTAAGTTTTACACATTCTCTGCACATTCGATCTTGGAAAAAAATGAAGTACAATAATCTAGCTACAGTCATCTCATAAGGCCCTTTATCTTACTTGACACAATATTTACCGGCGATTATTTCACAATTTTTGGAAATCTGTGGCTCACTAGATTATTTTCCAACGATTGAAAAAATTAGCGCTAAGATTTACACATTCACAGTACATTCGATCTTAGAAAAAAATTAAGTATAATCATCTTGCTATAGTCATCTCATATGGACCTTCATCTTATTCCATAATTTTTGGAATTCTATGGCTCACGACTGAGGATTTCTTAATAGATTAGAAATTTCATCAATAACCTTTTCAATCATATAAAATTCTAAAAAATAAAGATTTTTTAGTATTTTCGATTTATCAATTTCAAGTTTGTCAACTAATCCTGAACCATGCAATCTAATAAATTTGTTCAGAATTATTTTGTGCAAGAAGATTTTAAAACTTGGAACAGCATTTGAAAAGCCAAGGTAGATAAAGTGTTAGAATAAAATTAAATTCTCATCGAAGTAAACTAACCTTCCTATTCCAATTTTTTCGTCGATGAAAATCGACTGCATCTTAAAATATTGCTGTGAGATAATGTACGTTCGCGAGCGAAATTAACCCCTTGCACTATGATTTATTTTAAGGTTACATTGATTAAAACTTGATTGTTGTCCATCATTTCTTAGAACAAAAAGAAAATCTAAATTTATTATATGCTTGCATATTCCCCAATGGCTATATATCGACAGAAACAAAATAAAATTTTATTTCGCTTCAAAGGAAATTAATAATTTACATGGTTAGTAGATGTTGTTCGAAATTCTTATCACGAGTCTGACTCGTTATTATAGTGCAAGGGGTTAACCGCAGTTGGAGAAACAGATGGAGATTCTGCAGGTTAACCAAACAATACTAAAATAAACTCGCTATCGTTTTTCTAGCTGCGCGATCACAAGAATCCGATTGAATCGCGTTACACGGTGGCGGTTAGCGTTTCAACGGCTGGACAATATAGATGGATATCGTTGTATCCCGGTGACCCGGACACCCGCAGTCCGCAAGCGACCCGCAGGGCAGGGTCGCGGCACCGTGTCGACAGTTTTCCGAGGCGTTCCCGTGCACTTGACAGCGCTTGGCGCGCTCAAGAGTCGCCGCGGACCGTTCCAAGCGGGCCAATTCCGCGCGGCCGGCCGTGAAACGCTTATCGACCCGCGGCCCGGATAGATCGGCCCACCAAATTGCTTGTTTTCCGGACGGAACAGCCAGCAGAAGTATTAATTTGTCTCCCGCGGGACCATCGATGGGGAAAAAACACAACGTTCTCCGTGTATCCGGCGAAGATGACAATTTAATTGCGTCCGCAGCAAAAAACCGAACAGGAAGAACGAGACTCGCGTTTTGGACACTCTGGAAATCATTCGCGCCATCGTTTGCACCACCGGGGAAACAATAATACCCCTCTGGGCCAGTTTCTCTCGCATGATCGACGCCGAACTAGTGAGACAGAAGAATTTCGACTGAAATTCGTAATATTTAAGGAATTATCTTCTACGATTCTTAATAGGTCGCTTGCCACGTCAAAAAGACAAAGTTGAAATTTTTCAAGAGGTTTATTTAACAGATTCTGGTAAAAGTTGATTTGCAGATATAATAAAAAAAATTGTGTCCGTCATATATGCCCGATATAGCACTCGAAGTGTTAATGATTAGATCACTTTACTGCGGATACTTCTGTGGTCGTCAGGAAAAACGCCGCATGTCACATACTTTCAGTTTCGAGATATTGTAGATTAAAGTTTTGATCACTGATGCTTTGACATAGGACATCGGTTAATTTTCATTATTTTTTTGAGCATTTCGAATTTGTTTTCATGACATTTTTTGTGGTAAATACGTAAATCCTATACTATAAAGCACAATTAATGCATAAACTCAAATTTTTTGAAATTGTGACATGTGTCGTGTTTCCTTGCAGCCACAGACTTATGCAAAATAAAAATTGTTTGTATCATTAAACACGATTCAAATAAAAATTGTCTCGCATTATTTTGTACATATTATTCGGCCACACCCTGTATATAGATCTTCTTAAATTTCTTAAATTTGTCTAGTGTTTTAAATTGTACCTACTAATTTTTCTCGGTAAATGCATAAAAATGGCAGTCGATTAATCACTGAAGTTCGTTGATCGGTCAGCAGGATGGATGAATGATCATCGGGAACGCTCCAAACGTCATGATTGTTGTTTATTTAGGAGGATAGCTGGATGATCATTGCTGGAAACTCAAGCCTAGATGGCTCCCGGAAAACTCGAGATTGGTGAATGTGCTTCGTGAATGAAACTCAATTTTCGAGTTGTTATTGAATGAAGGAACGAAATTTTGCTGTAACTAAGTTCCACGACGGTCCAGTTGGATGGATTCGATAATCCATACGGCAGAAAGATGCCGAGAGCGAAATTTCTTGCTGTAGGAGAAGTTGAGACACGTTTTCATTGCTTGACCGAGAAAATTGATTAAAAGTGATAGCCGAAAATCATGCATGATGTATAGACAGGAGTCAAATAGAAATTTCTCTCTTTTTTTAATTATCTTATTAAGTTGAAGCTAATACACCATTGTCCTTAAATCTTATTAATATCTTTAAATTATATGCACCCATTTTTACCATAAATGCATAAAATCCGTAGTCTAATGATATAGCATACGTAAAATTAGGGAGGGTTTATGTTTTTACTATGCCGATTTCGATGTTCTTCATAAAATAAAGATCTTCGAAACCCACAATTTAATGTTCATCTTCATGCAAATAGAGACTCTTCAGCTCGCTGCTTTTATTTTCATTCCCCCCTCCTTCATTTATTTCTTGCAATGTCTCTTCGATCTTCACTTTCCGTCTCGCTTCTATTTCTTGAACTTCCTCTTTATCCTGGTATCCCACACCCTCTTTCTTCTTTTAACTATTTGCCTTTCCCCCTCTTTTTAATCTTCTGTTTTGCTTAGTTCCTCGTTTGTTCTTCTTCCCAAAGCATTTCCTTTTTTCGGGTCCTTTCTGGTCCGTGCAAAAAGCAGCAGGTTCCCTATTCGCCGAGTAATATCGCACGGTGGAAGGGCGTGCAGAAAAGAAACCCGCCGCGATTGATCATTCCCGCGAAGCCCCTGGATTCTCGCGGAAACAAAAATTGTCCCGCGGTCTAATTAACCGAGCGACTCCGCCGACCGCTTCGATTTGCATGGAAACGGGCCGCAGAATGGAAGCCCGGTCCCGGTTTGAATATCGTTAATGAAACTCATCAGCCCGCCCCCTTTCCCTTCTCCTCGCTGCTCTCGCAGCTTTCTTAATATTCCGCGAGTCGGCAGCATTCGCGAAAACATCAAGCTGGTCGCCCGCGTTCTACGCGATTCGAAATCCAATCGTGTCCCCGTTTTCTATAATAAGATGCAAATTCGAAGGACTTCGGAAACTTTTTCCACAACGCAACAAACGTACCCCATTAAAACAAGAGAGAGCACGGTACGGACATTAATATAGTTAAGCATGATCAGGAAAGAAGTAAACTTTCTAATACGTAATTATTATTTTGTTAATGCCTTTTTTCTTGTTATTAATCCCATCTTCAGTTTAATTAATGTACCCTCTTTTATTGATAATTTTTCATCAAGACGCTACTAGGATTTTATTAATGCACTTACGCATGCCACGAATACCACTTTCAATTTATTCAGTTCAATACTGAATGCTTGCTCGATCGATAAATAACATTGGTTTAAATATTTCCGCACGGAAATTTAATATTGTTGCAAAATGATTGATAAAAATAATACAATCGGTAGTAAAATTGCTTAAAGGGGGCAATATGGTCTTAATTTTCGTTGGGCGCACGTGCTCTCGCGTACGGGTGGCTAATAGGTCTGACTATGGTCGGCTGTTTCTACTTGCGCCGAATATCGACACCTAAACGTTATTATTTTGTGTATTTTAACATTCGTACATTTATATCTAGCATAAGAATTCTATATCTATTATTAGATTGTGCGCATTTATGACAAAAATTAGTTCTTCATTTATTACTTCCTGATCGACGAATCCAACGACCTTCAAATGTCCCGTTCAGTAATTCTGTAACATTTCATGCTGAATGAGCAGGACATCCGCCTTGTTGGAACCACATGGACTGCCGCATGTCCAGTGAAATGTCCTCTAACAATTCTGGCAAAACGTCTTTTAAGACTCTCCCGTATTTATGACTATTTAGCGTGCCATCAATGAAATATGGACCAATTTCAAGTTCAAGGTCGTCATTTTGAACACTTGAAGTAGCAGTGAATACGTAAATAACATGTTACATGTAAATCGTCGTAGTATTCGAAGAGTGCTTTGAGACACTTTATTTTCTATTGCAGTTGACCTTGCGTGACCTTGAACGACCTTCATAATAGGCCATTGTATACGTCTTGAAACATGCTATCGAATGTAAATAAAAAACCATACCGTTCCATTTAAAAAAACAGAGTTGACCTTCATATCTCCTTGACGTCTCCACCTATAAACTAATTAATGACATCGGATTACGAGCGCCTCGATATCAAGTAAGTTTGGTGTGATGCATTTTCTTCTATCTTCAAAAGCAAACGAATTATTCAGGTGACCTGTTTATAATGCCCCACCCTGTATAGTACACGAGTTCATGATATTATTCTGAACTGACTGGACCTATTACCACACGGAATAAAATTACATTTATAATTCGCGACGTTTAAACGGCGTTGTGTAATTTCCTTGGCAAAAACTCGTGCGGCAACAGAAATTCTAGACTACCGTACGTTTTATCGCGAGTCGGCGAGGAGCTATCGCCTGGCCAGGGTTAAAATAATATTCCCGGCGACCCGGGTCACTGTACATACCTCGCGGAGGATTTTAATACCGCAATTTGTACAGGAAACACCGTGTCGACGGGCGCGCGTGTTCGCTCGGCCAACTTACACCGGTGAATACAGTGTATAACCGTAAATACGGTCGCTCGTTAAATATTGTTTTATTCATCCTAGCGCAGCGGCGTGGTGTTTCCGTTGCAACAGCGATGAAATAACAATTTCGTAGTACAGCAGAGCACTTTGGGTTCGCGCATTGACGGTTTACGCAGAGACATTGGATCCCGGGTGATCCTGTGCGAATCGACGGTGTCTGATTTCCATTGCGTCCCAAGAACGAATTTCTTCGCGTCTCCATTCGAGGCGTCACCTCATCGGGACCACAATGGCCAACGGCGACAAAGGGAATACCAATCGGGTCGTCAAAGGAACGGGCAACGCCGAAGACGATGGGGAGAACCCGTCGTGATGAATATCGGATCTTTAACGTTCCCCGCAGCGTCGCCGGAAGCCGCGGCCCGTGTATACTTATCCTTCGAGAGCCTGACACATTCTTATTGGAAAGAATCCAGCGTGGATTTCGGTAACCAATAACTCGGGTCTCGCTTCGCCGCGGAAATAATCCCGGTCCCTCCTCCTACCACCACTCTTTCTCCACCTTCTTCCTCTTCGTTCGTTGCCTTTTTGCCCCATTTCCTTTTTGCCACCGCTCGATTCCCAGTCGGAATTATTAGCATAGCTCGGGAATCATGGGACGCCGGTCCATTCATTCGGCCGTGGACAATAAGACGCTTTGAGCTGTCAGATCGAAAATGTATTACTAATTTGTTACACTGCGGGTACTGAATAGTCTGAAAAGCTTGCGCTTTGGGCCCATCGAAAGTATTTTTAATCACCGTGGTGTATGCAAAAGAAGCTCAGTGACTTTCTTGTAAATAACTGTTACAAATTGTTAGATAGTTTTTTAGGCTATGGATAAAATCTCAATAAGTAACAATATTCATCACTTGAATGTAACTTGGCGGTGTCCTTAAATTTTCAATATTTTTGACGGACATTTGTAGATCATTGCTACAGGATATTATTCTTATTGATATATATATATATATATATATATATATATATATATATGCAGTATTAACTTCTGTATACATATATATATATATATATATATATATATATATATATATATATATATATATATGTATACATACAGAAATTAATACTGTTCATACGTTTTGATGCCATATCTACGAGACTGTAACATTGTATTTCGCGGTACCTTTAAGTTCGGAATCAAAGATACAGCCGCGGTCCTTTGAGTCCACATGCCGACATGGGCAACGCGATCCAACAGGTCCGATGAACTTCCGAGCTCTGTTAGTCGAGGTATAGCTTCTGAAGAGACAGCATCAATAAAAGTATTGTATAAAGACATCTGTGTCATCATTATAAAATCACCTAGCTTCCCAAAACCAACAATTCTCCAGATGATTCTATTTAATAAGCTGTTAGTGCCTGATCAATATTCGTTTCTTCTACTCCAACTGCACACGCAGTTCATTAAATTAGGCATTTTTAGATCATTGCCTGCTTCTATTTCACTTGAGCATACAATGATTGATATTAGACGATCTTTTAATACCCTAACCATGCCTTCATTTTGTAGAAATAAATAGAATCGTGTTAGTTAACATCTACAAGACTCCATTAAAGAAAATGTCATACTTCAATCATTTAGAGCGCCGGACTAATACCTGCCAGTTCTACTTAACGTAAAATACGAACCCACCATTAGACGACTAGACGACTGCATGTCTCTCCGTTTACATCAAATTAGCGTAGAAAATTGGAAATATACTATCCCGTACTAGCGTACGTGAACATTCCGGTAAGTGGAAAGAGTCGACAACGGTCAGACACGCGAAAAAAAGGAGCTCTAGCGTTCTCGCGTGTCGGATGACCATTGAAACGGAATTCCCCGATGCAGGGAACCAGTTTCACTTGCCATTTTATTGCGAACCGCGCTCGGTATTTTATTTTACAAGCGGCAGGGGAAGCGGTATCAGATATTTTGCCGTCAATTAAAAATATTTCAGGGAACTTTTTTTTCTTTCTGTTCCTTTTTTCATTGCGGAGGTCTCTCGCAGAGAACCAGAGAGGATCGCAACGCGTTGCCGTGCCGGTCGGAATGCAATTATATCGTGTGCATGAGATATAATCGTTCTCTCTCGGGTTTACGCTGACGCGGCGGTTAAAGAGCATGATTTCCCCGAATCTAGATGAAAAGAAGCAGCGGAACAGCAGGCAGAAAGAAATTTAATTGGGTCGGGCCAAACGTGGCCGGGAGCATTCGGCGTACGGGCGAGAGACGAGGCAAGCTTGCGTCTGCTTTTTTCGGCTTCGTTGAACTTAATTGAAGCGGTTCTACGGATCCCGGTGGCGGAGTTACACTCGACACGCTCGACGAAGCAAAGCTACAATACCCGCATTCTACGCAGTGCCGTCGAAACATCCGTGATACAGGGATCTCTTGTGCAGAAATCGCATTGTGGCTGGCCATCATCCCCGGCTGGTCCGAGATGAACTCACAAGTCACCGGAAATCAGCTGAACATATGCCTGAACGCTGCGAATACATTTTAATTTTCACAAAAAGTTTAACACTAAACCCACTACGGTCGAATGACCGGTTTTATATGTGCCAGTTATTCAAACTATAAAAATTCAGGCTCGACTGCGTTTTGGAGAACTCCTTGTTCTTAACTTTTTTTTATATGATCCTGTAGATATCGATACACATATTCCGGAAATGTGTGTATGGTTGTTAGGAATTCACTAGTTTATAAGTTACATGCGTGTAAATATGAGCAATTTTAAGCGTTTTTGGCAGGTTAGAGCGTCGCCATATTGGATATTCGTTGAGTGGTAGAGGTAGATAGGTCTGTTATTATATCAGGGTAAGGCACTAATTATTGCCACCTCAAATATCTTTGTTGTATTTAAAGACACGTCAAATGTCTGAAGGACAAAGTTGAATGGTTCAGTGGGCCTCCCCCGATACCAAGAAAATTATTGTTTTTATTTCATTTTTTTAGAGATTCTCAAGGTCACCTTCATTTTTTTAAGCGCAACCACCCTTTCTTAAACACGTACAATGATAGTCCCTTTTATTACGAATTGAGTGACTATATTTACTCAAGGTCATTCAAGGTCACAGATAGAATTCAACAGTCCTTCAAAGGCCGTTTACAGGCATGTATCGATGTTGAATCTTATACGTTATCTCTGTCCGTGACCCTGAATGACCTTGAGTAATTACAGTCACTGAATTCGTAATGGAAGGGACTATCTTTGTAGATGTTTAAAAAAGGGTGGTTCCATTTAGAAAAAGTAAAGGTGACCATGATATCTCTCAAAAAAATGACATAAAAACAAAATTTTTTTGGCATCGTGTCAGCCCCATTGTACCATTCAACTTTGTCCTTATCATATTTTACGTATCTTTAGAAACAACAAAGATATTTGAGGTTAGGTATACCACTAGCAGTCTATGACAGCGACGACAGTGGAAAAGGAATGTCAATGGCTATACAGTCGCCTTAGCAGGCTTACAGTAACCTGCTAACATTTGTCTTGTTTCTTATATGCTGATAGTGGCAATAATCGAAAGAAAATTAGCAGAAGACATAAGATGCAAATTTTCGTAAAGTTTCTAGAAAATTTTGAATTAAAACCGCCGACTGACTCGGATACCTCGCAGAACACCCAGTACGTAGCCAGAACATCTCCATGGCACGGAGTTCCGTGGAATCGTCGGGAGATCTGTCGTAAGCCCGATAAAATTACAAAAAGAATATCGAAGTCTAACAGCCTCTATAAAAAAAGGCTATCACATTTCCATAAAGAATAAGAAAAAGAAATTCTCGAGAGAGATGAGGAAGCTCGATAAGCCCTCGGAAGGGTGGAAACCCTATTACAAAAGGTAGGGAGAGTACCTTGGAATCGGTGGTTATTCCACCGTTCCTCCGTTGCCGGAGCCAATGACGCGATCGGGCGTCATTTATCAGCATAATTGAAATCGCTGGCAAGCTTCGGACGGCGTTTTCTCGCGAGAGAACAAATCCCGGAACGCTATGGCGTCGTTCTGTCGAAAGTAGAGGTACTTCTACCCTGTTATTTGGTGGATGTCTTCTCCTCGGTCTACTTTTGGACTGCCTCGAACATGTTTCTGCGCCGATAGACTCAATTTCAACCGTACAATCGGTAAACTTCTCGATCGAAATCGGCGAAACGATTCCGTTGGCTTGCGTTTAGGTTCCTGCTGAGTCTGGCCTGGGATTAGGCCAGGTATTGGTTAAATCTTGGTCTGGATTAGGTCAGGATTGAGCAAGATTTCACTTCAACTGAGAATAGAATTGTTTCTCAGCCCGCTGGACACAATTTTCTTCATGATTGCTGGCTAGTGAACGATTCCTAAATTGATTTTTCTTAAGTTCCACCAGTTCAATGCTAAATTTCAGTTAGATCTTGATCAAGGTTGCGTTCACGGTGAGCTCAGAATTATTTCTAAACTGATACACTCAATATTAGTTCGAATACTTGAACTTTTCCCACGAAATCGTAGAAACTGTCTGATTTTAGATCTCAGTCAGGCCCGAACTGAATTCAGGCTGATTTTGAGTTAAGTTCGGGTCCAACGCGCCGCACTGGACATAAGAGTAAGTTGTCGCTCGCGTAGCAACGTTATTATTCATGATTTCATGAATTTTCATCCGCGGCACTCGAGATTGCTCGTTACTTCGCGCGTACACGCGTTCGCGGTCGCGCACGACCCGTCGAGCTTGTTCTTGCGTTGCCTTTCTTTCCTCTTCTTCTCCGTGGAAGAATGAAAAAAAGCGAAATGAATTTTTCATTAAGAAAGAAAGCCGCGAGTGTAAGTAAACGCGGGATCGCGACGGGGACAAGGGGGCTGCAAATTCCGCAGCCGTGAACCGTGTAACTTCTCGACGGGAGGATAGACTGCAATGGGCGGTGGTCGACCGACGCTTGACGTCACCGTCCGAGTAGGTTGTTCTTGCCCTCCTCTGACGTGCTCGGGAAGAAACCGGGCCGAGGAACATGACTGATGGAACCGAGAATTGAAACGCCGGGGAAGCATATGTTCGCACGAACCCTCTCCCTCGTTCTTACCTCCCCTTTCCCTCAATGTCACTTTTACCGTCCCTTTCTCGCTCTTTCGTCGCTCGATACCTCCGTCGCTACCTCTTATGTTTTCTCCGTTTAGTTCTCTTTCTTTCTCAAAAAGTCTCA
Source organism: Sphecodes monilicornis (assembly GCA_913789915.3). Lineage (NCBI taxonomy): Eukaryota > Metazoa > Arthropoda > Insecta > Hymenoptera > Halictidae > Sphecodes > Sphecodes monilicornis. The sequence goes on from OU565295.1 coordinate 17,686,865, forward strand.
GTTGGTATTCTTTTCTGTATTTTTTGTTCTAGATTCTCATCTCTTCCGCCTTCTTAATTCTTCCCAATAAATTTGATATGTTTTTCGATCGAAATTTTAGAATAAATGTGTGATGGTGTCGACGCACAGGTTCCCAATGTTCGACTTGAAATTTCATTTTATGCATTTTTATGTATTTCTTATGCATTTACGACAAAAACAGTTGGCTGAAATAGAAAAAGCAGTAAGATTAAAATTACTTAGGAATGTCGGTGGATAATTTTTAGCTTATTGAAGTTATTTTCCTACTTGGGCGGGGAGGAGTGGAGGGAAAATGCGAAAGGTAAAATGTCAGTTGAGCAGGAAAATGGGGGAAAGAATGAAGTTGGAAGGGGCTGAGATGTCTGAGGAACGACTGGAAGGGGGCGTCCACAATTATTGTAAGGAATGAGAAGGAGTAGTTTTTAAGTAGTTGTAAGTTTTTTTTCTGTACATAGATCTCTCTCTCTCTCTCTCTCTCTCTCTCTCTCTCTCTCTCTCTCTCTCTCTCTCTCTCTCTCTCTCTCTCTCTCTCTCTCTCTCTCTCTCTCTCTCTCTCTCTATCGTTTTAGCACTAGTGTTTAAGTTTTAGATATAGTTAATGGTAAGCATTTAGATAAGGTAGAGTAAGTTAGTTTAAGTTAGAAATTAAGGATAGGATAAGGAAGAAGATGCAGAGGTCAGAGAGGAGTAATGGATGAGCATTGCAACCCCGACGGGAGACAATAAAATACTAAAAAGTTATTTTCCTAGTTAGTCTTCGCTCTTTGAAATCAATGAGAAAAATATTCATTTCGCATTTTTTCTAGTTATTTGAAATTAGTCGTCTTCCATTTATATCGAATTAAAAAATGAATACAGGTTTTTTTATTGTCTCCCCTCGGGGTTGCAATGTACATCCAATTTTCCTCCCTTACCTCTACATCTACTTCCTTACCCTATCCTTAATTTCTAACTTAACCTAACTTACTCTACCTTATCTAATTCCTTACAACTAACTATACCTAAAACTTAAACACTAGTGTTATAGCGAAAAAGAGAGACAGAGAGAGAGAGAGAGAGATACAGTGGCGTGCAAAAGTATCCGGACACTCTTTAAAAACAAATAACTTTTTCAAAATTATTTCAAATGGCTTGAGTTTTTTTGAGATGCTCGACAGATTAGTTTACTAGATAACGTGTAAATAATTATTTATAAAAATTGCCAATGGTAGAGATTGTGAAGAAAAAAGTATAGGTCATGACTTTAACTTTTTTATCTGTGCCTGTAATGAAAATTTAAACTATATCTTTTGTAGATCTTCATAGGCTATATACATGCGCAAAGTTTCATCGAAGTCGGTTAATGTTTCTATGAGCAGATGAGCTACGAACATTGCAAGATTAGAGCTAACGAGTGAAAGTCGCAGACTTTCTGCCTTTTCAGGGAATTTCGCCCTTATGTGATCAGCTTTAAATGTTTGTAGCTCATAACAACGTTAACCGAGTTCGATGAAACTGTGTCCTATGCATAACTTACCTAGACCGACAAAAGGCGCTTTTCAAATTTTCATTACAGGTACAGATAAAAAAGTTTAAAATTGTGATCTTTACTTTCTTCGCCGCAATTCCGACCAATAGCAATTTTTGGAAAAAATTATTCCCACGCTACCTAGTAAACTAATCAGTCTAACATCTCAAAAAAACTCAATCCGTTTGAACTAATTTTGAAAATGTTATTCGTTTTAACATTGTGTCCGGATAATTTTGCATGCCACTGTATATACAGAAATTAATTTATAACTACTTAAAAACTACTCCTCCTCCTCCTTTACCCTAATTGTGGACCCCCCCCCCCCTTCCGGTCGCTCCTCAAACATCCCAGCCCCTTTCAACTTCATTCTTTCCCCCATTTTTCCTGCTCACCTGACATTCTACCCTTCGCATTTTCCCTCCACTCCTCCACCTTACTCATCCACTAAATAACAAAATGAATAAACCAAACGAATAAAATTATAATTCCTCGCCTTGCAGCGTTCAGTCCATACTCGGACAATAAAACATTATTTGAACCCATAAACTGTCACCCCAATCCTCACCGTAAATCATGAACGTAAATTTAAATAAAACCACAGCATCCAGAATAATCCACTCAAGGGCTAATACGAGGTTTCAAGTGCGAGAAATATTTATCCATTAGCCGGGGAAATTTCTTAGCTACGTTAAAAGCAGGCGGAGAGCTGAATCCCGGTGGCCGGGGTACGGGTGAACTGAATTTTCATGAAAACCCGACCTCGAACAGCTCGTTATTACGCGTGTCTGCTCGGTAAGGGCACACACCTGCTACCGGTTCGTCGGCAAACCGTCTCGCGCCCTTCGCCCTTTTTCAATCTGCTTGGTCCAGCACGGGCAACCCGAGAAAAAGCGGCCCGGCGGCTGGATGCCACGTTTATGAGATCAGCGGACGATATGAAAGGCGAAAAAGACCGGCAGCAGCAGAATAAAAAAGAAAGGGAGATTAAACGTCCATCCTCGAGAGATGAAATTTTTCTACACGTTAATCGTTTTACGAGGGACTTCAGGGAAACTCTTGAAGCACCTGCGCGAAGTCACTCGACGGTTTAAGGCTCGTACGAAACGGATGAAAAACGTCCTGTTTGACCTTTCTATTCGCCGGATGTACAAGGCTTGTTGATTTCTTGTAGAGACGCGAAAATACGAGAGATGAAGTTACGCAAATGAAACTTCGTTATCATAATTTGACGTTGTTCTTAAGTTGGCTGCACGAGAATTTTCTTTCCTCTGGTTTAATTGGCTTGGGCAGACGATCTTCTCTTTTTCCGGGGGAAGTTTAGTAATGAGTTTCAATTTACTTGGTGAAACATTGTTAAATTATGCGCTCGGCACTTTTTGGTCTACACCTTACTGTTGAAGGTTATACTGTTTCATTATTATGGTTTTAAAACGACTCTTGCAGCTTTTCAAGACTTTTCAGTCACTAGTTTCAGAACAGCAAGATACATTTTTGTTCAGCACAAGTTTTTTTAGTTAATTGCTGCTTGTTTATCGAAAGTAGAGATTCAATATGTTATAGCATAGTTAAATTTATTATATTAGTGGATGACAATATTATCGAACACAACAGGATGTTGTAGAAGAGCTTTTAAGGCTGTCCAGTGTGTGTCTCGTATTTGGCGGATCTGTACTACTTACTACTGCAACGCCTGTCGTATGACAATCTGTAGTAGAATAAGTTGTTATTGGCCAGACACATTTTCCATTAATTCCACGGATCTAAACTAACTTGGTGCAATTTTTTATGCAATTCTTGATGCAGTTCTTCATGCAATTTATAAAGACAGTGTTTTAATAAAAATGTTTGTCCTCATTCTGATCCAATTCTTCGCACAATTTATGAATAATATTCAAAGAAAAAATTAATTTCTCTTCTTTTATGCAGTTCTTCATACAAGTTACAAACACTCTACACGAACCTGAAATATACAGCGCTCTGTTAACAATTGCAACACAACTACTCCGCTTCTTCCACTCATGCTCCACATACATACAACAGCTTCCACGAGCAAACGACAACAGAGGCAAACATTAACCCACCTCTCACGTCTCTAATTTTTAAAAAACAAAGAAAAAACACGCGAGATTCTGATTCTACCGCGGCTCAAGAGCATTAGCGCAGAATTTTCACACATACAGCCGGTTTCGCTGTATGTAGGGGGTTATTATATAGGATGTTCGGTAACGAACGTGGTACGAAAATATAGGATAAAATTTTTTCATGTGAGGCTTTGTTTTCTAGAAAAAATTGAGTTTGAAGATTCAAGAAATACGCGTACCATTAGATAAAAAACGGCTATCGTGTCTGACCATGACCAAACAACTCTACTCTGTGCATACAGGGTGTTCACGCCATCACTAGTTTTTCTTGCAAATAATAAATATTAGAAAAAAATGATAGAAGAAAAAGTAATACTGTTTTTGGTAAGTAACATAATGGCGTATATAATTTTCTTGTGATTGCACTATTTTCTTAGAAGTGAAGGTGACCTTCAATTTTTTAAATGAAATGCCATAAATTTTTTTATATCATACGAAAGCGTGTGTCAAGAAAAATTTATTCGTATACAACACAATGACCTTCAAGGTCATACAAGGTCAGAAATGGCAGAAAAATTTTCAATATTTCGTACGTACTATTTCGTAAATATATCATTCACGATACACAAAGCCAAGAAATGTGAACGACTTGCAAACGAAACTAACGCAATCGTGTGCATTAATATTTCGGACAACATTAAAAGAAGCTAACAAGAATGTAATTAATAGAGTCGAAATATGTAGTCATGTACAAGGAAGTTATATTGAACATTTACTATAGCCTCGTCAATAAAGTATACTTGTAAACGCGTTAGTACGAAATATTCAAAATGTTTCTTCCACATCTGACCTTGTATGATCTTGAAGGTCATTGTGTCGTATACGAATGAATTTGTCTTGACACACGCTTTCATATGGTATGCAAAAATATAAAGCATTCCATTCACAAAAATTAGAGGTCACCGACATTTTCATGAAAATAGTGCAAATACAAAAAAATCTACATACGCCATTACATAGTTTGCAAAAAATAGTATTGCTTGTACCTCCCTCATTTTTTTCTAATATTTATTATTTGCAAGAAAAGCTGGCTAGTAATATCGTGAACACCCTGTAGATTCACATGTATTTGGAATTTTTGTTTTCGCCGTTACATTGTTTGCAAAAAATAGTATTACTTTTACCTGTTTCATTTTTTTATAATATTTATTATTTGCAAGAAAAACGCTGGCTAGTAATATCGTGAACACCCTGTATACATACCAACGCACGCGATCCCGAAGAATCTCTAAATTCGATTTTCTCGAAAACAAAGCCTCACGTGAAAAAATTGTATTCCATATTTTCGACTTATTTTTTCATGCAGAATCATCCCCTTTTCCCTTGTACCGCCAGTTACCGAACACCCTGTAGAATCGCATAGAAATTGATAATCTCTGGGAAACCGAAGGAGTCACGTCTCCACCATAAACCCAATCCAACGGCGTCTCTTCACCGCAGTCTGTTTCCCCCACGAGAATTCATTATTTCTGGGCGAGAGAGACGCTTCGGAGGCGTCGCAACCACCACCCGCTAAAATCGAGGGCAACGCTATGTAACACGATACCGGGGATTATGGCTGGTTACCGTGGAACCAGGAGCTACAGTCCCAACAATGGTCACTGGGATTCCGTTGTAACAGCCGGCTGCTCGCAGTTTCGAACCTTGCTTTCCACCATTTCCACCAACGAAATTAGGATAGAACGCGGTTGCGATCGTTGTCGAAACAAGAAGGCCAGTTGAATCGTCGACGATGAGCTTTCGCAGGCTATAGCGCGCGACCGTCGTGTTGTTTCAAGACCTTTATAGTTCATGCTACACATGGTATTCCTGTAACATTGCGAGGTCGTTCTGTTAGGCTGTTAGAGAGCGGATGGAATATGACGATTGTTATATTTGCGGGGCGGATAGCTGCATATTTTAGTTTATTTAGTATTACACAGAGTTAGGGGATTAGCGAATTTTGATTGTTTTAATTTCGGTAGTATTACTGTTTTACTTGGTTATGATGATTTTACTGGATTATGAATCTTGGATGTTGATTTGTGCAAAAAGGATTATCGATGAGTCTTTGAACTACTGTAGCTTTCCATTTGAAGTAGAAGGACTTCGCGAAAAAAATCGTACGCAGACTTTTAAAAGGTTGGATTAAAGAGGAAAGTGTCCTTTATAAAACAGCATTTAAATAATTTGTCGAGAAACATTTTTGAAGCTACACAAACTAGCTGTTCGATTTAGCATGGTTTTATAAGGAAAAGTTCAATATATCATACGGTTTTGTTTCTAACAAAATTTTTGTAATAAGAAAATTTTTTTCTGAATATTGAGTCAGGACCTAAAAAGGTAAAAACTTTACTCTTCCATAAGAGACCATCCATTAAGCAGACTGTTGTGTGATTTTTTTGCACGGTGTTGTAATAGTTCAAACACAGAGTACAATTTGGTACTACATCTTAACTCAGCATCCTTCATGGAATTGTTTCTGACATCGACGAACAACGAGACCATACTAAAATGATTGTCAATGAAACTTCATCACAACGTCAAAATCTTGAAACTTCACATGATCTTAGATAATACCGCCAGTTCCAAGTCTAAATCGCAGAGACAGACCTAGCATTGTCGATTCGCGAAATAAAAATGATTCTTGGAGTCGAGATATAAATATCGAAACGATTCGCCACATTTCGCGAGGGCTGTGGATAAAAATGGGAATGTATACTCGCACGGTCGAGTGATCGCGATGGGTATGGACCAAGGAACGCCGGGACGAATGAGGCACAGCTTCGGCACGCACAATAAATATACGAACGTCGTCGTCGTTTCGTTAACGCGGCCGTTAGCGTCACGGTGCGCCGTTAATAATTCCTATGCAAATGGAACGTGAAACGTGCGCGCTGCGAAGGAGTTATTACGCGGAATCAAACGTCCTCTGTTCGGGGCGAGTTCTCGCGGCGCTGCCTAGCCGTAAATTAAATTGTATTAAACGGCAACGCGCTCTCCCACTGCACGCCTCTCGAACAGGAAACCTCGTTTTCTCTGTTCCACCTGCACACGTGGGCGCGGCGTAACCCAGATCTCCCTCGGACTATGCGTATCGTATTCGTATTCACTCGCGTGATCATAAAACTATCGTCTCTCTTTTTCTCTCTCCCTCCCTCGCCAGATGCCGACACGCCGTAAACTCACGTGCCAAACCCGGTCCAACGCAATTGCTGTTCATTCAAAAATCAGTCGCAACTGCTCCAGTGATTGCTGGACCCGATGGTACACGCTCCCAGGGAAAATTGAAAAGTCGATACGTTTTTTCGTTTGCGGTGCGCGCCGAAAAGTGTTCCGCAAACGTCGGCCCAAAGTGTAGGGCGTGTTTTTACGAAGGCAAAATAAGTCGACCTTTTTCGTATTTCCATTCGACGAACAAACTTTCCGGCTTTTTCTATCGAACTGCCGCACGTTTTATGAACTACCACGGTTTTCGGGAACCAGCTCTGTTATTCGATTTTTTCCACTGTCCACGCGCGATTCGACGCGCTAAACTTCCGTCAATCGAATTCTTTATTTTCGCAACCCTTCCGCGGGTTTTTATTTTTACGCGAGATACGATAATCGAAATTGTTCTCACACGAACACTTTCGTCTCTCGATTCTTTATTTACTGAGACTTTTTGTTCTGGAGACTCGGTGGTTCTGGGACTGTACATTATCGAATTCTACGTTATCGTTTTATTACTTCGGATGGTTTTAGTCGAACTCTTTGTTGTCGATACACTTCTTTCGTACGACCAGTAACTCTTCGATATTTCTATTGAGCTACGTGTTCTTTTGTAACACCATATTGATTCAATTCGCATGAATAAGGGAACGAAAAACATGAAGGTGTAACGCGCTTAACAGTGGTCAGTAAGCGTAGTCATTGTGAATAAATGATAATTTCTCTGTTATGATATGTGTGGCGGACAGGCGAAACAAATTCTTACCATTTGATATTTAGATAGAAATTTGTTGGAAGCCTGGAACATTTCCTAAATTTCAGACATTCTACAGTGTCTTCAGAATATTTTCAGACACTCTACAAGACCTTCAGAATAATTTCAGACATTCTGCAGAACCTTCAGGACCTGTAAAACATTGTACAGTACCTTGAAAATAATTTCTGACATTCTGCAGTATCTTCAGAATATTTTCAGACACTATACAAGACCTTCAGAATATTTTCAGATCTTCTGAAATATCTTCAGAATAATTTCAGACATTCCGCAATACTTTGAGAATTTTTCAGACATTCTATAATATCTTCAGAATAATTTCAAACATTCTACAGACCTTTAGGACCTGTAAAACGTTCTACAGTACCTTGAAAATAATTTCCGACATTCTGCAGTGTCTTCAGAATATTTTCAGACAGTCTACAAGACCTTCAGAATATTTTCAGATATTCTGCAATATTTTCAGATATTCTGCAATATCTTCAGAATAATTTCAGACATTCTGCAATACTTTGAGAATTTTTCAGACATTCTATAATATCTTCTATAATATCTAATTTCAAACATTCTACAGTACCCTGAAAATAATTTCTGACATTCTGCAGTATCTTCAGAATAATTTCAAACGTTCTACAGCATCTTAAAGAAATAAAAAGAATCCCTTTTGAACACCTGCGTACACTGCATTCACAATTACAAACCATTAAAGCGGGAACTTTGAAGACTGATCCAATAAAAACCATGCTCCTGACTAAGAGGTTGATGAACGAACTATCAAAACCAAAACTGTCATGCAATAAATCTCGTAAGGGTCGTGTAGACTTGATAAAATATCAGAACGATAAATTGGTTCGATCTCGCAGTCTGGTCGCGTCGGGAGCGTAGACAAAGCGACAGTTCCGACAATGAGACCATTCAACGGTTGTTCGTTTCTGTTTCCAGCTTTCAGAGGACATCGGCTACGTCCTTTATTCAGCGCTAGGCAGCTTCTACATCCCGTCGTGTATCATGGTGTTTGTGTACATACGTATATACTTCGCGGCGAAGGCACGCGCGCGTCGCGGTATCCGGAAGCAGCCGCGTCGACGGCCACCGATGCAGCCGGGATCGCCGGACGTCAGGCAGACCAGCTTCACGCAAACCACGCCGGCAGCGGAGACCAAGAAACCGCCCTGCTCCGTCATGGAAAACGTCGCCACCATCGAGAACCAACCAGTTCAGATACCGATCGTCACATGCGACTGCGCCAGCGACGTCAGCACCTCCGAGGCCGACCCTGGGGGAGGGAACAGCATACCAATGGAGGAGAAGGACACTTTGAAGGTTCGCTAACAAACATCCCCTTAAATGCCAGTTGCATTCTCCCAAGTACATACAAATTTTTTAATTTTGTGGAATATCATTTTTCACGTAGTGCAAAACATTTTATACACGTTACGAATGTCAAAGATCCATATTGTAATCGCAATCGTAGAGATCCAAAAACAATTTTAGAACCAAAAAAAGTTGTAAAAGTGCTTTTAACCCTTTGCAATCGAATGGTGACTCTAAGTCACCAGTAAAAATTGCCATACCATTATACAAAACAGATTTTATATCATTAAATTCGTCGCTATTTTATAAATTGCCAAAAATTCACCTGTTGTATGAGAGAACAGGTTTAATCGCAGGTGCACAATGTCGAAAAGATCATAGAATAAAAATGTTCTATGTTGAAAGAAATATCTTGATTTTGCAATTAAAATTGCATCGAGTGCAAAGAGTTAAGACTGTCCTTCGAGTGTCTGACATATGGCTCATCTCTACTACTTACTACTTCATCGACTGTATTGTGATTACTTGCGAGTAGAACAAATCGACATTGTTGAGACATCGGAAATATTTTCCACTATCTTCACAGATTGAATAGAACTTGTTGCTTACAAATTCACTGCTTAGTGACATCTTGCTTATGATATTTAAAAAGAATTGAACTGCGACGCTTGCCCTATAACTTCTTGTAGTAGCACAAGTCGACATTGATCAGACACGAGAAATATTTTCCAATATCTTCACAGGTTAAAATGAACTCGTTGCTCAAAAATTTAATGATCATTGACATCCGGCTGATGATAATAGTAAAACAATGAAATGATTTGAAATTCGACATTACACAACCCAACAAAACACTATGTAAGAACCTCGAAGATCCACAGTCCAATAGATCAATCTTAGTACCCAGACATCATTCGACATCACTTATCAGTCGAAAGGTTCCCGGCGAGTGCATCTCGTTCTAATTCGTATCGAAGATGGAACAGCATCGGTTTTTCCCGCGATACGGAGTTAGAATGGATCTTCCGTGCTCGTAGATCCTCGGTAGGGATCCATGGGCCTCGTTGGTCGCGCGTCGCATAAAAATGGAACCGGTAACTCAACGAAACCAGAAACTCGCTATTGGATTTCAGTTTCTCCGTTCCCCTCCCCTCCTCGTTCGGTTCCCAAGCACAAATGGAATCGAATAAAAGCGACGGGCGGATTCGAGTGCTCGCGATACGAGTGCCGCGCGCCGTTTCCGCTAGTCTCGCAGCTCGTGTATCGAAGATCGAATCGATCATACATCGCATCGGCGACGGTCCCACTGGAATTGCTACTCCTGATCGTTCCTCATAAACTACCCGCTCGAAGCGGCGCATCCGGATAAAATTAGAGTCATACCGAGCTCGCCTGTTCCTGCCGAGGAAACGTGCATTACAGTCGACGACGAAATTGAGCGGACAGTTAAGGGAAACCGGTATCAATTGCGTTTCGGCGAATTAACATGCAGGTCGGTTGTGGAGTGATGAATAAGGACTGCGGATTTCCATGCGGAATTAAAATTATTTGCGAAATATCGTCCCGAAAATATTTTAACCTCCATTAGTAAGGATGATGCCAAGGAAACATTTCTTGAAATAATTTTTGTCTTAATTTATTAATGCCACTGGATGAGTGCGACTGCAATTGGTAGATACAGTATTTATTCGATAAAAGTCGCCACATGGGTCCTGCAGGCGACAATTAACGTTTAGATAATACTATTCTTTGACTTGTGCCGTACGTAGAAAAAGACGGTGAAGCTCGAGAGGCCTCGGTCGCCGAGAAGTGTAACATAATACGGGTCGAGTATGTCAGTGTTAAAACAACTCCTAACCCAGTGACAAAACTTGTTTATTTTTTATTATTTATTGATGGAATTGTCGACAAAATTAGCTGATTATAATCTTGATCGTGATTGTAAATTATTAAAAATTGTATTTCATCGTTAATTTCCGTAAACTTCTCTACGATAATTGTCGCAAAACAATCCCTCCTTCCGCGGGGTATACCCCGTGAGGGCCCGTGAAGCTCAAGAGGCCTCGGTCGCCGAGAAGTGTAACATAATATGGGGTCGAGTATGTCGGTGTGAAAACAACTCCTAACCCAGTGACAAAACTTGTTTATTTTTTATTATTTTTTTATGGAACTTTCTCCAACATATTCGTGGCGTTTTTCTAATGATAATGATACCAAATAATTGCGATGATATTTACTTGTGTAATGGACGATTATATCTGATTTGGTATCATTTTTATTAGAAAAATGCCACGAATATGTTGGTGAAAGTTCCATAAAAAAAAGTAAAAAATATAGAAGTTTTGTCATTGGATTAGTAGTGGTCTCATCGATGTACTCGACCCGTATTATGTTACACTTCTCGGCCCCTCACGGGGTATACCACGCGGAAGTGGGGATTGTTTGGCGACACTTATTGTTCAGAATTTGGCGACACTTATCCATTAAATACTGTACTCGGAAACTATATCTTTATATTTGACAGATTGCTATATTCAACATACACTACAAATCGGCGGAGACTTTCCGAACAACCCAATATATGTATATTCTTTTTGACCCATTTTTAGCCGATTCATTTTTGTATCGTGTTTGCCACAAACTTTTCTATCTGAATACAGAATACAAACTTTTTGAAAAACACGTAATTCAATTGGTCAAAGAACAGTTGATTCGCAATATTAATTCGATAAAGGTGGATGGATAGCGATTTCCACGATCCCGTTCACTCAATTTTGTCCCCGGGACTGTATATCCTAGAAAGCATCGTGGAAGTGGTCACGCTCTGAACGTGCAGCGCGGGAATTTCTTCTCGTAAATGAACATTTATGAGATTCCATTCCCGAGCACGCGATTCTTTATGAAATCATACGGATCGCTGGCGAATACGGGCTCCGCGAATAACAGGGTGAAATGTATCCCCCATCTCCACGGGCTTCTTTAAAACATCCCCAAGCTCCATCTTCGGCTGCCACTGGACAAAGCTCCTTTATTTCCGGCACGTAACGTTGTTGCGCCATGGTATTCCACGGTACACCGGGAGCATGAGCCATCGCGAATGTGTTTTGATGAAGCCTCGGAACACGGTTCCGTTCTAAATGGACTGTGGATGTTCATGGAATTTCTGGATTCGCGAAATAAATTCTCTGAATCTCGATATCCAGAGAAATTTAACATTGCCATTCATAAATTCAAGTTCAGACAGATGAAATAATTGCATATTTGCAGTCTAGTTGTTACACGACAGAGTAACAATGCTTGTACAATTTTAAAGCTTATAGATGAATTTTACAATGTCCACATTAGACATTTAAAATGATTAACCCCCCTCTATAGGGTTCTTAGAGACCACCCCTTCCCTTCACATTCGACTGTAAAAATTTAAACTTCTATACATTTATACATTGGATGATTTCGGCGCTTCAAAATATATCTCTGAAATAGAAATTCACCCTCCTGAATCAAGCAATTTGTCTTCTAAGATCCATATGTCATTAATCATCCCCCTAAAAAAATCTAGAAAATATTCTACATCGCTGAGAGATAAAAAAAATACAGTTCAAAGCTGTCCTATGCAGTTGTATACATTTTCAGAAATAACTCTCATGAATACAATTGTTTATAAGATTAGAAACCCTAAAAATTGAAGGGTGTAACTAGCCTCGTTCTAAAATAGTCTCCTTTGACGGTAGCAGCTGTAAATTGTATATACTCAGAATCTTACATAGGACACGTGCGAAGATCCTTGCAATGTCTACAATTCATTTATTAGTCTGCGGAACTTTATGCAAAATAAAAATTGTCTGCTATAATTATAGGACACAGGAACCAAATATGAGTTCATTTTCCATTTCAGTAGTTTCGTGAAGTTGTATTAACGGTGTCGATATTCTTAAATTGTTTTAATTTCTTTACTGTTTGAAATTGCATGCACTCACTTTTTAAATAAACGCATAAAATCCGCAGTTTACTGATTGGAATCTTTGATATCTATTAACTAGACTGCAGACCCACATATATTCGCAACAATAATTCATGTCATATGAAACAACGAAGTCTTCATAAGAATTCCAGAATACTCTCACACAATCTCCAACTTCAAACACTCACTGGAAAAAGAAATACAATTTTTATTTAGGGCGCGCAGTGGCTCAGTGGATAGAGCGCGCGACTACAAACACTGTGGTCGTGAGTTCGAATCCCACCGCTGTCACCAATGGAAATTCTTCTATGCGATACTCTACTGCGTTGCCCTAGGTGGTACGGAGCCCACCTTTATAAACTGTAGGTCCATCACGCACACGTCCATACACACACACACATCCATCGTACACTCACCGATTACAGTACCAAATCGCATTGTTCCACCCCGTCGCTAATGACCTTGGCAGTTGACGCGACGTTAAATAACAAAATAAATAAATAAATGATATTCAAAAATCCTGAAATATTCGAGAAAACTAATATACTCGGGAAACCCTAATATTCTCGGGAATACCAATATATTTGAGAATCCCGAATATACTTGGAAATACACACACCCCCACCGTACACTCACCGATTACAGTACCAAATCTCATTGTTCCACCCCGTCGCTAATGCCCTTGGCAGTTGAAGCGACGTTAAATAACAAAATAAATAAATAAATGATATTCAAAAATCCTGAAATATTCGAGAACCCTAATATACTCGGGAATACCAATATATTCGAGAATCCCGAATATACTTGGAAATACACACACACCCATCGTACACTCACCGATTACAGTACCTAATCTCATTGTTCCACCCCGTCGCTAATGACCTTGACAGTTGAAGCGACGTTAAATAACAAAATAATTAAATAAATAATATTCACAAATCCTGAAATATTCGAAAACCCTAATATACTCGGGAATACCAATATATTCGAAAATCCCGAATATACTTGGAAATACACACACACACACACCCATCGTACACTCACCGATTACAGTACCAAATCTCATTGTTCCACCCCGTCGCTAATAACCTAGGCAGTTGATGCGAAGTTAAAACAATAAATAAAACAAAACAAAGATTTATTTGACTCCTACAATCGCGTCATGATCCTTCGACCATACCCTAAAACTCTCCCATCAACTCGATAAAAAAATCTGAAAATAATGTGGGACTCGCTAAAAGACTGTCTCTTACTTCCTGTCAACAGGTGACGCTACCAGTGCACATGCAGAAGAGCTCGTTGAAGGCGACGCTGTCAGTGAACGGTGACGGTCAATCGAGCGTGCCATCCCGGTGTCGAGCACCTAGCGTTGGCATCGACGTCGACATGGTCTCGGAGTTTGACCCGTCTTCGTCGGACAGCGGCGTGGTATCAAGATGTGCCGTGGTGAAGCCTTTGAAGCTTCGTCTCTGCCAGCCGATTTTTGGCCGTCGGAATCTCGGCAAACTGCGACGGGAGCACGGCGACGTCGGTCGTCCGTCGCCGAAGGACGACGCCGGCGTCGGCGAGTCGAAATCCTCGAAATCGCGGGACCCAGAGAGAGAGAAGAGGAGACTGGCTCGTAAGAAGGAGAAACGCGCTACGCTGATACTCGGCTTCATCATGGGCAGCTTCATCGCCTGCTGGCTGCCGTTCTTCGTCCTCTACATCGTAAAACCGCTGTTCCCGGACGTCGACATACCCTCCCAGGCGTTCGTCATCGCGTTCTGGCTCGGATACATGAACTCTGCCCTGAACCCGTTCATCTACACCGTCTTCAACAAGGACTTCCGGCGCGCGTTCCGTAGGATACTGTTCAAATGAGCCCTGGGGCTCCGTTCCCCGGTGAGAAATCGATCCGGGACACCGTACACAGAAGATCGATCGCCGCGGGTCACCTTCCGACAGTGAATCGATCCGTCGATGCGAGATAAATCCAGAGACTCGAGAGAAACAACCGTTTGAGTGCGACAAATTATGTTAAACATTGCACAGCGATCGCGGTTCTTTTGGTTTCAGCTGGAAAATACAGAGAAGTGCATCAGAGCTTCTGTAAATGATTAATCGAGGCACTAAAGAACCTGACAAGCTTACGACAGAGAAATTTCAAGCTAGCATAATTTCTATGAACGATAACAGTGAGAACATGCTTTGAGAATATTCTGGCCCGACATTTTTTGCCACTGAACAAGGGAAACGCGATCGTTTGACACTCAAACGGTTCAGCTGTGTCTGCATTCCTTACCTCGTTGCAATAAAATTTATTTTGAGCTACGTGTGTTCGTCACCGATGTCTGACAACATACAGAATATTCTACTGACGCTACTGAAACCGAGAGTGGTTGGAAATTTCGATTCTTCGTAATAATTCCTGAGAATAAATTCAATATCGCTGTGAATGCAAATCTTTTTAACCCTTAGCACTCGAGTGGCGACTCTGAGGCGCCACTAACAATTGCTGTACCATAATCCAAAATATTGTTTAAACTATTAAATTTGTATGTATTTAATACATTACTAAACATTTAAGTGTTGTAAGAGGTATCGTATTATTTTCATATCCATAAAGTGAAAGAATCATATAAAATGAAAATATTCTTGATCGGCAGAAATGTTTGGTTTTGGAGCTAAAACAGCACCGAGTGCAAAGGGTTAATAAAGGTATCTTCATGTATTACAATTTTAAACAATTATTTTCCGTTCCAAGCACTGCTAGGAACTCTAACAAGGGTTCATTAAACATCGTATTGGAACATCGACGTGAGACGTGATTTGTTAAAAATGTTGCTAATCTCTTTCACTTTTCCAGCATCCAAAAAAACCATGCAACGAATAACAGTCTAAACGTTTCATTATTTAGGCAACGTATTAACAGAACGAAGAGCATGAACAAATATGAACCCAGTGTTCAGGCTGCAGCGACAAAACCGTTGTTGTCAATCTTCCTGCATTGCTCCATATACAAAACCAAGCAACGAACGACAGTCTACGCGAACACATCACCATCTGAGATTATAATTCTTTAAGCAACATTCTAACACAACGAGGTGCGTAAATAAATGTGGACACAGCTTCAGTCTAAAACGTCAAAATCGTCGTTGTCAAATCATAGATTCTGCAGTGCTGTCTTTGTTTCTTGTACTGTTGGTCGATCGGTTCGACAATAACGATTTTCATTCAGAGTTTAGGGGATCGTCGATTCCTCCGACTATAAACTGAGTTATAGCAATCTCGGGTCAGAATCTGACACAACGAGGTGCGTAAATAAATGTGGACACAGCTTCAGTCTAAAACGTCAAAATCGTCGTTGTCAAATCATAGATTCTGCAGTGCTGTCTTTGTTTCTTGTACTGTTGGTCGATCGGTTCGACAATAACGATTTTCATTCAGAGTTTAGGGGACCGTCGATTCCTCCGACTATAAACTGAGTTATAGCAATCTCGGGTCAGAATCTGACACAACGAGGTGCGTAAATAAATGTGGACACAGCTTCATTCTAAAACGTCAAAATCGTCGTTGTCAAATCATAGATTCTGCAGTGCTGTCTTTATTTCTTGTACTGTCGGTCGATCGGTTCGACAATAACGATTTTCACTCAGAGTTTAGGGGACCGTCGATTCCTCCGACTATAAACTGAGTTATAGCAATCTCGGGTCAGAATCTGACACAACGAGGTGCGTAAATAAATGTGGACACAGCTTCAGTCTAAAACGTCAAAATCGTCGTTGTCAAATCATAGATTCTGCAGTGCTGCCTTTGTTTCTTGTACTGTTGGTCGATCGGTTCGACAATAACGATTTTCACTCAGAGTTTAGGGGACCGTCGATTCCTCCGACTATAAACTGAGTTATAGCAATCTCGGGTTAGAATCTGACACAACGAGGTGCGTAAATAAATGTGGACACAGCTTCAGTCTAAAACGTCAAAATCGTCGTTGTCAAATCATAGATTCTGCAGTGCTGTCTTTATTTCTTGTACTGTCGGTCGATCGGTTCGACAATAACGATTTTCACTCAGAGTTTAGGGGACCGTCGATTCCTCCGACTATAAGCTGAGTTATGGCAATCTCGGGTCAGAATCAAGCGGTTTTCACCGGAAACGGGGGCGTCCGTCGTCCAACGACCGATAACTACACGGATCGTCAAAGTTTCGATGTTAAAACTCGATGAGTGTCGATCGTAAATCGTCGTGAAGGTGTCAGCTGTCAGCGTTCCCTCGATTAGATGCAAGTTTGGTCATCGATGGCAGACATCTTGACAAATGGTGTCCCGTGGGATCGAGGGAGAGCTCGATTCCGATTTGGCTGAGGAAAATTTGCTCGGAACGTTGCTGGACTTTGTTGGACGCTCCGTTTCCGATGAGACACACCCCTAATTATCTGTCTCTGTCTTCTGAGTCTCGTTATCGATCGAATCAAGGATCGATTCTAGGTGGAACGGAGAAATCGAAGCGCACTCGTGGCCTTCTTCCTTCGCAGAGTTCCTTGGACGGACGGCGCACGGTCCGATTGTATATTAAACGTCGCGACAATCCATTATTATCGATGTACGTGATTGTAGATATGTATAGCAACGTGCGTGCGTGCGTGATTGCGTGTAAATGTGCGTGGATGGATGTTCGTGTATGCGTGTGTATGTGTATAAAAAAAAGAGCGGAGATATCGGTCGAAAGAGTTTTTGTTCGCGGATCACGCGATACGCCTCGAGGCGGGGAATCTCGTTTCCGGTGGATTCGAGAACACTACGGGGCGGCCGGAAGTTTCGCCACGAGACGGAGAGGAAGTTTAGTTTGCGAAGACCAGTCCCCGTGGATTCGAGACACGGGGATGTCGTGGGAAAGAATAAATCGAGGACCCCGCGGAGTCCCAAGGATTCAAACAAGGAAACGCTCCGAGACGGATCGCACACAGGTACCGTTGAGTCACCTGAGGCTGCAAGATGAAGTACCTTCGTTGCTTTGGACACCACACCAAAATAGTTTTTCTCGGAAAAATATTATTTCCACCCATTGTTTCGTTGGAGTCTCAAAATGTTCACTTCGGATGGTTTAGTTGAGTTTCTTTATTTTAGAAGACGCTTCAAATTGATCGTTTTTGTTCTAACAGTTTTTAAGAGTTTTTAAAATTGTATTTTATTCGAAGCATCGGTATACGCTTTAACGGCGCGTTATTAAAAAGAACCAGTTATGTTTAAATAGTTTGGTAAATCGAGTCTGACTAGATTTTATTAAAATTGCATTTTATTGAAAGCTTGATGTAGTAAGTAATTAAATTGTTGCCATCAACGTTCGTTTTGCACAACGTTATATCATAACTACACTGCGGATTTTATGCAACTATGACAAAAATGTGTAGGAGTAATTTAAAACAGTAAAGACGTTAAAATAATTAAAAAATACTGCTGTATTATTTTCAGCCCATTAAACATGTTAAATAAAAAAAGAGCTTTCTATTTCACTCAAGTTTGTCGAAATTCAGATAAAAAATTTTCATTTTGTATAAAGATCCGCAGTCTAATCATAACCAATATTAGTAGACTGTTGTTGGAAAATTATTGAAGATATTGCTTCGAATATTGCTACAATTGAAGTACATTTTTACTTCACCTATTTTTCCTATGCACTTTATATTGGCAGA
The DNA here is from genome assembly GCA_913789915.3 of Sphecodes monilicornis. Lineage (NCBI taxonomy): Eukaryota > Metazoa > Arthropoda > Insecta > Hymenoptera > Halictidae > Sphecodes > Sphecodes monilicornis. The sequence continues at coordinate 17,705,450 of OU565295.1, forward strand.
CTGCATTTCAGTTTCTAATTATAGATTCTAAAGAAATTCATCTTTTCAAAAGAAACTGGATCAATCAGTCTAATAATAGCCAATATTAGTAGACTGTTGTTGGAAAATTATTGAACATATTGCCTCGAATATTGCTAGAATGGAAGTACATTTTTCCTTCACCTATTTTTCCTATGCACTTTATATTGACAGACTGCATTTCAGTTTCAAATTATAGATTCTAAAGAAATTCATCTTTTCAAAAGAATCTGGATCAATCTTCGTTCGTACTGACATATGAGAGTCCAAAAAGAATGCTTTCAGCTTTAAAAATGGAGAAAATTTCCTTTAAAAATCCTTTAAAAAACTTCGAACCAAAATTGTCAAAAAATGATTCCTATAACACTGTTCAAGTATCAAAACAAAATTTTTACTACAAAGAAAAACACTCGCCCCCTTTCCCAAATAAAATCTGTACTCTCCCTATCACTTTAATTTCACTGAAAGCAACGAAGACACTTCGCGCAAACAAAATAAATGGCTCGGTACGTAACACAATGCAATATAGAAATTGCACATTGATAAACAACCGCGATCAATAAAGTACAGCCACCGGAAACGAGCTCGAGTGCGCTAAATCGAATCCTGCGAACGAAAACGAGATCGCGCGAGCCAGTCGAGTAATGTTTCCTATTAAATAGGCACAGTAGAATCGACACACCGTTAATCGTGTAACGTTTAATCTCGAGTTTCCAGATTCTATGATGAGGGCGCGATTTACACGATACGTAATAGTGATAATACCAAACCAAAATAAAAAAAATTAAAATAAAGAATACTAAATAACATTACTAATAAATACCGTAGGAGTTTCTCGTGTCGGACGATGAGTCGCGCGTTATCGTGAAATGGATACGCGCGATGATTATCGCGCGGCGGGTCACTTCGAGCGAGTCAGATCGCCAGGGTTTTCAGCCCTGGTAGGGCTTAAATATTAAATTCGATCGCATCGTGTTTAACGGCACACGCCCCGGCTGTTTGATGTCGCCGCGTTCGAAAACCCAAAACACACCGCCCCTGCGGTTTCAATTATTACGCGGCGTTACACGATGTTTGCGCGGCGAGGCGACAACTCGCGATCGGCCGCTTTATAATTCAACACAGCGAAGGCACACGGTGAAACCGATCCTCCTGAAACCCATAAGCTCTCTACCAACACCCTGTATCCACGCCTAATCGATTATCTCACCCTCGCACCTGCGGAATGCATCGATCATCCCCGTCACCTAAAAGACATCTCGAAACGCAATTTGTCTCTTCACACCTGCATAACTTCTGAACCAATGGCAATAAAAATCTGAAAAAAATCACACGTATTCTGCTCACCCTATACTACAACTCTGTGATGTTCTTTAGTTGTCGAGCGATCCCATTGTCTTGAAATCCACTCACTTTGTCGAGGTGTGCTCTTGATTTATGTCATATGGTACTCCAGATGGGGATGTGCGGAGCTATATTTTCTGAACGAGTAGTATTATTTGATTGAAATTTTACAGTGTTCCTTTAGAAGGCTTATGGTGTATATATATCCTAATCTTTTTTATGGGATTCGTATCTGATAGCTGGAAGGACCGATTTAGCTTTATCGTCCTATGGTTCTCCGTGTCGACTAGGATGATTCAATTTAGTAATTTCTCGAAGCCAGGATGGCTGGTCATCTCATTGACATGACAATGTTGTAACACAGGGTTGATAGCACACGCGTGAATTTTTTTCGATTTTAATTACGATTTGCTCAGAAGTTATGCCACTTTTCCAAGAAGAAAGACTTTTTAACAATCACTATCATTACTCTGCCTCTTGTCACAAGTATCTGTGAAACGGGAAAAAAAATTTCTCAATTTTATATTAACTATCTCATCGCATGTATAAGCACACTCACGCAGAAACGGATCGGCTAAAGCCGTTTCGAGGTAAAAAGGTGAGCCACAAGCCGAATTTGATGCCGGAACACGGTCGCGTTAGGATCAAACGTGTCACTCACCTAAAATCGGGCGATGGCTGCCAAAATTCTCCGACGGACACGTTTCCAGGATAAAATCCGACGAGCACTGGTAACACCGGTCAGGGTGTTTGTCCGATGTTTGCTCTCCTGCGTCTGAAAAAAATCAAAGAGTGGCGAAACAACGGTTTTATTCTGCGGTGTAAATTTCGGAAAAACAATTTCGCTCCCGTGCGTTATCCTCATCGGACGAACGTATTCAATCTGGCCATCTCCATAACGCAGATTACAGTTCATCCCCGTGGCTCTGAACACAAGGAATTGGAATCAAAAATTTCTACAGATAGTCGAAAATCTGACAGTTTCGGCGAAAATGTTTAACCGGTTCAGAAATGGAGATTAACTGACCAAATCTTCGACGATCACCATGTCTGGCTCTTTACATGCCGGCCTAGGTGCCTTAAATCAGTAATACATTCTTTTTTATTTTACTATGATTCTATTCGAAGTGAAGTATCAGGTTCAGGAAGATGGTAGAATTTTTTAAAATATTTGGTCAGATAATATATCTCGTTACATTTATTTAGAAAATTGTTATAAGATCGCTGGATCCTCTCACATATTTATCATAGTATATTTGTGCAAAATGGGGGTGTGCGGGTACCCGAACTTGCGGGTACCCGAGCCTCGGGTCGAGTCGGACAATGACCGGGTCGGGTTGGGATCCCGAAAGTTTGTAAACTTTAGGTACCCGCGATTTCGGGTACCCGAAATAGTATTCGGGTCGGGTCGGATCGGGGTCACGAAAGTTTGCAATATTCGGGTACTCGAAGTTAAAGTTGTATTTATATAAGCATAATGCAATTTTATGATTTTGTATTTTTAGTATAATCGGTTATCGAATGATTTTTGTATTTTTAGTATAATCGGTTATCAAACTTCCGAGGAAAAAAATATTTTACAATACATTATGTGAAAGAATGTACGTAAAAGTCGTTTCTGTTTCTAATAAATACTGTTCTTACAAGACAAGGACTCTTCGTGCGCACACTGTTCGTATAAAAGCACTGTTTCGTAAACAGTGTTTACTACAAATCGAAATATTATTACAACCGATGATTGGACGTCTTAATATGCACAGAGCCACAGTCACATTCATTTATTGCTGATTTGACCGCAGACTTGCCCCAACTTTAACTTCGAGTACTCGAATATTGCAAACTTTCGGGACCCAGACCCGACCCGACCCGACTACCATTTCGGGTACCCGAAGTTTATAAACTTTCGGGATCCCGACCCGATTCCGAACAAATTTCCCGACCCGAGCCGAACCCGAAATTTCGAGTACTCGCACACCACTAGTGCACAATAATATTAATTATTCTTCCTCCATTCTGCCTTCAATTTCCTTTTACCGAATATATTGTAATACACTTTATTGAATAATTGAGGATGTAATTTCAATTTTATGGATGCACAAAGCAATTTCGTAATGGGGCATCCTCAATCAATTGCACAATGCCCATTCTATCGAGCTTGTTAATTCTGAACTAACGATCAATAAGTAGAAATCATTTCACCTTAAAACCAACGCAATTATTCCCCCACCCCAATATTCAACGTTAATCATCACTTCGCCATCTTCCACCATTTCTATCATCAATTCTCACTATAAACATATTCATACCTGTAGTATCCGAGTAAAAACAAGCTTAAAATCATTGCCATTCCATCAGCAAACATTCCAGGAGCTGGAAAATCGTGCAACGAGGCGAATGCACCTTGCATCGAATGAAAAAGCCGTATCGTTTCTTGGTGAGACAGGGAGGCACCGAGTAATTAGTGCAGAGTGTAGAAATTAACTGGAAGTTAATGCAAATTCGCGGGATCAATTCTCCAGCGAGAAGGTAATCAAGCCTCCGTTTCGAGGCAGGCCCTCGAGCCGAGCGGAAACAAGCTCGCAGGATCGTTGTCAATCATTTATTCATACGTCAGTGGTTTTTTCCGAGAGAGAGAAAGAGAGAGAGAGAGAAGATTAATTAAACCGTACCATTACGACGTGAACAGGCATCGAAACAAATTTTTTCTAGAGCGTTTCGAGCCTCTCCGAAACACACATACCGAAAACGTTTTCGGATCGCGTGCTCCGGCCGTTCACGTGCGCACGGTGCATCGTTGCACCATGTGCATGCATGCATGCGTCACGCGGCTACGTGACACGCGACGCGCCACAACGATAAATCAATAAACCGGTGCGTGTGTGAGATTCTGCGTGTTTGCGCGCGCGTGTGTCTCTCCGGCTTTCCAACCACCTATTTCCCCCCCCACCCCCACCCTTTTCGGTGTCTCTGTCTCTGGCCGACCGCGCGTTACATCGTTAACTAGGGCAAAAGTGTCGAGGGAATAGACGAACGAGACGGTTCCACAGTCCACGGAACCAATACACGAGCAGCCGCACTGCTGATAAGATTGCCAGGATTATTAGCGTGCTCGAGATCGATGCGACACGCGCATCATCGTACCCGTGCAACCCTAGTGTCGATGCTCCGGCGCAGCAACGGCTTCTGTGCCACTGAAAACGCAAACTTCCTTCCGATTTTTCATTTCTGTGCTTCGGGCGCGGTTTCGTTATTGAATTTTCTACCCTTTGTTACTCCGGCAATGTCGCATTGTTGATTGATATGTCAATTTGTGTTCAAGACATAATTTTCTGGGCTTTCTGCTTCCAGTTTCAATGCAACTTTTGTTCGAACCGGTGCAACGACGGGATCTGCGCCATTGAAAACGAAAACTTCCCTCGATTTTATTATTTATTCACATCGGCTGTGGTTTAGCCATTGAATTTTATACCTTTTGTTACTCTGGCAATATTACGATGCTTATTGATATGTCAATATGTATATTCAAGACTGAATTTCTGGACATTCTGTTTTCAGTTTCAATGCAACTTTTGTCGAATCGGTGCTGCGACGACATCTGTAGGTTTAAAAACGAAAAGTTCTCTTGATTTTATGTTTATTTATCTCAGCTGTTGTTTGACTACCGTGTTTTTCATTATTTCGTATTTTGTTATTGCTGAATTGTTTCGTGATACACCACGTTTATTCAGATCACAGTGTCTGCTTATTTTGTTTCAATTTTAAATGTAATTTTTAAAGACTCGGAGAACAGAATGGATTTATTGATAATTGAGATCGTTTACCCTAAGGGAGTGGCGAATTTATAAAAGTTTTTAATGGAGTTGAGAGTTGATAAGAGTTAAGAAACTGTGGTTTAATTTTTTCATTCTATTTGAAATACCAAATGTGTTAAATCCAACCATTTCTTCGTCCAATTTATTCATCCTCGTTTTACAATTACGAAAGTGTGAAGAGGTGCATCCGAACGATGCAAGTCTTTTTTTTGAAAATGTTTGTCGTCCCTGGAGGATTGGAAACGAAAAATAAGATTTAAATAAATTTTTACTTATTCAATTTAAAAATGTGGTTTTTAGGGTATTGTTTTTAAAAATTGTCGATTGGTTGAAAACGAATTTGATTGTAGATTAGTGAAAATAATCAAGCAGCATTTCAATTCCCCTTTTTGCCGGACACGCTGTTGCAAGTCTACATTTAAATTACAAATTCTACAGTTTTGAATGATGCAATTTTTCCTCGGTACTGCATGCCATAAATTGCGTGACATTCGAACGATGGGGGATTTATATTTTTTAACTGTTCCGGAGTTCATTTTCGTGTTAAGTATGCGCGTAGTCAAATATTTTTCAGCAGCAATGTAAATGGACAAAAATGTCCGCCACAGAAGTGGCCGCCACAGAAATGACTCCACAAAAATGACCCCGCAGCAAATGTTGGCTACATATGTGTGTGGTTACATGAATGTGTCAAATGGAGTCAACAGTGAAAACGCTGCATTTGAATAAGAATGACCAGCACCCAGCATAATGTATGCTATCGCTCAAACATATCGATTGTTTCAAATTTCGTTATAGCTAAAGCCAGCACGTTTGGCATTATAAAATTCAAATTCTTATACATTTGTGGTATGTATAAACTGCAGTATCATAAATAGATAAATACGTCGACGAAATTTTATCAAGGTATTTTTAGTTTATACGGAATTTTTTAGCCAACCGAAGAAGTTTCTCTTTTGAAATGATTCCCTCATTTTTTATTTACGAAATGATAAATGAAAGTGAAGGCCTGCACCGATCCATCAGTGTATATGCAACTGATGAAAAATGTAAAGCAATCATGGTAACGATGACTGCAACAACATTTTTCATGTTTTCAATTAACTCAGAACGTTCGTTTATTCAATATCTAGCTTCTACAATCAATTTCTTATCAGAAATCAATATAGAAACCTGTTAACCTTATTAAATAATACTTTTACAATATTCTGCTGTGCTGATTTTATTTTCTTTTATTCCGCTTTGTTGCGTTACACATGTTATAAAGAAATTAGTGAGTGACCAATTATTTCAAACTCTTTGTAATGATTTAGTATCCATCTGTCTTCAATTAAAACTTACGTAACAGTCTCCTGATTAAAGTTATTCAACAGTGTTCCTGTTGAAAGTTAATTTATTGGATTTCAACCCCCACTTTAAACTTTCACTCGACAGTCTCTGGATTAATGTTCGAACATTAACGCACGGTTTAAAGTCATTCTGATCTCCCCGGGTTAATGTCAACCATCACTCCACCGTTATAAATTATGAATTATTCCCAATCCAGATGAACTGTGATTTTTTCCAAAACTTGGTATAAAAATGGGTATTTTTTACCACGTTTTCATTAACTCGCTTTGCTGTCTGTCTGTTCGGTACAAATTTTGCAATTGATTTTAAACTAACTTCCCGATAAGCTGGAGACTTGAAACTTTAAACATAGCTCAGAACTGGATGACAATGTAAATTATTTTAATAAAAAATTTTTTTTGTGACGGACAATTTTTTGTGATGTTTTTAAGATAGACTAAAAAGTATAAAATAATTTTTCCTATCCCCGTACAGATAGGCCTGAAAATTTGTGATTGTGAATTTTCAGGACTATCTGTATCGGGTAGGAAAAATTATTTTATAGTATTTAGTCCGTCTTAAAAACATTACAAAAAATCGTCCGTCACAAAAAAATTTTTTTTATCAAAATAATCGTTTTGTGATTGTGAATTTTCAAGACTATCTGTATGGGGCTAGGAAAAATTATTTTATACTTTTTAGTCCATCTTAAAAACATCACAAAAAATCGTCCGTCACAAAAAAATTTTTTTTATCAAAATAATCCTGAAAATTTGTGATTGTGAATTTTCAGGACTATCTGTATGGGATTGGAAATCTGTATGGTGCTAGGAAAAGTTATTTTATACATTTTAGTCCGTCTTAAAAACGTGGTACTTTACTAAAAAAAAATTTTATTTAAATAATTAGTGTACATCTACATCGCCTTCAATGCATAAATATTATAATAGTCATTCCAAGGGTACAAAACTTCATTTCAATTTAAAATCAACGCATTCATCATCGTTATGCTTAAAATCTTCATCGCGGGTCCGGCTCGCTGTCGTAGATCAAGGAATTAACCTCATCAATTAGTCCCCGGTTTATAATCGCTCTATCCTCCCCGGATTAGCGTGATGCATCACATCCCGGTTAAAAATTCCCCACAATTTCCAATAAAGTCTTACATCGCCGTCTCCAGAAATGATAACCCGGCAAATTTCCCAATAAAATCTCGTTCAGAGCTGAGCTCGCAGCTCCCTAGAAGCTGCCGAGATCGCATATAGCGAGGGAATCCCGTGTTCTCTCTTCTTTATATTCGAGCCGCGAGGTCGAGCTTGGCTAGCTCGAATACTTTTCGCCGCGCGGACATATTATGCCGCATACCTCGTAACATGGGATTCACTGTTATACGGTCGACCGGATTCTTGGAAATTTATCATGCCTGAAATAAAAGGACTCCGGGAGTCCGTGAGCGGACGTCCCGCGATGCGTTATGTTCTCGAACGCGTAAAACCGGAGTAGAATTTACATGCTAACAGCGCGGAGCACTCGCCGCGCGCAACATGCTCGCTCGATACGACCATCCCTTATCTCCTGATCCTTCCTCCCGCAGGATTCGCAGAGGCTTGAACCGGTTCCCGCGATCCATCGTTGTAAGATCCTAGAATCGCGAAAATGGCGAACGATTTGCAACCGCGCGGCGAGTCAAACGGCGAAAAGACTGCGTCTGTCTTGAAAACAGGTGGCGATCGATCAACGAAACGACCATAAACGCTCGGAGTCGACGAATCACAGCAATAGAGCGGTCTTCGGGAAACGTTTGTCCTCGTTGTTAGTTCCAGACTTTAATTAGATCGATGTAAGCAGCGAGACAGTCGACATTTTTCCTTGTACAAGAGTAAGATACTGATGTAAGCGGATCCGGTGGAACGCGTGATCACGATCCAAAGAATAATGGAACACCGTAACGAAAAAAAAAAGAAAAAAATAAGAAATCGTGAGACGACGAATTCACCGTTTAAACAATTGTTACCGAGACTTACGTGTGACCGTTGTCGAGAGCGTTAGGCGATCGACAAAGCGATTTTGCAAAGCAACCAAACTCTTTTTCCAAGAATCTCTGTACGTGTGCGAGTGCGTGAACTTATGGATTAACTAAATCTGATCTCACACATACAAACACACACACACACACACACATGATGTTACTCGAAGCGAATATATGGGAGAACGTAGGATGAATGAATGCGACCGCCGAGAAAGAACGGACACAATTCTCCGTGGTCGATCCTCTCGTTTAAACGATCATTCTAATTATATTAATATTAATACACGCTCGTACCGTCTCTGAGCCGGCAAGCGTCACGACAAATTACCGATTGATTGGCCGAGGACACCGATATACTTTGTATCTATACACCATTGTACACAGATATGTATATTATTACTGTTATTAATATTATTCTTATTGAGTCATCCACAGATTATTCTTATTATCGCCGTTGTCATTCTCGTTCTGACCGCCGTACATTCTTATACATATTTATTGCGCATACAGTCAGCCATACGAAGCCTCCATGCACCTTTCAAAGTTGAATAACTTTTTCAAAAATGGAGCAATTAATTTTCATTTTTTGGGGGGGGCTGGAGGGTTGATAAGAGGGATTAGATTTCCTTTATTATTGGACAATTTTCTGTATCTCAGCTAATAAACTCATCCTCGCAACTACTGAAGCACCGGATTTTACGCTTTTGTGACAAAAAATGACAAAGTGTAATTTGAAACAGTAAAAACATTAGCAGAATTTAAGGGTACTGTTACATTATTTTTCATGAGTAGTGCAGGAAAATGAGTAAGTGCAATTCAATGCAATGGACGGATTAAGAGAACTTCAAATATCTGTGCGATGGGGTTGAGCTGATTAAAATCATTAAACAAAGAATAAAACTTTACTTGGCTCCGATTTGGTACAATTTTTATTTTGTAGAAAAATCCGCTGTCTATCTATATCTAGATTCTGGATTTTATGCATTTATGGCGAAAATGAGTATTTAATGAAGAGGGCGGAATCAGACAATTAAAAAACGTCTATGCTTCAGTTTGAGCAGGTTAAAACTATCAAAGACAGAATGCAATTTCTATAATGTCTCTAATTTCGTACAATTTATACAATTTTTATTTCGCATAAGGAAGTGCTGTCTACTTAGAACGCGCCAAACAAGACACGAGTCGTTCGCACCAATTTGGAAAAACCTCTTCTATTTTAAAAGGTGTAGGGAGACGTTATCGACTAAACGTATACAGGGTGTTTGCGAAATCATGGTACAACCGGCAAGGGGATGATTATTCCTCAAATAAAATCTAATCGCAAATAAGGAATATAGTTTTTTCAAACTGGGCTTCATTTTCGAGAAAATCGAGTCTGAAAATTGAGCGAATACGCGTACCATTAAAATAAAAATCGGCTGTCGCGTCTGATCATGACCAACCAATTCTACTTTGTGCATATACTAATGCACGCGAACCCGACGAATCTTTTGTAGGGAGTGTAGGGTGATACAGTACAGAATTACCGTACCGAATTCCGCCGAATACTACGACGACAGTAACGTGACGATCTGTTAAACAACGTTATTGATTGCGGTTTTCAGAATAGATAAGAAATACGGCGTGTGTGATTCGAGACGTAAATTGTAAATCTCAGACGGAGATTGAGACGTAAAAAGTGAAATTGATTGTATTTGTTGTGTTTCTCTAGTTAAATTATATATATTTTCATATTTGATCCTACACTTTAAACTCGATTTTCTCGAAAATGAAGCCCCGTATGAAAAAACAAAATATTCCTTAATTTCGGCTAAATTTTATGCGATGAATCATCCCCTTGTCGGTAATACCACGATTTCGCAAACACCCAGTATAGATAAACTTTCATGGAATAATCAAACGTTGCAGTAGGGATCCAACGATCGACCTTAATCATTATTTCGAATCGTCGAACGGCTGACCACTCCATTGCACAAATGGGACGCGAGATCGTCAGTAAAAATCGTATCGAGTTCGAGGAAATTTGTTAAAAGATACGCACGATCAAATCGCAATTTGTCCGATGAATTTCATTCGAACGTCGAAATTAACCGATTTCCCGGTCTAGGTTCATTATGGCGTGTCGATCCAGCGCGCCCGATTGTTGACGAATCTCCCAAAGTTCCACGGCTGATTTATCGTTCGTGACATATGCAGAACCAAGCCCCACGAATCAAATTAACTATCTCATTAGCTCCGGTTAACCGTGATCCGACGTTTTTTCGTTTGGAATTTATGAGAACGCGTCCCTGCACGCTGATCGAAAATCTCCGAAACTATTCGACGCCGGGATAATTGGCAGAATTAAAAACCGAACCAGCCGAGAGATTCGTCAACGAAACGCTGCATCCGGTTTTCGAATAATTCCTTGTTAATTCGGCTTCGTTGTCCGGTCGTTACATATGAAACTTAACAATTTTATAACGACAATTATGTAAAACCCACTTGTCACGGAATATACAGGGTGTTCACGCTATTAATAGAAAGCTTTTTCCTTGCAAATAATAAATATTAGAAAAAAATGATAGAGGAAAAAGTAAGGCTGATTTGGTCAGTAACATAATGGCGTATGTAATTTTCTTGTGTTTGCACTATTTTCTTAGAAATTAAGGTGACCTTCAATTTTTTAAATGAAATGCTATGTATTTTTTTGTATCATATGAAAGCGTGTGTCAAGACGAATTTATTCGTATACAACGCAATGACCTTCAAGGTCATACAAGGTCAGAAATGGCAGCAAAATTTTGAATATTTCGTAAAGATATCATTCACGATACACAACGCCAAGAAATGTAAACGACTTGCAAACGAAACTAACGCAATCATGTGCATTAATATTTCGGACAACGTTCGAAGAAGCTAACAAGAATGTAATTAATAGAGTCGAAATATGTAGTCATGCACAAGGAAGTTATATTGAACATTTACTATAGCCTCGTCAATAAAGTACACTTGTAAACGCATTGGTACGAAATGTTCAAAATGTTTCTTCCATTTCTGACCTTGTATGATCTTGAAGGTCATTGTGTCGTATACGAATGAATTTGTCTTGACACACGCTTTCATATTGTATGAAAATTTCTATTTTCATGAAAATAGTGCAACTACAAAAAAAATACATACGCCATTACGTTACTTACCAAAAACAGTATTACTTTTTCCTCTTTCATCTTTTTCTAATATTTATTATTTGCAAGAAAAACACTGGCTAGTGATAGCGTGAACACCCTGTAGATTCATATGTATTTGGAATTTTTGTTTTTCGACGACCAATATGCATTTTTGAACCCTTAACGAATGCATTCGTGTAATTGCAGCTGATGACAATTGGGTGCTACATTTGTTATTTTTTTATATTTTTCCAAACAATTTTATTAATTTTGCCGAATTGAACTCTTTTTAATTTGAATTATTTGTCAGAAGCTGCGTAGTTAAACTTAGGTCAACATGAACTCGAGCAACGCCGTCCAAAGGTGATTGTGTAGACTATCAAAACTCGGAGAACAGTATGAGGAAACATTGGAGATACTGATGGGAAAATTCCCCAGTTCGAATTCATCAAAACATCTATCACGTTTAAAACAATTCTAATTCGTTGGCATTTCTACGATTAGTAAAACAAATCAAGTTTGTAAAGTTCAGATTGTAAAGTTCGAATGTACAGTTCATTATGGTGTTTATTGCTGCAAATAAATTTCATTTTGAACAAAGCTGCGTCTGTTTAAAATTCGACATTTCACACGAACCTGATACCAACAAATTGTCTACCACAGATTCTAACGCAGGACACAGAACATTTAATTTTCGTACAATGTTTCTGGTTAACACCGTTAATGCACAATCTATATTTTATTTGGTGACGTTGGCTGTCGACTAGGGTCCACAAAATTCCAGCAACACGAAAGCAATTTATTTAATGAAGCAGAATGTCAAGGGTGGTGGCAGCGAGTGCGCTTTTAACCTTGTTGCATCTCATAGATCCTAAAATTTAGGTTACTCGATACCACGAATAGAAATTCTTCAACCTTCTCTAATTTATCATCATTTTGTTGAATCCGAGTTGGTTTGCAACGTTGCACCAACAGCAACAAGTAAATCGGTTTACAAACGAACGTAGCTTTTGACGAACGAAGTAGTTTATCGAAATTGCTTATTATCGTTGAAGCATGATTGAAGATTGATAACGACCGGGTTTCCCTCTTGGTTAGCCGGAATTATTTGCTCGGTGAAATGCAATCGTTTCGAGAATGACGATCTCGCGTTGGTCACCGCGAAAACGATCTCTATCGATAATATTGGAGCAATGAAATCACTGTGATATCACTAAAACGCTTTCAAGGTGTGTGTATTGAGATCGACGATGATCGCTGCGCCCGCGGGGCTGGGCGTGGCGGGTTTTCAAAATCGAAAAGGAAAATGGCTGAAACGGGACTAGATACTTTGACGTGTGAATGGTCGAGAGACTGATTTTATGAGAGAGAGAGAGAGAGAGAGAGAGAGAGAGAGAGAGAGAGAGAGAATTTATGGTATCGGTTATCGTAAATTACTGTAAGTCATATAATATTGTATATACATCACGATATTGTATTATTAATCGAAGGAATCAATATACACGGGGTGCTCCATCTGAAGGCAATTGTTTAAATCTCTTCCTCACTTGTGGAAATATAATGAATATTTTGTACGCAGTTTATGGAAAATACATCTCACATTCTATTATATCAATTTTTTTGGAGCCACAGGTCACTTACAGATCACGTCATTCAGTGAATGTATTTTAATGTCAGCCACAAGGGGCAAGGACGGAAAAGATGATACACTTTTACAATGAGTAATCAAATTGTTAGAGCCACAATACGAAAAATATCAATGACTCTGTCCATCGTTGATGGATGATTTTGCCTACGGGATTGACAAATTGTAGCAATTTGCAATATGATTGAATCAATTGTTAAAAATGCAATAAAGACTTAATATAGCTAGGCTTTTACTTAAAATTCGACATTTAATGTTCGAACATAGACTCGTCAATTTTTTGGGTGTTTATTTACCAATTTGTGGCTTTAATAATTCATTTCAATCATTTGAATGCAAAAAATACGTAGGTGACCTGAGAACGCTCTAAAAATATAATCTTGCCATTAAAATATTTTTTCCGTCAAATTCGTTTATCAACACCATGGAAATTGCATACAAAATGTTTTCTTTCCAACTGAAGAAGACATTTCAGTATCTCAGCATTTGACTGGACCATCCCGTATATGCATACATATAGAACACTGCTATCACGATAAATCTTAATATCAATAAAGACTATTGTCACCGTATTACCGTCATTAGCACGGTCCGATCGAAACCGTTGGATTATTCAAGCCCAGCTGGTTCTGTCCCACAATTTCCACTATCCGGCGATTTGATGAATCGATTCTACGAAAAAGAATATAATCTTCGAGTGTGCTGGATCGATTTCGATCGGACCGGGATCATTACCGACTCAACAAGTCCTATTGTCTACTGACGTCGATTGTCGAATGCAGAGCGAGCGAGCGAGCGAGCGAGAGAGAGAGAGAGAGAGAGAGAGAGAGAGAGAGAGAGAGAGAGAGAGAGAGAGAGAGAGAGAGCGCGAATATGGTTGGTGAAATGTATGGAGAAAAATTATATTGACACACGTGGCGGACACTATGGTGTCTGCGAGTGGCGTTTTAATGTACATATGGCGAGCGTTCTCCAAAATGGAGGGCGATCCAAAATGGTAGACGATCCAAAATGGAGGACGATCGACCCCGGGCACGTTCCAGCGTTTCCTTCGGCTAGTTTAAGCCATTTAAACACGTAAGCGATTTAAAAACGGTTCTCTCCGATTTCGATATCGCGAACGGAGAAAAAGATTGAAAGAGAGAGTGAGAAGGTGGAGCGAGAGAAACAAATAAATAAACTAAAAATAAACTAACGAATCTGTTAGAAGGCATTCTAATAGTCTATTAAAGCTGAGAATTCTATCTAGAGACAATAGCGGGAGAAAGGGAGAAGCTTGTCAGCGCCGAGGACGATGTTTCGAGATCTGTTTATGGGGCGCAGGATGATGGGCTCTCATGGGCCTCCTCACGATGACGGGCTCACACCTGGCTGACACCTCTGTTCGATTTGAAAATAAATGGCAACTGCTCGACACTCGATCTTCGTCCAATATTTTTCATCAACTTCAACTTCCTCGTTGTTTAGCGACCATTTTTTGCGTCTCGTTCGCGAATATCGATACGATCTTATGTGACCCACCTTCGGATCTGTATGCAATACTTGTATTATTAAAGCAAGATTTTTTTGTAATTAGTTGTCAGCACACTTTACTTTCATTTACGTTCGATGTTCCTGTTCGATGGCTGCGGTGCTTGGTACAACAATATGCAAGTGTACAGGGTATGGAAAAATTATATTATAATTCCTATATATTGTTCCACGTTTTTGAGTATTCGGAAAATTAATTGGAAATTTTTGAATTGCGAAAGTGTGGCATTAAAATTAGAGTTCCTGCATGATTATGGTCAGACAAATTTTAAAATAAATTCGCAACGAAATGAATGCTCAGGTATCTTGTTGAAGCTTATTCTACTTGTTCGTGCGCCATTTTATTTCCCAAACATCTCGGATCATCGACGAATTTGTTTTTTAAACCAGCTAAATCAGACAGTTCCAACCAGTAACTCCGGAGCTATTTGAGGCACCTTCCCCGCTTAAGATCTTCCCCCACTCTTAGACTTCATCGTTACAATATGTAGTAGTGTGAAGCTCCCACCACGAGAGCCGCGCGACGCGCGCAGCACCTACTAATTCTACGCCGTGTTGGGATATGGTGCAAGATTTCACACGCATGCGCGGCCAAAACAGTAATGTATCTATATCATGATGACAGAGGTAGTGGAGCCCTGAGACAGTTATATTGGCGGCAATGTCTCGAAACAATCTGTTCCGGACAAACAGACTTCAGGACGTCTCCTATGAGTTACAAAATATACACAATTACACATGTTATACATTCATTTTTCAGAATCAAATCATACCAATTTTTTAAAATTCTGCTGGGTGCTCAAGGTACCCCATTTTATCGAGAATCTTACTTTAGTGAGGCTGAAATCGCCGCGCATGCGCGTGAAATCTTGCACCATATCCCAACACTGATTGTACGGCTATACCGTCTGTCCATCAAGAGATGGCAGTGATTTTCGACAGTGGGGTGCACTGGGACTGCGAGACCCCACTCTAGACGCCAGGCTGCGGACCCCACTCTTACGCTTACGTTCTGGCGGGAACGGTCTACATAGGCGCTCAGCGTCACCACATCTCTCTGTTCCAGTCACACTAATATGCACGTTTCCGTCTTTGTCGCGCGATTCGGCCAATAGCGGTAGACGTGTAGCGCGTAGAAGGGAGATCACGTGGTACCTACAAGTTTCTCACTCCCATCTCCTGATGGACGGACGGTACGTAGTGGTGGGAGGAGGTTCGATGGTGGGGATCTTGCAGTTCTCGGAGAGGAATACGTTGGAACTCCCTGAGCTCGACTATCCCGATTTAAAAATCGTAGTAATTACCATCGAGGCTGAATCGCGTCCGAAAATATAATTACAGAATTCAATTCAGCGACGATAATTTAACCAACATTAATGTTCCAAACGGAACGACATTAAATATTCATTTTATCGAATTGCATTTCGCGTGGGCTCTCGCGGTAATTTGAAACAAACATTCAACCGTGCTCGATTCGATTTTCAAACATCTTCGGGCTATTTCACAATTTCTGTTGTTTCTCTAATTTTCCGTTGCCATGATGTTCGTAGAAATGGCTCGGTGATTGTACTACTCTTGTACTACTCTACACATTTTGAAATTCATAAAATTAATTAGTTTCTTTTTCAGCATGTAAAATGAGTGATTTTTATCATTTGACGGTTGATATTAATATAAATTGGTAGTAATAATTTGCAGGCATTCAAACTCGGAAAGAGTTTCTTTACTCAATTAATTTTTAAAGTGTTGAATTTTCAGGCAATTGTATAAATTTATCTGTTTTATTTGAATAGAGTAGCTCGGTATGCTTACCTTGAAATATTGCCTGTACAAATTTCGTTTAATGTGGAACATGGAGTGTAGTATATGTCTATAATAATTTGTTGCAGGTAAATGCGTATTTAATAGTAATTTTTACAAAATGTCAGCTCACGGATCAAAGGGTCCATTACGCGTGGCAAAAGAAGATAAAAAGCTCGTTAAATTTTCCAAAGCTTCCGCAGCCCGATTATTTTTCCATCGATTTTGCAAGATACGCGATTTTACAGCGGATTACTTTAACAACTTCACGGATTTATGGAGTCCTATATTACCTTGCTGTCGTTACCTAGAAAATATTAGACTTCGAGTAAACAATCCATCAGATGCGTGGGAGAATATTGCCCAGCCAGCAGTGAAGGAAAATAAATTCTGACGGCGCGAGTTTAAAGTCAAACGTCCCCTGTGAACGGACACATCCCAAGCCCTCGACTATAGTCTCCAGCTAGAAGGTTCATCTCCACTATAACGGTGGCATAAAATCCTGTATCACAAATATGTACAGTGGAAACAAATTTTTATGGACTGACGTGCAGTTAGCATGATTTCTATAAAACTATTCGGTTGGCAACTAATTGAATGCGGATTTTAAATAAAAAGGAATATACAAAATTTTTGCTCGAAAAATATAACTATTAAATTAGGTATTGTCCGTTTTTGTCGATGACCTTTTGCCATCTTTTAGTCATAATTCCATGTTCATGAAACTAAAAAAAAAAAATTTGGAAAACCAATTTTGACACTGCCTTTCATTCAAGGGTTCATTGTTCTTCCATTTTTAAATTGTGATAAAAACGAAACTAAATAACTAATCGATACAATTTTGGAGTATTACGATTTCCGTGGCCCCTTGTTTAGAGGTTAAATTTGTGTTCTTGGGGTCATTTTAAGAAAAAAGTGCATATGTCGAATGGGCCTGGTTTAGCCGGTAAAGTAGATTTCCTGTTTTTTATAAATCTGCAAATATCTCGGTAACTATGCGAAATATGGCAAAATTTCCACATACCATTTTTGTAGAAAATTAAATTTCCAACAATTTGTGTCCTATGACATTTTTTTATCAGCTGCGCAGTTTCCGAGTAGATTTATATTTCGGTGAAGTTGCAGAACGACTGCCTGCCTTCCTAAATGATGGTACGGGGGAACGTAAAGTCTCCGTTCACAACTGCTTGTACGAGACTCAAGAAATGTTTATGTATTAAAACTGAATTAGCAGTGAACATTATTGATATATTAGGTTAGGTTAGGTTAGGTTAGGTTAGGTTAGGTTAGGTTAGGTTAAGTTAAGTTAGGTTAGGTTAGGTTAAGTTAGGATAGGTTAGGTTAGGTTATATATTTAAATCCGGCCCTCGTCCCGAAATTCAATTTCTTACAAAAAAGTATAATATACAGTATAATATAACGTATACAGTTTTTTTCTTAAAATGACCT
Source organism: Sphecodes monilicornis (assembly GCA_913789915.3). NCBI lineage: Eukaryota > Metazoa > Arthropoda > Insecta > Hymenoptera > Halictidae > Sphecodes > Sphecodes monilicornis. The sequence continues at coordinate 17,723,555 of OU565295.1, forward strand.
CAAGAACACGAATTTAACCTTCAAAGTAGGGTTCACGGAAATCTTAATCGTGCCCAATTTTCTTACTAATTAAATGTGGAATTTCAAACAACAAGAAAACAATATAGGTTAGGTCTGGGTTAGGTTAGAAATGTCTATGGATTAAAACTCAATTAGCAGTGAATATTATTGCCGTGTTAGGTTAGGTTAGATGCTTTGAACACGTTGACAAGACAAAAGAATGTGCTCTGCAATCACTTAGTTAGTTGCCAACCCAATATGTAAACCCATCGTCGAATTTTTATCAATTTCTTCGCTTTACTCGACTCTAAATAGCCGCAGATGCCATCGAACTCGCATAAAATCTGCAATGTAATTACTAGAGCCACACGAACATCGATTGCATTCGACCAAAAATACAACAGACTGCTAGTACCACGCGGTTGACTTTGCGAAATTGATTATGCGCTTTCCGCCAGTGTACTGTTTATCCTCGGATGACGTCGACCAGCAATAATTCTCAATGTCAACGATCAGAACGTTTTTAGATCAGTCTGTATTCGACGAATTGGTTTCGTGTTGGCGATCAATCGTCAATATCGATTTCGCATTAGCTGCAATTCTGTCGCGCGAAAAATACATGAAAATCGAAACACAACTTCCATTTTACAATACCATGTGTAACATGTTTAAATTTTAATTCGCACAAATTTTGAAACGTGACTATTCGTTTCTCGCGCACTCCGAAAAGTTTCTCAAACGGTCCTCGAGTAAATCGTTGAAAATACTATAGTAATGGAACGGCACTCGAGGTAATTCAACGTTGTACACACGATGAGTTTATTTTCGAGGGGAATAATGCATGGAGGAAGCTTGAAATTTTCCAGTGGCTGTTTGCGTATTAAATTCACTTCTAACGGTACACTGATGTCTGAATGAAACAAACAAGAAAATATTAATGGCGAGTCTTGGTTTCCATTTAAAAAATTCATGAAACTCGTAATCTAACGTAATATATTTCTACAGTTCGGAATGATTTACAATTCACAATGTATCGCGCGTTATACACCGAAGTTTCGTTCACACAACGAATACAGCATACTATAGAAACAAATTTTCGGTGCATACCTTCTGCATGAACTCTAAAAAATTCAGCGCGAGTAAAACGGTTGCAGCTTTTTTTTTAAATAAATTGATCCGACCGCACGCTGTCCATGTAGAACGCATTTTGCAAACCTTAATGGAAACAGGGAAGCCACCGTACTACAAAACAAATCCCATGGAACAATCCGAAAATAGCTAACGGGAAATCTTTAACCATTGGTCTGCAAGAATCGCAAAAAAAGTGGCGAAACTTTTAAAATCACTTTTTTAGATCGTGAGCAATATAGACAACAGTTACAGGAAATTATTTGGCCAACAAATTTACAAGAATGAACATTACAGACATATTGAAAAACCGTTCGAGAAGCTGTTGAGCAAAATGGGAATTAAATTATTCAATTATCGTGCGCCGTCGTTAATACTTTACAATTTAAATTCAGTCAAAGTCAACATGCAAATAATTAGAAATAGCTTCTCAGAATCCAATTCAGTGTATAAAAATTGTTGAGTTAAAAAATGTCTGCGCAGAAAACAAAATTCCGAAGCCGAAATTGCACTGAAAAAGACTTCCTTTTTCAAATTGCGTCGAACAGTGTGTAACAGAATCTGAATTAACAAACTGATACCGGTAAAAAAAATATTCTTGACCACATTCCTCGCCGTCACCGTGCAGAATGGGTCCGCAGGATTCTGTTCTACATCAAGTTCAATCTATAAAATTCTTTCATTCGTCGTGTATATTCGTCTACGTGTGTTCAGCTGAACGGCCAGCGAAATTTCTCTTTTGTTTTTCGGAATGCAAAAATTGTACAGGAAGGGTATAGGGCAAATATTTGTTCTTTCTATTTGGCGGATCGTTGCGGGCACGCCGGTCAATTTTCGTTGCGAACGCGGCTGTAATGCAACCCGGTGTGCCGCTTGGAACGCGCAGTTTGCGCAGGTTAATTACATTTTCACGTTTAAATATTTTCGCTCGTTAAACACGCGGCACACGGCAATGCCGCCTGGAAAACCGAGATTCCGTTGATCGAATTCGCTGTTGGAACCTTTTGCCTGCTCGAATAATTACAGAGTGTCGAAGATATTGCCAGTACAAACCTCCGGCGTGTGCTAAGAACATTAATATTAACGATAATGTGGTTCACCAGAGACTGCGAATTTCTACACGGATACAACGAACATGCAGTGGCAAAACGAACACCATTTTATTTGAGCTTCATGTCAGATTTTTCTTTAAACAGTGTCTCATCAAACGTTCTTTTGAATTTCAAGATTTTTACAATTTCTGTTCGTTCGGAAGAAATATTTCTTGAGGCAGCAAGTTTTTCCTTGAATGAGTTATCAGTAGACTGCGGATTTTATGCATTAACCAGTTAGCTGTTTTTGACGAGTATACTCGTCATGAAGAAATGACACAGCTTTTTGTTATAACGAATATACTCGTCATGCGTAAAAAGTAGCTACAATTTGCTGTTTACATTGCAATTTTAGTGAAAACTAAAATATATTCTTAAATTTCACATGTTTTGAATATTTGGAGGCCAAAACAAAATAAAATGCACAAATACGAAAATATAAATAATTATTATGAAAAAACTGTATACAGTGTGCACAAAGTAGTTCGCATACTTTCTGCGACACATTTTAGGTACACACTTATCAAAGAGGTCGCAACAGCTAACTGGTTAATGACAAAAATGAGCAAGTGTAATTTAAATGAGTAAAAAGATTGAAAGAGTTCAAAAATGCCAATGTGCTATATTCAACATGCTAGAATCATTAACGAGGAATAAATTTGTACTTTGCTTCTGTAGTCTGCAATTGATGCTTAAAAATTTTATTTTGCATAAAGATCCGCAGCCTAGTTTTTAGAGACAATAATTTGTATAAATAACATCGTTTAAATCATTTTTGAACACCGAAGTTGTAACAGAGAAGATATTACTGAATTTTTGACCGAGCCCTATGCAATCGTTTCAAAATTTCTTTTTCGTGCAATGCAGTGAACCAATTATTCTAACGTGTTAAAAAAGTTCAAGTCGTACGGTCCAATATTAAAAAAGTTATCGACTTTTTAAGAGTGTTCGAATATTAATTTGAGTGACTGTACATACATCTACAGATTATTTAGAAATTGTTCAAATACTTTGTTCGTTTTTTCCTAAATCTGTAGTAATTAAATTTTTATGCCTTTGATTAAATGAGGAATCTGTTCGCAAGTAGCTGAAAAATTGGATGAAATCATGGAACCGGTAGGAATCGATTCGCAACGATTTAATCGAATCGCCGGCAGCGAATTATGCAGATTCCAATGCGCCTCGAGTCTCTGAATTCTAGTAACGAGGAAAACAATAACGTCGCTAGGCGCACAAAGAGATTCGCGGGGAAAGTAACTCGAAACTCGTTCGCGATCGTCGCGGAAACGGACGGAGGAGGAATCTAGTTACCTAGTTCGTTGTACAGAGCACAATTGTAATCCAAAGCGATGAAAAATCAACGAGAAAATCTTCCTCGAGGATGGCCGCTGCCGACGTCGGCGATAAATTGATTCAACCGTATTCTCGAGTTGCTGCTGTTACCGTTCGAGCGTGTTCCGCGTGCATTTTAATTGTACTTCGATTAACTTTTAACTGTTTAAACTCGCTCTCCATTCTGTGGTTTTGTAAATTTTACCGTGACGCTTTGCAACTAACATTCTATCCTTTCGACGAAGCAAGTCATTACTATTCCTGTTTTCAATCGAATTATTCGCATTATAGGATATTATAGTATGATGTCCGTTGAATAAAAGTGCCATCAGGCTTCGGAAGATGCACTTTAAAAATTGGACGGTGAAAATAATAATCGAGGACGAATTTGATGGTTAATATATAGGGGATGTTAAATTTATATTTGCACGATTTTAAGTATTTTATTGTGCGACGATAACAATGAAAAACAGGTTGAGACCTTCTATTGGCTGGTGCAAAAATAATTGCTGTCATTTCGAAAAAAATTATGGGGACTCCAGGCGTCGGATTCTAATGCCACAGAAACCGTTTGATAGCGTAGGCTTCGTAGACTCAAATAGTCTAAGTTTCGTTAAAATATTATCAAAAGTTTCAAAAGTACAATTTAAATATTAAATAATTTCAATAAGATTTTCCCTGTGTGTTTCATGCATCTCAATGGGTTCAATTGAATAAATATTGTTTATTTAACATTAAGTAGCACCGTTTTCAATAAAAGTATTGTTTGTAATTGTTTTGCCAACTGCCAGAAGGCCACGTGTCAGACACCACCCGATATTACAATGATATTCATGAATGCTACAGGTTTTCAGGTCGAATATTTTTCAGAATCGAATAATTATTTTCTTCTAGTGTTTAAAATTGTTTAACAACATCTAAAATTGTCTGACAATGTTTCGAATTGTATGACAATGTTTCGAATTGTATGACAATGTTTCGAATTTTCTGACCATGTTTCGAATTGTCTGACAACGTTTCAAATTGTCTGACAATGTTTCGAATTGTCTGACAATGTTTCGAATTGTCTGACAATGTTTCGAATTGTCTGACAATGTTTCGAATTGTCTGACAATGTTTCGAATTATCTGACAATGTTTCGAATTGTCTGACAACATTTCAAATTGTCTGACAATGTTTCGAATTGTCCGACAATGTTTCGAATTGTCTGACAATGTTTCGAATTGTCTGACAATGTTTCGAATTGTCTGACAATGTTTCGAATTATCTGACAATGTTTCGAATTGTCTGACAACATTTCAAATTGTCTGACAATGTTTCGAATTGTCCGACAATGTTTCGAATTGTCTGACAATTTTTCGAATTGTCTGACAATGTTTCGAATTGTCTGACAATGTATCGAATTGTCTCACAATGTTTCGAATTGTCTGACAATGTTTCGAATTGTCTGACAATGTTTCGAATTGTCTGACAATGTTTCGAATTGTCTGACCATGTTTCGAATTGTCTGGTAACGAGTAAAATTGAAAAAGGGTTAACATAATTTTTACGTGCTCTGTACACCGCTTCGTGCAGAAGTCGTTTCTTGAATTTTTATCGCGACTTATCCGTTTTTTTTTTTGCAATTTGTGGAGTGGATTGGGACAACTCCAGGTGAAAATTTCAGCACAGGTGCTATTAAATTTACGGTGTAGGAGAGCCAACAGGCGACGTTCAATTTTTTCGAGAACAAAGGCAACTTGTTGCATTCGGTGTTCACGATCCTAACGAACACAGCAGTGTAATAAAATTCCTTGGTCGAATTTGACGAGTCGCCGTGTAAAATTTTCACCATGGCTCGAGCAACAAACTGGAGAAACAATTTTTGGGAATTTCTTTGTGGGAACCGTTTGCAATTAATCTCTTATTAATCCAATGGAACGTGTATCTAGTTAGCGTGTGCGTTCGAGAACGAGTCTGTTACGATTATGCTAAATGATAATTCATGAAAGCAAACGAGGATGACCATGCACGACAAAAGAAGCTCAAACATTGTGCTCCATTGCTGATTTGCTCTATCTCTCTGTTCTGGTAAAATGTCGAATTTAATCGCAAGTCTTTATTGATTCAAAATGAATAAATAAAACTAATTCAATTAAAATGATTCAGAAAAGAACGAGAAGAAAACATCGAAAGATTGTGGCACGATGGTTTTGGCAATAATCGTATTAAGTATATTAACACCGATTTGATCGACAGAGTTCTATTCAGTAGAATTTGAAATATTTTCTGAAAGTCTCGGCGGATTGTTCTTCATTGATCTATCAGGATCGATTGTGTTGTCATTAATAATGTTATGCGTTTCCGAAATGTACAGTAACTGGATTGTGGATCTTTAGGCATATACACAATAAAAAAATTTTAAAACTGGATAGAATAATATTTCCTACAATTTAATATCTATTTAACACGTTGATCGCCCACTCAACAATCATAAAAAATACACAAAATCAAAGCAATTTATCTAACACAAGAAAACCTGAGAAATTTAGTTTTGTGATATTAATTACTGTCTCGAACCTCTTCTAGTCCTCAGATCATAAGAAAATTTTTTACACTCAATCTATCAACGTAAAAATTAATTTTCTATTCTGTATAAATAATTCCGTCACCCAAATATGGGTGACATGGCGATCAAAGTGCTACACTGTTCTTGACGTATTGAAACTTCTGCATCACATACGTGACTGTAAACTCGCCTGAAGATCCCCATGCCAGTGACAACTTTTGTTACTGTTACACCATTAGTTAATTATCGTTTCGAACGAATGTCTTGTCAGATTTTATGTGAGTTATGCTTCGGCGATGCGCGGACTTCGAGAGAATAATTCTTGTTGAGATTCGATTCAGTGTATATTGCGATGTTACCCAGAGTACCAGTTGAGATTTGGTTTGCCTGTATCTCGGAGAAATAGTGGACGAGAGATCCGGAAAGAAAGCGATCCATTTCTCGAATGTGGCATCGAGAAAACAGGTACTTCGTCGTAGATGACTTTAACGAGACGCGGAAGAATTGTGGGAACGCGGTACCGTCAGTGAGACAGTTCGATGAACATAATTTAAACAAAAGCAGATTAGACAAACAGGAACAAAATCGCGAGACGAATGGAGATGCTTCAGCAGATTTGCGCACGTTCGTTGCGATGCTGTGCTCGAATTGCCTGTTTTTCGCAGCAATCCCGGTTGACAGCAGACTCATCTTGTGTGAAACTGTTCGGATGGTCAAGAAACACTGCGATGTATACAGACATTTAATGAAAATGGAACTATCAGTACATTACGACTTTGTTTTATAAAAGATACTCGCAAAACGAAGCGACGTGTTATTTTTACCAATTACCCCCTTCATTAACCTCCCAGGAACATTTTGATTAATATTTTTTCGCATTCAGAGACAGCACTGGAATATGTAGAAAAATTGGTCATATTTAGCAGAATGCAATTATGTATGCGACTGAAATTTTGACAAATATTTAAAAACTTTCAGTACAGAAATTGATAATGAATATATTGTAGACTGCAATTCTTTATGCAATTTAAATTTCCACAGACATTCGATAGCGTTCTGAACAGAATGTGATAATCAATAAATTGTACACCGCAATTCTTTATGCAATTGGATCTTCCAGGTAACATCAACGAAAGAAGAAATAACAAAACAGGAACCTAAATAGAATTGTCTTAATCTTAATTTTCTGAATCGATGAAAATTATTGATACAAGAAGAATTTTATTTCATTATGGGTTCTTTATGCAGTTCATTGGTCAAACAGAATTTCCGTACGTCTTCCACAAAGGAAGAAATGTGGAAATAGAAGCTCCAACAGAATGTTATTTTAATTTCTTCAGTCGATGAAAATTATTGATGCAATAAGAAGAATTTTATTTCAATATGGGTTCTTTATGCAGTTCATTGTGCAAACAGAATTTCCGTACATCTTCTACAGAAGGACGAAATGAGGAAATAGAAGTTCCAATAGAATTTTGTTCTCCATTGTAGTATTTTTATTCTATTGTAATTCTGAATATAAAGAGCTTTCTGTTTCTCCCTGGTTTCTTTGTTCAATTCTTTTGTGAAACGAAAACTTCTACAGATGTTCAACAAAATGAAATGAATGAAGTATGAACGCGATCAGAAGTTTATTCATTATTGCAATCTTTCCAATGTAATAAAGTGGTTCATACCCGTAGGAGAATTCTATTTTACTTTGAATTCTCAATACTTGCTTACGACAATGTAAATTTTAATAAAATACTGCTATTTTACTATTATACTATTTTACTATTCTATTTTACTTTGAATTCTCAATACTTGCTTACAACAATTTAAATTTTAATAAAATACTGCTATTTTACTATTATAGTATTTTTCTATTTTACTATTCTATTTTACTTTGAATTCTCAATACTTGTTTACGACAATGTAAATTTTAATAAAATACTACTACTGTGTGGAATGTATTTGATTCTTTCATGAGTGAATATTAACGATTAAAAGACTGTGAATATTTTAAACGACTACCGCTTGTTCCCAACACTCAGCAAAATTATATTCGTATTTTTCCCACAGAGTTCTTTTATTTTTCATTTTCCAGGTACACAAGTAACAAATTCACAAAAATCCTTCGACTGTTTTGTCTGCTTTTCTGAAACCACGTCTTCTTACACTCACTATCAGTCACTACAAGCACTGACATCTCATATAAAATGATTTACACATCCCTGGCTCAGAAACGTTGCCTATAACCTTGTCCGACCGCTACTATAATGACACTGAACTTTTTTTGAAAGGTGTGACGGCGCGCCAGGCGGTCCCAATACCTGTCACCTTTCTTCGATTAGGGTTGCCCGGAGTAATTGGAGGGGATTCGCGAGAGAAGTAGAGAGTTATTGTAGTCGTCAGAAAGGACTTCAAGTGTCAACAACCTTAACAATACCACCAGTCAGTTGGAATCCTTCGAGTGATGTTGTAGGATAGAGGTGAAGATGTATGTGTGCGCGTGTGCGTGAGTGTCCGTTGGGTCCCGCGAATGTCCGTTAGCAGAATCAACGTGACTATAGGGAAAAGACGATCGACAGACTTGCCGTAAGAACGAACGTGTGCGTGCGTGCGTGTGTGTGTGTGTGTGTGTGCGTTAATGTCCGTTGACTCCACACGAATCACGAGATCAGCGGACGCGAATCGTCCGTTGGCGAGATCGATCACGCGATTGACAAAAGATAATCGGCCGAGGCTTCGTGGTCAACGCGTTACGAGGAGAGAACAGCCTGTTCAAAACCGTGTAATACTAACGATCCGGCGTAGGGCTCGACTGCGTTTTGGAGAACTCCGTGTTCTTAACTTTTTTGAGCTTTTTTTATGTGATCCTGTAGATATCGATGAAGACATTCCGAAAATGTGTCTATCGTTGTTAGGAATTCAGTGGTTTATAAGTTATACACGTGTAAAGATGAGCACTTTTAAGCGTTTTTGACAGGTTAAAGCGTCGCCATATTCGATATTCGTTGAGTGGTAGAAGTAGGTAGGTCTGTTCAGCGCATGCGCTGGATAGATCGTGAGTGTTCAGCGCATGTGTTAGATAGTATGGTGTATTTGCGGAATCGGCTAAATAGTACTAAGCATATGTGCTAAATGGCAATTCAGTGATTACGCATACTTTGTAAACATAAGCAATTTCAAGTGTTTTTTCAAATTAATTATTAATAAGTTTATTGTTGATTTTGAAATGGCTAGTTCAAGTATTAGAAATTTTAACTTTAGAGACATGTCAAGTAGTAAAGAAGGAGCAATTACTTGGGCTCAGGATTGTGGATTGTTACGGAAATTTAAAAAATGTCGTACTCATCGGTGCGAAATAAAAATTTATAACAATAATCATGGAATCGGTCATTTTCGGTGTCCAGTAATTAAAATATACAGAATCACATGCAGGATTTCAAAAAGAAGGTATAGTCCATGATGGTTTGATGTTAGGTCGTCGTGGGAGCGGAGAAGGCCGGCCCGTCCATGCTATAATGTTTCGCATTTTGATTTAGTAAATGTGTTATTTTTTTTTCTTTATTAATAACATCTTTGGCCATTTACGTACGTGTTTGTGCTGCCATCTAACGGATCTGTTCGGAAGTATTTAGCCCATTTTATGTGTATCACCTACCAAATATATCAATATGGCGGCGCATTAACCTGTCAAAAATTCTTAAAAGTGTTCAACTTTATACGCGTATAACTTTTTAACCAATGAATTCCGCACAATGACATTTTCATTTTCGGTGTTTTCTCGTCGAAATTTATACGATTGTATAAAAAAAACTTGAAAAAAAGAGTTCTCCAAAACGCAGTTAAACCCGGCGTAGAAATAAATACTATATTAATCCTGCTCAGGCATTTTTCCTCTTACAATATCAATAATTCCGTAGTGATCTCCCGATAATTAGCAATCTTTCCGTGCATTCAGCTTCTCGAGAAAGTCGTATTATTATTCTTTCAATAATTTTCTTATTTACCGTGTTTACCGAGCATTCGTTTCCCTTATTTTCCTCTCGGTCGTGACATATTTCGAAGTTCTGTGTAACTCCTTCAGAGAAGCGGAGAAAAGCTTGCGTCCTCGACGTAAGAAGAATTTTATATTGAATATAATGGAAATTTCGGCTGCTTGGTGCAAAACGGGCTGCTTCTTTCCGACGAGCTCCTTCGGCCGAGTGTGAAATAAGTTGCTTACCAATTTAGGGAGCTTGGAGAGTTTCGAAACAGGTAAGTGCTTACATTATCTCCCTTGACGTTGGTGTTTCTGTTTAAAGGCCGTTCGGCGTCGAACGGTTGACCCTCCAAACACGTCCGCTTCCGGACGCGAACATTAAACTTAATACGACGCGGATTTATAAAAGCTTTCCGCAAAGCTGCTTATAGTAAATAACTTACAACAGAGTTCGAAGCTGGCTGAACTCCGTAAGACGGACAATTTCGTGATACGAAATTCGCTTCGAGAACCGCCGCGCCGCGCCGAGCCAGCGCCAAGTTTTAAACAATGGTCCTACCTCGCGAACTTGTTAATAGCCGTGTTTCTGATAAGCTATCGTTACCCTCGCTTCCCGATTAGGGCTCCACCTCCTTCCTCGAACTCCTGGCTCCTCGTTCTGCTGTCCTATTCCTTGTGGATGCGTAAATAATTAGTCGACAGGATACAAATACTGTTCCCTTAGTCTCGTTGGCTCAACTGGGCTTCAGAGGAATTTCGAATTTTAATTGATCTTAAGGGGAACCTAATTTTCTCTCTGAACGTAATTAAAACTTAGACAACAGTTCCATATTTTCATTTCATTTAAGCTCATTTATTACTTCTCTTTATTACCGCTGAAACTTCGATTGGCTGTTCTGAATTCCTTCCAGGATGTGATTTTGAGAATTTTTTCCTCCTGAAATAAATAATTAATTTCTATGAAACTTGACAGACATATTCACACATACATAGACTACTTTCCTAAATTTTTGTACATTGTTAACATCAAGATTGTAGTAGTTGTTTAACGAAGATACACACTAGTTATTTAAAGCGAAAAATTCGTTCCTTCGAAGATGTACATTTGGGAATTTTTTTCTACTAAATTGATCAATGTATTTTTATTAAACTCAGCACACGTATTTATACATATCCGGACTACATCTGTGCATTTTTATACTTCGTTACCATCAAAAGTGTGGTAGTTGTAGAACGAAGATACACACTAGTCATTTACTGCGAGAAATTCTTCATGTTTCTTCGAAGTCGTACATTTGGGAATTTTTTTCTACTAAATTGATGAATGTATTTTTATTAAACTCAGCACACGTATATATACATATCCGGGCTACATCTGTGCATTTTTATACTTCGTTACCACTAAAACTGTGGTAGTTGGAGAACGAAGATACACACTAGTCGTTTAAGGCGAAAAATTCTTCATGTTCCTTCGAAGATGTACATCTGGGAATTTTTTTCCACTAAATTGATCAATGTATTTTTATTAAACTCAGCACGCGTATTTAAACATATCCGGACTACATCTGTGCATTTGTATACTTCGTTACCATCAAAACTGTGGTAGTTGTGTACCAATGAAGCTCGCGAGTCATTTCAAGATAAAACTTTGTCACAATTCTTAAATTAAACGACTCCTCTCGATTCCTGGAATAGTCAAACTAAAAATGCAATAATTTTTGACAAAATGCTATCAATCTAAAGATAATATATACTGTCATTTTCGCTAATACTTTTATCCCGTAACCATTCTAAAAATCATGAAGAATGACGTATAAAGTGTTCATACTTTATATTCTTTGTATACGTGTGATTTATGAGAATTCGGCAATAATTCCGTGGACACCCAGTATTCGATGCGAGAATAAAATGCCAATACACCCAAATAGAATTCACGACACTTCCATGGAGGACGTGTGGCTGCAGGGTGCCGGAAGACCGCGCAGTTATCGAGGGGATAGTGTAAACGACAAAAAGGGAAGCACGCCGCGCCGGCGGCGACGGCCGTATATGCTGTATATAAGGATCAGAGAATTGGAATGGCAAAGATACCCGAAACGGTTCGCGCTCGGAACAAAATTCAATTCCGTCCAACGATTCCCGTAGAACCCCATTGTGACGATGGTAACCGGGACCGATTTTCCAGCGGCGTAAGCGGGTATCAATCGGATTCGGCGCGGAATGAGAGTCTCGACTTAGCCGGCGATCTATCGCGGTATCTGTACGCGGGATACGAACTTGAAAAGTGCCTGCTGCACGGATTCTTTAAGCTTAACAAGCCTGGAACTGTTTCGAATTAATCCTCTAAGCTCCCCCGGATACACACACGAAATTTAGAAATTTTGTCGTGTTACATCTATTCTTCGTTTTCTTATTGGAGAATTTTTGGACGTCTGACGCAAGCTCAATTTCCTTGAAATTGGTGGAGACTTAATCGACCAATTGTTCTACATTTTTATTTTATTTGCAGTTAATTCTTTGCACTCGAAGCAATTTTAATTCTAAAATTAAGATATTTCTTTGAACGTAGAACATTTTTATTCTACACATCCTTTTCCATTGTGCGTCTGAAATTAGGCATATTTTCTCATACAACAGTTGAATTTTTAGAAATTTATCGAATGGAGACGAATTTAATAATATGAAAACTGTTTTGAATAATGGTTGGGCAATTTTTACTGGTGATTCAGATTCACCATTCGAGTGCAAAGGGTTAATATTGTTCAGTAGTATAAAATAATCTAATATAACAAGCTCCCCGGGATACCCACTCGGAAATTGAGAAATTTTTCATGCTACATCAATTCTTCGTTTTCTTATTGGAGAATTCTTGGAAGTCTGACACAAGCTCAATTCCCTTCAAAATTTGTTAAGACTTAATCAACCAATTGCTCTATATTTTTATTTGATTTATACGTAACCCATTGCACTCGGAGCAATTTTAATTCCAAAATTAAGATATTTCTTTGAATCTACAACATTTTTATTTTACGAATCCATTGTGTACCTGAAATTAAACCTATTTTCTCATGCAGCAGTTGAATTTTTAGGAATGTATAGATTGGATTTAATAAATTTAATAATATGAAAACTGTTTTAAATTTGAATTGAATTGAATTTTTACTGGTCGAGTGCAACGGATTAATATTGTTCAGTAGTATAAAATAATCTGTACTATATTCTTTTAGTAAACGTTAATGTGTACAGTTGGATTAGCTAGCAGAAAAACATACGTACGTCGTTTCAGAATGTGAAATCGATATGTTTGAGAAATGTCTGTTCGCCCGATAGGAGCTTTAGAAATTGTCAATATAGTTGGAATAGAAATCCGTGGACGATTCTTTTCATTTTCAGAAAATAGAGAACGTATAGCGGATGGGATCGAGTAATATTGGACCAGATATTTTTTCTCTGATAAAAGAGTTAAATTTGATAAATATAATGGATTACTTATTTGCACGTATAACAGAAACTTCAAAGAGATACCCATTTTCTTAATGCATATCGGATCGAACAGGTTTCAATATTGCGATCAAATTAAATAGCGAGGTTTTCCTGTACTGGGCGAAGAAATTTAATCTTCGAATCCATCTCCTATAGATATTGTTAATCTGTGTTTGCTGAAAAAAAGAAGATCATTCGACCAGAAATATTCGTTTAGAAAATCTGGTATTGGTCAGAATCTATCGGAATCTTTAATGACACTGTTAGAAAAATTATTAGCTAAAAACAATATACGAATAGCTATAATGACTTAATAATAACAAGAGTAATAATGTCTTTTACGATGTTTGATTTAAGTACTCGTGCTCATTGTCGATCAAGAGTCCGACGAAAAGTGAGTCTCGGTAATTTTTTTCTCAAAAACAATACATCTTCATTTAAAAAAATCTGTTTGCACTTAAAGGAACACAGTTTAGGGAGTACTGCATAATTTTGTTGTTTAAAAATATTTACCAATTACCAAGTACTAACATATTCATCAATTCCTCAGTTATTTACTGTACCTCCAGATCATAACCTGGACGATAAGTCATAACTTTCTAACTTCTAAACATTTTCAAATAAAAAAATTACAACAAACTCTTTAAACTACGCCTCTTCAAATACAAAAACAATTTTTAAACTAGTTATCGCAGTCTCTGAGAAAAAAATGTCTAAATGTCACTTTTCCTTTCTGTGGCTTCCAGACTGATGCAGCCTTTTAAGATTATATTAGAGCGATGCAAAAATATTAATTAAAATTTCGTAACATAACCAATGGGGTCCAAAGCTCTCAGGGACCCAGTGCTCGTATCGGCGAGCCGCACACATCGGTTTCTCAACGGGGAATTTCGTCTTAAATCGATTTGCGTCAGGTGAGCGACAACTCGGCCGCACCAATGCCTCGTGAATGCGCGGCAATGCCATTCGTGCAATAACAATTTGGTTCATGAAAGCCGAAACTACGATCTGCCGATATTCACTTCCGATTGATTCTCGTCCGCTTTGACTCCCGCTTGTGCCACAGACGCGACGTGATGTATCTGCCCTGACGCGTATAGCACGCGCACACGTTTCGAATTAGGGCGGCGGAGGGTTTCGCGTGGGCTGGGTTGGCCGGGAGGGTAGCAGCTGATAGGGATACCTTAGAGAGGCTTCATAATCGGTATCGATCCGCAGTCATTAACGACAACAGACCGCGCGCCCGAATCGGGAAGGGAAATGGACCGGGGATGATCGATGAAATCTTGCGTTTGACAAAAGTGAAATACGGCCGCTTCCTCGCTTAACCGCCGTGAGAATCCTTCCGATCCGTTTTGCGCCCGACGACTGCAACATAAACGCTCGTCGAACGATCCCTGTGATCGTATCGTACAACTATAGAAACCTAATTTTATGACAAATCATTCCTACAAGACGAAATCCATTAATCTGCCAAGCGGTTGCGTCTAGTTCAAGATCTGAAGAAATCGTTTCTTTAGGAATTTTTTTCTGAATAAACCAATAGAGCTTTTTCAAAACGAGAAGCTTGTCTAAAGGTACGGATATTGTACTACATATAGTCATTTTTCTGTTGGCAAATTTTAAAAAATTTCCCGAGTGACACCTCTCACAAGCTCTTAAAGATTTACCAAATGTACTGTGGCGGCTACTTCCTACGCTCGTCAACAGAGGGACAGTACGACAACACCTTTCTCGCTAGTACCTGAATCTTAATCTGTTTGTATATGTACCGTTCTAAACTGTCCTTACGACATCCCGCATCTAAGGCACGGGTCCGCCAGATAGCCTTACTGACGAGACCTCTAGCGGGCCTTAGGACGAAACGCTTCCTTCCTTCTCCTTTTTCCATCTTTTTATAATCAACTGCCGCCATAGTACCTACTAACTTTTCCATATATGACCATGTACTACTTATTTTAATTATTTTAGCAGATCAAAGGTGGAATTCTTTTAAGACGAATACATTATTTAAAAGTACATATATTTTACTAATTGTAGTAATTCTTCTATTCCGGAATCTTAAAAATTGCCTGAGTGACAGTTTTTTTCTCAGCCACCCCTCCTTCGTTGTTTTATTAAGTGTTATGCATTCCATACACGAAAATGTACTTCTCCTTCTCTTTTAATCATTTGAGCACGTCGAAAAAATATAAAAATTTTCTTAAATCCTTGTAACGTCATCTTAGATTTCTATTGTGCCCATTTATTGTTCATACAAATGCAACAAATATATAAAATCCACAATCCAACCATCAGGATAACATTTATACGTAGCCAGCAACTTTGAACCATTTTGACCACACACAGAATTTAAAAAAACGGTTGTGACAAAATTGTTCAGTTTTTCAAAGCCTTTGTAAATATATAAAAATGCTGTTGGAGAGATTTTTGAAACGGTTTTGATACAATTTTTTTCTGGAAAGGATGATAATGGTAAACGATAGAAGGGCTGGACTTGAGGATGCGAAACGATCGAGGAAACAATTTCATTTCGTCCGAAAAGCGGTGAGGTGCGGTAATCGCGGGCTTTGATCTCGATCGAAGTGTTCTTAAACGAGGGTGTCTGCCAATTAATTCGCGTCAGTGACGACCCCTCGTTTCGATGGCGGAACGGAATTTTTTCTCTCAAACCTGACCGTGACTACTAATCGCCGGGGAACGCGATTCGGAATGTCGCACCGGCGCGAATTCCTATGTGCAAATGAGATTCTGACGCGAGTCCTGGAGCGGGCCGAACGTGTTATTGGAAAGGATTCTAACGACGAGGAATCGAAGGAATCCCGATCGCGGATCGACGGCGCCGTTGGATAGGATAGAGAAGCGATAGAGTTGCAATTCGCGAAAAATCGGAAGACTGTAGTAACAGCTTCGCGTTCAAACACTGTCGACGTGTTCTGAAAATTGATTTCCATGAGGAATGCTCGGGAGAAAATTCATGTTATGATCAGACTGCGGATCTGTATGCAGGTTAGAAATTTCATGGTTTATTCTATAAAAATCTATAAAATTCTATAAAAAAAGGGGGTGAGGAACAAGTTCCATTTGTCAGTTAAAAAACCTCTCTACGATAACGGTAAAGTATAGCTTTTATTTCATCAATAGCCTTCACAGTTACAATATTTTATTAACGCAATTGCAAACCCTCTTAAAAAATATGAAGAACGATATTGTCACAAAAAAGCTGTAAATTCGTCGAATATCACGCTTCGAGTTATAATTTCAAAGAATGACATGCACGAAATTAATTTGATTTTCTCTACGTAGTGTACAAAAATCATGGTCGTCACACATGCGTGACGTTAATAGCGAATATGTTAACGTTTGTTACTATAAATATTTCGTTCTATTTCAAAAATATGTGCATGCCACAAATGCATAAATATCTACAGTCTAGTAATGATAGAATAGTGAAAAGGATTGACAAAAATATCATAGTAAAATAAAATATACAGGGTGTCCCACGTAACAGTTTTCGCGATTGTTTAAGTACTTGCGATAATCTGACAAAAAATATTTTCAACAAAATTTGATCAGTTTTCGATTGGCTATATATATTGCAATAAAAACAGTTCGAAAAACATTTTTCTTATAGTATTTTCAAGGTCACCTTCATTTTTTTAAATTGCACTTTGTATTTATGACTTAACAGTATTATAGCCCGTGTCAAGACGAATTCAACGACCTAGTATACCATGACCTTGGGATGATCTTGAAGGCGAAGAAATGAAAATTTCAACAAAACATGACAATCTGCTTGAATGGGTGATAATAACTTGTGTTTATTATTAAGACTCGAAATTACATTCAATTCAGAAACCTTGACGAAATGAACGCAAACGATATCGTAAAAAAGTCACATCAAATGTTCGAATTGAAATCCGTTTTGCTGTAGGCACAATTCCGTTCTTCGTAGTAAATTTGCATTGATTGCTCTTACGATACTGTCGTAGCGAAGTGCTTCGTATGCTGTACGGATTCGCTGCTATCTACGAACTGTCGAAAATTCACAAGAAAGAAAAATATGTCAACATACTGTATGATGGCTTAAGGTAGTTGGTGACTAGACCTTAAGACAGTTCTTCTGTTTATTCTCGGCCTGTCATTAGAGCAAATCGTAGTATTAACTTGTAGAAAATGTATTCTAAGAGTGAAAAGGTTGATATGTTGCAAATATTTGGTGAATCTTAAAGAAATGCACGTGAAGCAGCAAATCTGTATGCTGCAAAGTACCCTGAGGGGTACTTCATTTAGTCAAGGTTTCTGAATTGAATGTAATTTCGAGTCTTAATAATAAACACAAGTTATTATCACCCATTCAAGCAGATTGTCATGTTTTGTTGAAATTTTCATTTCTTCGCCTTCAAGGTCATTCCAAGGTCATGGTGTACTAGGTCGTTGAATTCGTCTTGAACCAGGCTATAATACTGTTAAGTCACAAATACAAAGTGCCATTTAAACAAATGAAGGTGACCTTGACAATACTATAAAAAAATGTTTTTCGAACTTTTTATTGCCATATATAGCCAATCGAAAACTGATCAACTTTTGTTGAAAATATTTTTTGTCAGATTATAGCAAGTACTTAAAAAATCGTGAAAACTGTTACGTGGGACACCCTGTACAGTTAGATTTGGGTTGGTTCCAATCTAAAGATGCTTCTTGTATGATGGATTCATTAAGGTGATTTGCAAAGGAGTTTAGCCAAATTACGATCGAAGTTCTCGGTGACCATGAATTGTGGTAAGCCTCCACATCTTTCGTGATATACAGCAAAGAGGAAGGAACCTTCGAAGGTGACAGGAAATCTGTTCAAACCAAGTCGAAACTATCAGTTCCGGCTACCTCGCCGCGAAAGTAACTAGTTCGGACGCGCGAAACGGGAATGGCAGACCAAACGACGCGAACGAAACGCTAATTAGCCGAGACGAGAACTCGCCAGGGACACCGAAACGAGAATGAAATTTACTCGAAAGTCGATGCAATCAGGCCGGTTGGCCAACGGAAATTGAACGGGCTTGGATACCCAACAGCCTCGATGGATCCCGGCCATTTTAAAATTCAACTTTCTCAAACATCGAATTTCGACTAACAAACTTGCTCGAGGACACGACATCGACCCATCGATATCTCTTACGACTCGACGAGTATTAATTAGCACCCCAAAAAGTTCTCTCGTTTCTCCTTTCACTAGGAATGTTTAACTACAGAGTAGCTCCTTTGAGCTGCTCAAGCCTGTTTGTCTTGGTATGAAGATCAATTGTCTCCAAACAGTGAGAAACTTTGTTTAGGATCTTTTGTTAATCCACTCCTCACGTCCGTTCGGATCCGAATATCTGGTTACAATGTCCTTCATTTGATGATCTATGGATGTTTGACTCGGTTTGAAGACCGATTGTCCTCAAACCATGTCAAACTTCAATTTAAAAAAATCTTTTAAATTCAGTATGAAACAGATTTTCATACGAAACCACCCGATACATCAAATCGAAAGAAAAGTTCGATCCCTATCGACTGAAATGTAAAATCGATCAGCAGTAGAAAAAAAGCGACGCTCGCACAGATTTCATCCGCAACGTCATCTGAAATAATCCAGCCCGAACAATTTTAGTAAAATTGGGTTCATCGTTATTGTTTGAAACTGGAACGAAATTTCCACTCGCGATTTATGAACAATGTGGCAATAAGAGCAGACTCCGTGTGAAAATTGACGCGGAGTGTCTCAGGAAATGTCGATAGGTAGACGGGGAGTGGAGCGAGATCATTTTTCGTTAGGGGATGGTGTCTAGGAGGTGGTTAGAGCGTTTGCAGGAGGCGCTTGAAGAATAATAATCGCGAAGAGGGAAAACAAGCGGGGCGAGAACGTGGCGTTCACGAAGAGGAATCGAAGGGTAGCGGCTTGCGGCTCGAACAAGGGGATATGGAATGTTTGTAAAGTAAATTTCGCCTGGCACGAAAGAAGAGGACAACTCGATTTCGAGTTTTAATCCAATCCTCGGCCCTCTGGGGGTCCGTGACCCATCTCTCTCTCTTTATCTTTCTCTCCCGTTCATCCGCGAATCGGTCCTTGTTGACAAGCCACGCCCGGCCTTATTCAGTCCTCCTTTCTGTTTTCTCCATTTCCTGTCCCGCCATTTCCCAGCATCTATATTCCCGGCTCGTGGAAATATCCGTCCGGAAGAAGCACTGTCTCACCAGCGACTATAACTCTTCTGCATCCCTGTTTCGAACGGCTGACGCGAGCAACATTGTCACACAGACGTAAACATGTATTAAAGATAATCTTGCTACAACCACTTCCAACCCCTCCAGGTGAAAAACCGATCACTACTTCCTAGGATCTGTATTTAGGTTTGTTTGAGGGTACTGGAACATGTTTTCGTTTGGTGTAGCTCTGGAGATGCGGTTCCAAATATTTGTTTTGTATTATGTTGTTTTAAAAATTGCAACAGGTTTTCTGAGGGTGTACACTAAGTTGCATCTGTTTACATTTATTTTATTGTCTGAATGTTTGTGTTCGGTTTGATGAGGTTTATGTAGAATTCATGTGATCGTTTGAAGGTTTGATTGATCTACGTTTCCATTTAATTTTTAAGAATAAAATTTCTTTTAATATTACACACGGTACTTCCTCATTTACCTAGGAACGTGACACAAACTTAGTCAAACGTGATGCAAACCTTCAAACACAACAATACACAACGGCAAATATATTTGTTTGCTGATCTTTGAAGCTGGAGTCTGTTAATAGTTATATCCACATGATCAGGATGTTGATTTACATTACGTATTATCAAGATTATCGTAAATAATGTAAAAGTGAAAGGAAAAAATTGAAGCTTTCGGTAGATATCGGTAGTTTCCAGACATATTGGCGACAAGAACCATAGACTCAGTCAACAGAAGGAAAAGCGCGGTGCAAACGTCGTTAGCGACGAACGGAGGAGGATTACGGGGAAGGTGAGCAGCCATTTTCCTCGAGGAGCATGGGATTTGCGGGTGCAGCTAGCGCGGGATTTGCGCCGAGGAGAGAAGAATCGTTGCGATCGGAGAACGTTGAGGATAAAGAGAGCTAGCTGCGTTGGAACTTTCGGAATAGAGTCTGGAGCAAAGTGGTCGAGATCGAGAGAATCGTGGATGAATTGCCCCTGGAAAATGTGTTACGTATTGGGGGATACACGTCTGAGGAGAATTTAACCTTCTGGAACTCCACTGTGTACACACTTGGAAGAAAAGGAATCCATGCCTAGCACACACAGACAACTATCACATTTTCTATAGCATTAATTACAGTAGGGAAGACATACTGGTGAGCATTTTTGTCAGCATTCACAGACAAAGTTTTAATATTAGTTATATTAGTTATAATTACAGTTATATTGCAGTGTAGTATATGAGCTTGCAATTTAGATGGTTGTTCAATTTGATAAGAACTAGGTGACTGAGTTGTCATGTATGATGATGACGATGCTAATCAGAAGTAAGAATACTCCTGCTCTCTTTTTATTCATGCATCATGTTGTTTGACGGTCTCAGATAGGTTTGTGTTTGGTGCAATTTTAGGAATACTATGCTTTATTTTTTAAAATACTTCTTCACTATATTTAATATCGTTTGAGGGTCTAGATCTATATCTTGAGTTCAGCTTCAAGTCTGAACATAAAATTGTTTTTATTTTTATCACGTTGTTTGATAGGTTTGAACTTGATTCACGTATATACAGTGGGTGTAAAAAGTATTCGTACACCTTTAAAAATCAAGTAACTTTTTTAAAAATTAGACCAAGCGACTTCAGTTGTTTAAAGATGTTAAAAGACCAAACGGCTTCAGTTCTTTTAAGATGATTTGGGATGCGTCTGACATCTCAAAATAATTGAAGTCGTTTGATCCAATTTTAAAAAAGTTATTCACATACAACAAAAGTTGTAGGGGGTGGCCCACTTGGACGCCATCCGTTTGGACGCGTCCCGATTGGACGCGTTCCTTTTGGACGCCGTGCCGATTGGACTCGTCGTTCAGACGCCATGCCGTATGGATTTGTGACATTTGGACGTCGCGTCGTTTGGATTCGTGACATTTGGGTGCCGTAAATTTTATAATCATTGCTTTTCGAATTCTACATATGGTGATATTTTATTCTGAAATATATGGTTAGTTCTTGGTTAGGTCTGGGTTAGGTCTGGGTTAGGTCTGGGTTATGTCCAACCGGTACGGAGTCCAATCGGCACGGAGTCCAAACGGCACAGCGTTCAAACGACACGAGTCCAATCGGCACGGAGTCCAAAAGGAACGCGTCCAAACGGGGGTGTCCCAAGTTGTGCACCCACCGTATTTGTATTTAATTTGCAAGGTATGATAAAAAATACTAAGATTGTTGGTCAGGAAATTGCGCAGAACGTTGACCAGCGTGATATCTTTCGAAGTTGTTGTGGTTATCACAAATGTTCGTTTGCGAAACTTGTTGAGCGACACGTGTAATTTAATTTATTCTAAAAAACGCGTCGATCGTAAAGAATTTTTCAATCAACGTATTCAATGAACAATGATCAAGAAAGTTTCCAATTTATATTCATGGTTAGGAATATTTCAATCAAGGAGGCAAATGAACAATAAACAAAAGCATTTCCAATTAATGTTGATTGCAATTAATTTCGCGATCCATGTAATGCATGAACAACACTTAGTAACATGCCCAATTAATTATGTTTCATAATTGCAATGCACTGTCATTAAAAAAAGGAGAAACTCTAAAATGGCATTTAAACGAAACACGAATTGTTGCAGCAGTGAAACACCTAAAAAGATTAAATGCACCATCGATAAAAAACGCAATTACCCCAAGTTTCTTTTACAAACAACATAAAACCTAGTTAATAATTCTTCCATATTTCAAACTCTTTATCTCCCACAAGAGACGCAGATTGATCGCACATTAATCCTTAAAATGAATAACACCAGTGTTCGACAAGAATTCCTCTGAGTCGTAATTAACCCCGAAATGTAGAATTGGCATGATTAATTAGCGGACTAGTTTCAAAACGCGCCTGGAGCGAGGAAATCTTAACTCGAAGAAACACAAGATTATGGTACAGCGTTGTTCCCCAGTGCATCTTGTATAGAAGCAGTGTGTTCGCATCGTCGGATAATATGGAACACAATTAGGCGCCGGTAGACAATGCCATCGACGCAATTTAATTGGAATCAAGTTCGCGCTGGGACCCGTTCGATAGTTCCTATAACTTCCGCGTAACAATTGTTACACCAGTAATGCGGGAGTTTATGCGTAATTGAATGAAAAGAGACTGCTTCGCGTATCCCCGATCTCTCTCTCTCTCTCTCTCTCTCTCTCTCTCTCTCTCTGATCGTGTCTCCGTTACGGCCATTTATAGAGCGAGATAGAGCGGCTACGATGTTTAATTAGTGTCAGTTTTCAAGCGCGCGTCTCCGAGGATTTCGGTCTCTCATTACCGGCAACGAGACGATATTAGCCCCGGATATATTCCTGCTAACTCGTTGATTAACGAAGCGACTCTGGGCAAGAGTTTTCTATGGGAAATGCTAAATCAATTGCCCAGGACCCCAGGAGAACGCAGTCGAATGTGTTCCCCATAACGTAACAGCGTATCCACCCGTGGACCGCAATCAAATTTCAAATATGATCATTTTAGCTGCGTTGCGTCGATATTCGTTGAATTTGGTTGCTCTCCGAGGCTCCATGGACCTCAAACATCCATTAACGAGGTTAAATGTGCACTTTAATTGCTGTGAATATTCAATGTTGGATCTTCTGGAGATTGCATATTTCACCTGATAAAATTCTTTATTTTCTTTAAAAAGTCCTGATCATTCTGATTTATATTTTCTTTCGATTCCTCTTTTGTGACGAATAGCATTCTTTCAAAAATGAAACGACACCTTTCGTTAGCGATGTGGCGGCTGAAAAGTGTGTGAGAGGAGGAAAAAGGAGAAGGAAGCGTTTCGTCCGAGGCCAGCTAGAGGACTCCTCAGTAAGGCTATCTAGCGGACCCGTGCCTTAGACGCGGGATGTCCGGTCATTTCAAGGTCAAAAAGGTGGTATCCACTAAATTAAGTTTTTTATTGTCTATCATGCTATAGTAAAAAAAATATATACTAATCCATTTAAAAAAAACATCGGTGACCTTGAAATTTCATTCAAAAACACGTTACCATTATATTTTCCTCCTGCAATAGTGTCACTTTGTCCTTTGAAGTTTTCTGATAGGACTGTAAATACGACAGATATTTAGGTGTTCCCATTCATGTGGGACACCCTGTATACAAACAGAGGAAGATTCAGGTAGTAGCGGGAAAGGTGTTGCCGTAATGTCCCTCTGTTGACGAGCATAGGAAGTAGCCGCCACAGCGATTTCTAGACTATGGATCTCAATACGAAATAAATATTTATTTATGCGAAATATTGTCCAAACAAAGTGTACGTGTTTCTGTATGGTCATTTCTGCGCGAAGAGAGATAGGAAGCGGCGCGACTTGCGGTGCGACGTGCTAATGACGCATTCAAAATTTGTATTTGACGCGGGTTAATTCGATGGCGCGCGGTCGTAACTGAGATCGTATAATCGATCCGGATTTCCATCCGTCACAATTTCCATCGGAAATGATGCAGATCTAATTACAGATTGCCCGAAGAAATCCGAACCGGAACGGAAGATACCGCGGGGACTTTACGAGGTTGGCTCAGCGTTTCTCAGTTTCCCATAAAATTGAATCCATAGATTGCGGGGGCCGGCGAAGCTTAACTGTGTCCCTGGTATACCGGGGGTCTCAATATTGTCGAGAAGTAACAACACGTTCCCCTTTCTAACTAGGATAATAAAGACAAAGATTAGGGGTTGGCGAAGACGTTGGATTCTCCGTCGAAATGTTATTTTGTGTAGAGGATGACCACCTCTGTCGGTGGTTTTATGGCGTGTGTACAGTGGGATACGTGATTCGTTACAATAATGCACACCTCTGTACAAACAATTACAGCTATATTACGCTAAATAAATTTTTGTGGTGTACGAGCAGGCAAATTAGCTTTTTCCCTGGTTTAATGAGACATGCAATGAATTAAATGCAAGTATAGTAGACCCTCGCGTAATGCGACCGCGTACAGTTTTGGGAGAATGATTCTACACGATGAAATAAGAAGGAATGATAGAGAGATGGAATTATCGTAGGTGCTTCATTTTTGAGATATTAGAAGTTGAAGTTATCCCTGATGCAGAGCAACCCGCCAGCACCGGTGAATCTGTAGGTCTCGAGGGGTACAATTTCTAAGAGACTCGCTGTAGCATGCCTGTACAACGCGATAAAAACTGTTGTTTAAAAATAACTGTACATATGCATCTTTTGTGGTAAAAAGTGCACGGTGTTCATAAACAATTTTTTGTGCAGTTACAACCGCGAAAGATATATGTATACAGTCTTTTTAAAACAATGTTCTTCCCGCTATTTATGTAAGGTTCTACTGTATCATTGAAATTGAAGTGGCGAATGATCTTTGGACTCGAGGGAGATTGTATTTTCATTGAAACACTTCTATCGAGTTGAATGCAAGTCCTAGATGTTATTTTAAAATTTCGATTAAATCTCGATGATGATAATCGAGTTCGTCGAGGGTCGTAGATAATTAGTGGACTTTTCAGGAAAGAATCGAGCGTGTAACATGGTCGTAGCAAATTTTCACGCGAAACCGCCCGTGGCACGTTGGAAAAGGAATCCGTACGTAATCGTTAGAATTGATCGGAAATAACACACCGTTGTGGTTCGTTAAACCGGTTCGAGCGACGGGAATGGTGCGTGGCCGAAGAGATACGCGAATTATCACGGTTACCGGTTCATCCGATCGATGCACGGAGGCAGAGTGCTCGAAACGTGTCCCATTCGGTAATTGATTTTCAAGTAGCTCGCGTGTACAATAAGGGTCGCAGGAAAATTACTTGGAAACACCGTCGAACAATCGTATCGACGAATGCTTTCCAATTAATGCGTCGGAAGAATACCATTCTATTTCTCGTCCGCCTGAACCAATTTCTTTGCCCTTTGTTTTGCGAAATGCAAAACACGATATAGCTAAAATATCTTTCATGATCAAAAAATCAAATGCATCTTAATCGTTTCAGTTAAAATCATGTATTCAACTAATTTTTCATTCACATTAATTTTTACAAAATTCTGAATTAGAACCGGAAATTATGTTTTGTATTTCGTCAGTGGAACGGTTCGACAACGGAGAGGCTGAGATTGTTAATAGTTCGTAGGCGAAAGAACGTGAGCAAGCTGAACAATACGAAAGTCGAACTTTGTGTGATAAATCGTGGTGGAGCCTTCCGTGTAGTAGTTCTTCCGATTCCTGTTCTGAATGGACTGTCCCCTTATCGGACCGTGCCGCGACAATGCTAACTTGTTGTGGATAATATTGTGTGTAAAGTTGCTGTAAAATTAATTGGCTTGTACGTGTAACAATTTTCCATGAAATTATCTTACGTCGCTTACGTTCATACGTCACAAACTGCACAGAAAACTAATTATTCTTCCTTAAATTGAAAAATCAATACCACTTCCCATAATTACTATCCTTCGTTCACAGTTCATCAATATAATTATCAGAAAATTACACAATCGTTAGTATTCTATCAAATAACGAAATTAATCAGACTATAATGGATTCGACACCGTAGAATATAGTAATGTAACGATACATGAGTTTATTTAACCCTTCGCCACCGAAATCGTCAAATTGTCTGATCTGTAATAAATTTATCATTATTCAGATTAATTGATTCGCTAAACCATTAACAATTACTCGGGTTGTATTAAATCGAACATTAATGAACTCCATACTGTTACACATTATATTACACCAGCAATTTCATTTTATTAATCGTTTCTTTCCTGTTTGACTACACAAAATAAAAATCGACACAAAATAAAAATCGACACGAAATAAAAATCGACACAAAATTCGCCACTACTCGATTTGTCAAATTATTGACAATTATTCGAGCTGTACAAAATCGAACGATCAAATTAATCGAGTCACAATAGATACTGTTAAAAATACCAGAAATTTACTTTAATTAATTATTTCTTCCACGTTAAGCCGCACCGAATAAAGATCTCTGAAAGAATCGACAGTGATTAAAGTAATCGATTTGCCAAGCGATTTCGTTGGAATCGCACCATCGAAACGAATCGACCAACGGCAGTTCCCCAGCTGTTTTACATTGCGGAACGCACACAGCTTTATTTCATTTAATTATCTCATCTTAATTTACTACCGGTCGAATCCATCAAACGGATCCGTTTAACTGCGGCCGTGCGGATCGCGTATAATACATCATCTTATTAATACATCTAACTGGCGCGCTATCTGCCACATTTATCCGAATCACGGACTCATAAATTACCGGTAATGATGAATCCGTCATTACGCAGTTAAGTAATCGTAATGAAGTTAGCGGTCATTTGATAAATTAAATGCCCGCCATTAAAACGGCTCGGCTCGGAACGGCCACTCCAATAAACGCATTGCCCCGGCGTGTAATGTAATCTGCAAAGTAGAACCGTGCTGGTACAGTGGATTCTAACGAGCCATGTTTTCTTCGCCCGCCACCCGGTGTATTCCTTAAATTAAATTGGAAAACTTCATCAACGCTAAAACTGTTTACGGTGCCTCAAAATTGGCTTTCGCCGAACCAGGGGACAGGGGACGGACTGAAACATACTTACCAAATTAAACATCGGCCTCGAAAAATGGAAATTCCAACCTGCCTGTCGCTCTTATCCCTTGCCCTATGATTCCCTTCGTTGCCACAGTAATTACATCTTCTTCGTCGTTCTCAATTCCCCAAAAAGAAAAATTTCATCATTTTACCTTCAATAAGTGGCTTTTGTGATTTTTTTTTAATGAAATTACGAAACGGTGTTTTTTGAAATTTTTATGAGAATTTCACTCGTACTCGAGGAACGTACACCAATTTTGTCATTGCTAAATACGTACTTGAAATCGATTTATATAAACATTTATGAACGCCTTCATCAGGAACATACAAATTTTATTTTATCTTCAAAAGGAGGCTTTTGCGTTTTTTTTAAATGAAATTACGAGACGGTTCTTTTTGAAATTTTTATGACGATTTAACTCATACTCGAGGGACGAGTACCAATTTTTTCATTGCTGAATACGTATTTGAAATCGATTTATATAAACGTTTATGCACGCCTTCATCAAGAAAATACAAATTTTATTTTATCTTCAATAGGAGGCTTTTGTGATTTTTTTAAATGAAATGACGAAACGGTTCTTTTTGAAATTTTTATGAGAATTTGACTCGTACTCGAGGACCTTATACCATTTTTTTCATTAACAAATACTTATGTGAAATCGATTTATATAAACGTTTATGCACGCCTTCATCAAGAAAATAAAAATTTTATTTTATCTTGAATAGGAGGCTTTTGTTTTTTTTTTTTTTTTAGGAAATTACGGAGCGGTTTTTTTTGAAATTTTTATGACAATTTACCTCATATTCAAAGAACACATAGAAATTTTTTCATTAACAAATACGCAGTAGAATTTGTACAACCGTTTACACAGGCCCTCATCACCAAAAGTACAAATTGACGAGTACTGTTCTTTCTCGTACGAACAATTATTTCAATTTTATATCCGTGTAATCGCCGGGTTAAAAATCACACGAACGTTATCATCCACACACTGTTCCATATTTGATTACCGTACTCCCAGCGAAATGGCTCTGTCTAATTGCTTGATTACCGTCTTTACTATCCATTCATCTTCCGGTGGATTCGCTCTCTCCTAAATGGAATTTATGGACAGAGAGAGGTTCATTTACGAGAATCGTAATCTCGATTCGTTCTTCATCGATTATCAGGCTGACTACCCCGCCAGGAGACACTGAATCAAACCCGAACAATTAGGTTTATCTGCCTTTCCTATCGAATACCAGCCGGCGTGTTCCCCGTTGCATCTCCCGTTGCCGTTTACGACATCCCTTGCTGTGTTCGTACCCTCTCGAATGTGCTAAGGTAATTGCATCGTATAACCGAATGAAAAAATTTCGCTTCAATAGCGCCATCTTTAGACTATATATCCTGAAAATTTCATTTAAAATATCGCAAAATTAACCGAGTTATAAATTTTTAAGTGGACACTAACTCTAACACTTTTCTCAAAGTACTTCTTTTTAATTCTATTCTGAAATAACATGAAATTACTCGTTCGATTTACTTTAAGTGTTGCATACAATTATTTGAAAATGTTCTGTATAAAACTAGTATTTAATGACAATTTTAGCATTAATTACTTTTTAGTTATTTTAATTATTAAGCAGGCGATATTTTTTTAGAGTTGAGTGGCTCTCGCAGCTTTGTTGAAGTTCAAGAACTGAAGAAACTTATGGAGAAGTCATTTTTCACTTTTTATTAGTCTGTTCGGTTGAAAAATTGCGTTCGGTTCCTTGGAGAAAAATTCTATTCGACGAAAGTTAATTTACGTCAGATGGCGTTCGCAGGATTTAGCTGCGCTGCCACGTGATCCACAGGGCGGGGCACGTAAATGGGAACACCTAGAAACTGTTTACGACTACGTTCAACTTTCGAACAAAATGGCCGAAGGGAAACATTTCTTCAAGGATCTCGAACGGCTTAACTTTGCTTCGAACTGCTCTTTTTATACATCTATAAGAAATATTTAGAAGTTCTTTATGTACGCTTTAGGTGGGCCGCGAATGTACCAACCATTTGAATCAATCCTGAACCTCCGACAACAACAATCTTCAAACAACTGCATCGGTTTGTTCATTCAATTTTAGAACAATGTTATTTATCCAAAGTACCTTACGAATATGAAATTTATTTCTCCAAATTCCCCTTTGAAATTAAGTTAATTGATTAATGAAAGAAATGCATAAAATTCTAGAGGAACAATATATTATTTTATTACAAAAGTTAGTATCCTCGAAAGATGCTTCCGGAATTTTATATTCTCTACTGCATTATTCATTTAATCAAGGAACTTGCGAGAGGATTTTTTAGGTAGCTGAACTATAAAGTTTGATTAGGATCTTCGCGACGCAATAATGTTTGAAAGATGGTGATTAGACTTTTGATGTTTATGCAACGTCGTCCTTTTACACTGTAATTTATGAAACAGAAAATAAATTAGAATCTTATTTCTCCTGCCTGGAATGTTAATACATTCATAGCAATGCTCGTGCCCCAACCAAACTTCATTAAAGTTTTAGTATTATCATATTTCATTCACAATAATTGTAATGAATCGTGACTCTCCAATTTTCGTTCCAATGAAGAAATGGTTACGATTTTCTGCAATTTTCATAATTATTCTGCGGTGGTTGTGCTCGACATATGAAGCTGTTCATTTTTTGATATATCTATATGATTTTTAAGAAATGTTGTAATATTCAAACATTACTAAAATCTCGATTTTACAGCGTTTTACTAGCAATCATTGCGATGGTCATTTCTGAATTTTCGTTCCAATGAACAAATGGTTTCGGTTTTTCGCAATTTTCATAATTATTCTGCGGTGGTTGTGTTCGACATATGAAGCTGTAGATTTTTTGATATACCTCTGTGATTTTTAGGAGTCGTGTAATATTCAAACATTACTAAAATTTCGATTTTACAGCGTTTTATTAGCAATCATTGCGATGGTCATTTCTGAATTTTTGTTCCAATGAACAAGTAGTTTCGATTTCCTGCAATTTTCATAATTATTCTGCGGTTGTTGTGTTCGACATATGAACCTGTGATTTTTTTATATACATGCGTGATTTTTAGGAATCTTGTAATATTAAAACATTACTAAAATCTCGATTTTACAGCGTTTTATTAGCAACCATTGCGATGGTCCTTTTTGAATTTTAGTTCCAATAAACAAATGGTTTCGATTTTCTGCGATTTTCATAATTATTCTGCGGCGGTTGTGTTCGATATATGCAACTGTGATTTTTTTATATATCTATATGATTTTTAAGAATTGTTGTAATATTCAAACATTACTAAAATCTCGATTTTACAGCGTTTTATTAGCAATCACTGCGATGTACTTTCTGAATTTTCGTTGCAATAAACAAATGGTTTCGATTTTCCGCAATTTTCATAATTACTCCCCAACGATGATATTGAATAACCGATGCAGCCGATTGTCCAGCGTATCAAGACCATATTGGATAAGGCCTGCGAAAAATCGACTGGAAAATCGATCTGCGATCGAATCGTTTTATCGTCTGCACGCCGGACGAGCGTTCGGCTTTCGAAGCGGAATCGAGTAGCTCCCAATGAAATCCGACAGGGTCTGATGAATGAGCTCCGCGTCAATTTTAGATTATCTACGAAACGCTAACGATTGCTGTAACTGTAACAAGCCATCCCGATGGCGGACCCCGGGCCCCGATATCATTTCATTTTTCCAATTGAGCCGACCGCTCGGCGAGTTTATCGCTCGTACCTCATTTTTCCACTTATTTTCCGCGTCTTCTATGCAGCGACAGGAACCTTTCCTTCGGCTCCACATCGTTGCGCTCCACTTCGATCGTATCCGGTACCATTCTATTAACATAAAACATTCACGAGACGAGCGTATGGGAATCGACGTTCTCCCGACGGCTGATTTAGATCCGCGCGTAAAACGGATTGTCGCGAGAACGCTGCCTTAAATACGTACCAGGGACTCCTACGGGGAAAAGTATCAGTGAAAATCACGTCTTTTTGTCGGTGTGATAAGTGCAACACTGGGGAAAATCAATCCAAAAATTCCTACTCGCTTAGGTGCGCTTTTATTAGTGTAGGTCCGACCAATGGTTGATATTACTACTTAAAATGACTATATCTTGAAAATTGGGCAGGTTGTGTAAAATTTTATAATTAAAGGTAAAGCGGTAGATGTGAAATTGATTACTCTAGTGTGTATTAAATGTTTAGAAGATGAATGCCGTGGGAGTGCATCAAATTTTGGTAAAATAAAATTTGTTTGGATATTGACGTAGCAGGATCACTTTTGTGAGATATTATAATCATACACTGAAGTCTAATCGACATTTGCTGATAGACTGATAGTGAAATACTTCCTAGAATCACGTCTTTTTTCAGTGTGATAAGTTTAATACTGGGGAAAATCGATCCAAAAATTCCTACTCGCTTAGGTGCGCTTTTATTAGTGTAGGTCCGACCAATGGTTGATATTACTACTTAAAATGACTATATCTTGAAAATTGGGAAGATTGTGTAATATTTTATAATCAAAGGTAAAAGGATAAGATGTGAAATTGATTTTTCTAGTGTGTATTAATTGTTTGGTAGATGAATGCCGTGAGAGTGCATAAAACTTTGTTAAAATAAAATTTGTTTGGATATTGATATAGTAGGATCACTTTGATGAGATATTATAATCATACACTGAAGTCTAATCGACATTTTCAGATAGACTGATATTAAAGTACTTCCTAGGATCATAGAGAAAAGAAACATAGCATGAGCCTATGTCTGCTGGCAGTAGCTATATCAAGCAATGGTCAGACGTAGAAAAAAACTTTTTGAAAACCATGTTAGCATACGTATTCATGTATGTTATTTTATTCTAATCATTTTCCTCTGTACAATTTACGTGATGTACCATTTCCTGAACAATAATAAATTCCATTAATAATTCCTAGAAATCAATGAAAAATAAAAAATAACAATGTTATGGTAATTGAAAGCTTCCAAAAATTATAAAAAATATAAATCAAGTATACAATCGTAGAAAAGAAAATTCTGGAACCACTGACAATTATAAAACATCACAGTGCCCAACGCAAGTAGTAACAGCCAGTAATGATCAGCCCCACCGCAGAGTTAATCTGAAGCAGACAGTATTTTTCGGGTTGATATTCCCAAGATTAAGATCTCTGGAGGGAACATTTGTCGCAGCATCTCATCCTGCGTCTGCGTGGGTGTCTCATGGATTTATGGGACCGTGATCCTGTACATTTCAAGCGACACCATAAAAGAAATTGAGGGATAAAGAATCGGGGGAGTCTAATCGTTGCCATCGGGTCCGTAGAAGTTCATCTGGCTGAATTTTTGTGAATGGTCGGAAACGATGAATAACGGGAGACCGAATCGGTTGATAAGCTTTCGCGTTTTCGCTTTAAATCTCTGTTCTGGATCAAGGGGAGACGGTCCCGGGGTTAAGCTTCCTGGATTCCAAGGAAATCTCGATCGGTGCTCCGGTAATTTATGGTCGAGGTCAGGTTTGATCAGTTAACCAGAAATGCAGAGGTCAACTGGCGAGCTAGTGGGCTGCCCATTCCCCGGGGGAGATGCCAGGAATTTGCCTGCTGCTGGTTACCATTCCCGAACGAATACGACGAAACCATTCTGCGCAGTTTCGCAGCCGAAAAATGCGGTTCGCGGTGCTCGGCGAGTGATTTATCCGAGTAAGAACATTGTCTTCGATCCACAGATTCTTCGTTGCAAGCAGTTTTCAAATGGCTCCTGCGTCGTCCGGATTAATCAACGCAATTAACAGATAGATGACTGTCTTTTCGTCGAGGAACGACGTGTCGAGGACTCGCGCAGAATTTCGAAACTTTTCAACCCTTATCTACGGACACGACGGCTCGTTTCGAATGAGAAACGACCGATCTCCTTTCACTCGATAACGACCCTTTTTCCAGGGAAAATCGACTGGTCGGTTTTTAGACGAGTTTGTCTCCCTTCGAAGTCAGCATCGAAACGGTGTTCATCTCTGCCACCGCGGCCCGTCAATACAAAAGAAGTTACGTGGGAAAAAGGTTAGATCGATGGAATGTTAATTCGCGTGGGTACACAGGAAACTCATTTGTCCTGCGGCGCGTACCTGCGGCTGAAATCGACTTCAGTTCTTCTTTCTAGGAGAGGAACGTACCGTTGTGATAGCAAACATAAATTTTCTTATTTTATTCCTTGGATAGCAGGCCCACTAAATCTCCTAGTAGTCAGGCTAAATTATTAACGAAGCTTCCATCTTTTTCTTCATGATAGTACATATTTTAGCTACCCTCGAACCAAGCTAAACACTAGGTAGGTACTGATATTTGATCCCGTCAGGGTTTCAAATCCATTTTACCATTCTCCCCCTTCTTCCACTCACCCCCTTCTTTCACTTTGTCCACTCTCATCTAACGCCAATGTTCAGCCTATTTCAGCCAACTTTTCAGTGAATCCTACTGTTTATTACGGTGGGTTCCGAACCACCATGGTCAACGACGCAGTATAATATCACATAGAAGAATATTTCCAGTGGTGACAGCGGTGGGATTTGAACTCACGACCACATATTTGAAAACACTATATTAATTGTTTTAATAAATGTGTGATGGTTTCGGCGCACAGGTTCGATCAGTGATACAACAATAGTAGTTTTGCAAATTAAAAACTCGACGTTTCGACCCAGATGTGGATCATTCTCATGAGTGAGATTTTTTTGCGTCTGTAACATAATTTAACTGTAGTAAATATTCACTGTCACTTATGATGCGGTAATTCCAAATAGAACGAACTTTTACATACTTGCTAAAACAGTAAAACAATATAAATGAAATTTATTGAAAACGAACTAACGCCATGCCGCAGGAAACCGAACTGAAACATTCGAAGGTTGCAAAGTAAACAGAGCATACATAAGAACGACGTATTCAAAATCGGCCAATCAGAACCAAGTGATTCATGGACGCTGAGTCGATAATAAGCGGTAAATTCAAATGCTACTAAATCTGTTTTCCTCATCACGCACAATGCAATTGTACCTAACTTAAGGTACTAAAAAATTGACATTGAAATCATTTGACAGAGAAACGCAATTATAGCTGAATCCGAATTATGTAAAAATTCCATCAATTATAAGAAACTTCATCATAAAGACATTACTGATTCAGTAATGCAGCGTAATAGTCATGAATCTTGGGCGTTTCATACCTAAGATCTACGATTTGTTGTTTAATCATATGAATAGTTTCTAGTAATAATCTTCGTTGTAAATTGGCAATTAATAAATTGCCAACCACTTTAACGCACTCAAAATCAAATGTTCATCTCTATTGAATGTTTCGTCATTGCTGTGTGTTGTAAGGGAGACAATTGTTTTATCCGATGAACACAACTGCTGGCACTGTGACAATAATTTGGATCTTCTTCTCGGGGTCGCCGTCAATCGCTCACAGCAACCACAATCTTTACTCTTTCTAAACGCAAAAAAATCCTGAAGATTCCTGGAACATGTACAATATCGTCCATAAAAGCAAAATAACCTAAAACTCGGTGCATCTGATACAAAAAATTCCAAAGTTGTAGTTCCAGGCACATTATGACTTCTTCGTGTCGAATTTTCCGAGGGGCTCGCTTCGTTTCTGTTGCAGCGACGGTCGCAGGGTATGCTTGGTCAAAAAACCTTCGTATAGAACTCCGAAATAATACGGACCGGCCGTCGGAATAAAAATCGGAATCCGATAGCGAAAGTATGAGGCGCGCGTCGGCGTGGGAGATCGGAGGAAACAAAAGAGGAAGGAGCGACAAAGTGGCCTGGATCCTCGGCAAAGTATCTTCTAAACGCTGGGTGTGAGGCTGGTCGGAGATGGATACGAGGGACTGGCAGGTTGCGCGGCGGGTGTATATCACAAAAGGAAGCTCGCTCGCCGCAAAAGATTAAACCCCGCCCTCGTCGCCATATTCATCCAGTACGTATTCTAGTATTTCCTGATATTTTTCAGCTGGCTTTTGGCAGGAACCACATTATCGGAGTCTTACTATGCAGCCCAAATCATTACACATCCTCCTCTATGCACTCTTGTCATTTTCACATCTTTTTGATTACGCAGATTGTGTCATTAATGTTAAAACCCGTCTGGGTCATCCAAATTAAATTTTTTTACATCAGAAAAAATTATCGTTTTCCATTTTTCAGTCCATGACATGTGATGTTCTGCAAACTTTAACCGTTCCTCCTTGTAGAATTTAGTTAGCGGTGGTTTTTTCTCCTTTTTA
The DNA here is from genome assembly GCA_913789915.3 of Sphecodes monilicornis. NCBI lineage: Eukaryota > Metazoa > Arthropoda > Insecta > Hymenoptera > Halictidae > Sphecodes > Sphecodes monilicornis. The sequence goes on from OU565295.1 coordinate 17,759,216, forward strand.
GTATATTTAAATGTTCCACTGAATCTCAGAACTTGCTGCACACGTCGAATACCAACTGGCAAGTCTAATTTTGTTTTTATTTTAGAAGCATCAGTTTATTTTTCCGTGCTTCTTGAAATATTTTCAAAAAGTGCTTCTTCAAAAATTGTTAATGTTTTTGGACGGCCTGTAGATTTTTTACTGCTGTATTTTTCTTTTAATTTAAAAAAATGGTTTATAGCATTTGAAGATCTTTTAATTCTCCTCGCAATTTCTCTGTTAGAGAGACCCGTATTGTGAAAGGCAATAATTTGGCCCTTTTCGTTATCATTTAACGATTTTTCCCGTGCCATTGTGGTTTAAAAATATTAATCGAACATAGAATATTTTTTATAATTTTTAAACTTTATTAATCTGCGTACTTACCATACAAGAACGTACAAAAAATTGCACTATCAACAGTATTTTTCATATATTTCACCGTGAACCTAAGATTATTTCGTATGTTGTACCCAAGAATTTACAAAGTGTTTTGAAAGAAGCACGTCTTCACACTAAATCTTTTAATATTCGTCTGACTGCTCATATAGTGTGTATGACGCATTCTTGCGGAATAATAACAATCACCGCAGTACATTTTCGATAACGTAAACAAAAGTAGAAGCAGTAGACCAGCCGACGCGACTAGTGAACGTATCATTATTTCGGCCACTGTATCTTCTAAACGCCGGGTGTGAGGCTGGTCGGAAATGGATACGAGGGACTGGCAGGTTGCGCGGCGGGTGTATATCACAAAAGGAAGCTCGCTCGCCGCAAAAGATTAAACCCCGCCCTCGTTGAACCCTTCCATATGGTCGCGTTCGCTCGTCTTAATACAGAAGCCGAAATGCAGCGACGGTCGCAGGGTATGCTTGGTCAACAAACCTTCGTATAGAACTCCGAAATAATACGGACCGGCCGTCGGAATAAAAATCGGAATCCGATAGTGGAAGTATGAGGCGCGCGTCGGCGTGGGAGATCGGAGGAAACAAAAGAGGAAGGAGCGACAAAGTGGCCTGGATCCTCGGCAAAGTATCTTCTAAACGCTGGGTGTGAGGCTGGTCGGAGATGGATACGAGGGACTGGCAGGTTGCGCGGCGGGTGTATATCATAAAGGGAAGCTCGCTCGCCGCAAAAGATTAAGCCCCGCCCTCGTTGAACCCTTCCATATGGTCGCGTTCGCTCGTCTTAATACAGAAGCCGAAATGCAGCGACGGTCGCAGGGTATGCTTGGTCAAAAAACCTTCGCATTGAACTCCGAAATAATACGGACCGACCGTCGGAATAAAAATCGGAATCCGATAGTGGAAGTATGAGGCGCGCGTCGGCGTGGGAGATCGGAGGAAACAAAAGAGGAAGGAGCGACAAAGTGGCCTGGATCCTCGGCAAAGTATCTTCTAAACGCTGGGTGTGAGGCTGGTCGGAGATGGATACGAGGGACTGGCAGGTTGCGCGGCGGGTGTATATCACAAAAGGAAGCTCGCTCGCCGCAAAAGATTAAACCCCGCCCTCGTTGAACCCTTCCATATGGTCGCGTTCGCTCGTCTTAATACAGAAGCCGAAATGCAGCGACGGTCGCAGGGTATGCTTGGTCAAAAAACCTTCGCATTGAACTCCGAAATAATACGGACCGGCCGTCGGAATAAAAATCGGAATCCGATAGCGAAAGTATGAGGCGCGCGTCGGCGTGGGAGATCGGAGGAAACAAAAGAGGAAGGAGCGACAAAGTGGCCTGGATCCTCGGCAAAGTATCTTCTAAACGCTGGGTGTGAGGCTGGTCGGAGATGGATACGAGGGACTGGCAGGTTGCGCGGCGGGTGTATATCACAAAGGGAAGCTCGCTCGCCGCAAAAGATTAAGCCCCGCCCTCGCTGAACCCTTCCATATGTTGGCGTTCGCTCGTCTTATTACAGAAGCCGAAATAGCGGCGCGAGGCGATAGCGCCCGCGAGCTTATTGCGCGAAAGAAGCCCCGAATTTCCTTCCTCCCCCGGCTTCCTCTCCCTGGAGAGCTGATGAGAGGGGAGAGAAGAGAGAAAACGCCTGTGGGCCTTCTCCGCTCAGCGTGCATCGGGATTACCATGTTTTACGCTTCGCGGAGTTGCCCGTATTCGGCGAACTGAGCTGAATGGTGTGCTGGCCGGCCGTTTCGCTGCTTACTCGGCTCGTAGGAAAGCTTCTTAACGCGACTTAGCTCGCCCGGTGCACGTCGAGCTTTTAATAGCGGATGGCTGACCCTGGTCTCGAATTCAAGACACCGACACTCCCGCAGCACAAGTCCGTAGCAAATCCGTGAACCTTGGGAAAGAGCGTGAATCTCGGATACCGTTAGCTATTCACTGGTCTTTCGGTTGCACACATTTCTGATCGTGGGATGAGCGCTTTAGTAACTGGTTTTAATGGTGACGGTAGTTGTGCACTCAGGAATATTAGTAAATAGTTATTTTGTTACAAACGGATTTGGTTATGTAATTAACACGTTCGCTGCCAGCGCCGCACATATGCCTCGACCACAATTTTGTATTTTACTTAACCCTTTGCCGTGTTTTAATGAGTCAGACTCGTCATGAAGATGTTAAATAAAGTCTAACAAAGATGAAAGTTATACCTACTTATTTTCAGACGAAATAAAAGTTTAGTTTTGTGTAATCAATATTTCTGTGGTTGTCAGGAAGAACGACGCATGTCACATACTTTCACTTTCGAGATATTGCCGTTTAACACTAAACCTACCACGGTCAAATGACCGGTTTTACATTTTGCAATTATTGAAATTGTAAAAATTCGTTTATGTAAAATAATGGAATAAATTTCCTTGTTCAAGCATCTATTATATCGGAAATTACGGATAATCTGAATAAATCTATGGTTGCCGTTTTTTATATGGCAACATTCGCCGTTAGTTTTAATGCTTGGTAGGTTTGGTGTTAAAGTTTTGATCACTAATGCTTCGATATAGGGGACATCGGTTAAATTACATTTTTTTCCTGAGCCTTTCGAATTTGTTTTCGTGACTCTTTTTCTGGTAAATACGTAAATCCTATACTATAAAGCTGAATTAATGCATAAACTCAAATTTTTTGTAATTGTGACATGCGGCGTTTTTCCTTGAATCCACAGATTTAACCCTCTGTCTACCGTATAAAAAACTTTCATTATGTGATAGAAAATTTATACCACAAAACGTAGTAAATATAAAAAAAAACTTTTAGATTTAAATAATAAAAAATAATAAAAGTAACAAAGTCACGCAACGACAAGATCCCAAGAATTTTAAAAGTTTAAATAACCGCAGTATCTACATACAGTCGGGTCCAATGGACCCGTTTGGTAGACAGAGGGTTAACCATTGAAATAAATGTAGTCATACAAAAATATAAATTTTCTTTCCTCTTCTGTGACATTTTTGGCAGTGAAGACATTTCACTTATTGTAGCCGTAAAGAAAATGGCAAGGGGTCAAAGAAAACAAAATTGCTTTGGTGTACGATATTGTTTAAAATTATAAAGCACAGTACAATAACGGACGACCTTTCCATTTGTATGTGATAATATTCTTTTGAATATTTTATAAAAGGATGTGTTGCATTTTAGAAAATGATACGACTATGAGAACCGTTGGCAAAATAAATGCTGGCAGCTAACGTGTTGAGACAAAATATATTATTTGTTTAAAAAAAAATGTTAAGCCAAAATATTTCATTGTTATCATAAATGCATAAAATCTGTAATCTAGTAATCAGACAAATGTGATGTGAAAATCCATAATGAGACAAGTAGAACGAAGCAGTGCATAGTAAGATAAGTAGAATAAGATCAGATGTGATCAGATACATTGAGTAAAACAGTCTTTAACACTAGATTTACGGGGCCCGTCAAAATGACGGATTCAAAAATGTTTAATTTACGATTATTAAGAGTGTAAGGAGGCATTCGTGAGGAATTATTAAATAGATTTATTTTTTTGTCTACATATTACAATAAAAATCGCGGAAGATCTAACTAAATACAATTTTATTATTTTTATAAAGCAATGTAAAATAATCAATTTTAGTGCTCCGTAAACCTAGTGTTAATAAGAGGATGAATGAGAATGTCGTCTGTAATGAGACAACTGGAATGAAAGAATTTATAATAAAAGTATAATGAGGTAGTCCATGGTCAGACAAGTAGAATAAGACTGTGTAAGATAAGACACATTGAATAAGGCAGTCTAAAATCAGGCGATGAATAAGACTGTCTGTAATCTGTCTAATAAGAGGTGTCAGTCCATTGTTAGACAAGTAGAGAAGACGGTGTCTGGTCAGACACGTGAAATAAGACGATCCATGATTCGAAGAATACAATGGGACACTCCGTTGTCAGACAAGTATTCTGTGAACCCAGGAATGAAGCTGAATGTTGAATAGATCGGGAGCATCTTTTTCTCTCGGAGTCCCGACAGCCAGATTCCGTGCGGAAGAGACTCGTCCCCGTTCGGTCCGGGATTTATGAAAGTTTCATTAAGGAAAGCATCGTTGCGTGAAAGAATATCGGGTCCCTGGCATTGTCGTGGTTCGTTTCCGTGAGAGGTGGCTCGATTGTCGGGATACTCGATGCCTTTTGTGCATCCGCCGACCACTTGAATTGCTTTATTTAGCGCAGACCGAGCGTTATTCGCCGAGGCGGCCACCACCAGAAGAGGTCTGATTCGATTAATTTTTTAACCTGCCCGCGACGGACGCTGCTTCCCTCGCTGATACGCGTCGTCGCGCACCTTCTCATGGCCCCGAGAAACCGAGTTAATGGGAGAAATGGCGGTGCACTCGGGATAGTTCATAATTTCTTGTATAATATATTATTCGCTCATTCTCTCTTTGCACACCTTTTACCGTTGCTTCTCCTTACTCATGCACTGTAGTGTGGGATTAGAATCGGGTGAAATAAGAGACTCCCGATATAATAAAAAGAAAGCCAAAAGATGATGTATATTTAACAAATAGAATTTCGTGTGGTTCTTTATACGTTCATAATTCGACTAACGCTCCTCATTCACGCACGCATCCACACCGCGGTCGTCCGCTTTATTTGTTTCTTGACGCTCTCCGTCTTTCTCTCACTCACGCTGTCTCGATCGTAGAATTCTCTAGCATTCACGCATGTACACGCATACACCCACTCATTCGTCCATCAAATCCTACAGTAGTATAGTGAATCTTAAACAACACCGTTTTAACCAGTTAACTGTATAGCTCAAATTTATATGTGGCTGCTAAGAATTTTCGAATACTTTATTTATCACATTGACGTCTCTTCAATTTCTCTGCTTCGCTCCATCACTTCGTTTATTACTCGAAATATTTAGAAATGTCAAAGAATAATTAATATGTTTTAATTCTTACAATAATTTTAACAGAAATGGGAAGCACTTAATTTTATTAAATGGCGAATATACTCGTAAAAAAGCAACCAACTGGATAAAAAGTAAACAATTTTATATAAATACTTGAAAGTAATATACGACATTGCCCACCGAATGTAAATACTTACACAAGTCAACGAACACGAACACACGAGACCACTACTGACTTGCGACGCTGCCGGTACGGGTCCACCGTTCTTCATGTCGTTTCTCGAAGTCACCGCGCTCCCCAGGGAAATTATTACGTTTTTCCTGCATCTCATTCGAATCTAATTACTGTAAGCAACGTTCCTTACGACCCACGAGGCACCGCGTTCTTCAAGATCGATCCCGTTCCGTCGACTTGAGACCGACTACCTTGTTGTTTACGAGCAAACTATTCGACAAATGTGTGGACATAAATAGCCGGTGCACACTGGCGCTGCTATTCAAGCTGGAAACCATGATATTCTCTAAATTGATCGTCATCTATGATCAAATTTAATCCACCAAATATAAATGTTCCCATACCCTGTTCAGTACACTAGGGTTAAATGGAAGACAAGTAGTAAGGTCAGCTTTTGGTCAGACAAGCAGAGCAAGTGTGATAGCCAAAATGAGGGAAATGGATACATGATATGGTCAGATAAGTGGAATAAACACGGCATTTTGCTAAAATAAGTGAAGTAGGTATATAATATGGTCAGACAAGTGGAATAAACGCGGCATTTTGCTAAAATAAGTGAAGTAGGTACGTGATAGGGTCAGGCACGTAGAATAAACGTGATGGTTAACCAAAATAAGTGATGTAGGCGCATGGTAGGGTCAAACAAATAATAGAAACGTGAGACAAGTAGCACAAACCCGATATTTAGTCAAAGTAAGTGCAGTAGGCACATGATATGGCCAGGCAAGTAGAGTTAACGTGATGTGCAGCCAAAATAAGTGAAATAGATACATGGCATGGTCAGACAAGTGGAATAAACGCGGCATTTTGTTAAAAAAACTGAAATAGGTGCGTGATATGGTCACACAAGTAGAGTAAACGTGATGTGCAGCCAAAATAAGTGAAATAGATACATGGCATGGTCAGACAAGTGTAATATATGCGGCATTTAGCTAAAAAAAGTGAAGTAGGTACGTGATACGGTCAGACACGTAGAATAAACGCGATTTTTAACCAAAATAAGTGATGTGGGCGCATGGTAGGGTCAAACAAATAATATAAATGTGAGACAAGTAGCAGAAACCCGATATTTAGTCAATTTAAGTGCAGTAGGCACACGATATGGTCAGACAAGTAGAAGAATCATGATGTGCAGCGAAGAACAGTGAAATAGATACACGATATGGTCATACAAGTGTCATAAACGTGGCATGTAGCTAAAAAAAGTGAAGTAGGTACGTAATAGGGTCAGACTCGTAGAATAAACGCGATTTTTAACCAAAATAAGTGATGTGGGCGCATGGTAGGGTCAAACAATAATAGAAACGTGCGACAAGTAGAACAAACGAGAGATTTAGTTAATGTAACTGCAGTAGGCACACGATATGGTCAGACGAGTAGAATCATCATGATGTGCAGCCAAAGTAAGTGGAACAAGTACATGATATGGTCAGGAAAGTGGAATAAACGCGTGATTTAGCTAAAATAAGTGAAGTAGGTACGTGATAGGGTCAGACACGTAGAATAAACGCGAGTTTTAACCAAAATAAGTGATGTGGGCGCATGGTAGGGTCAAACAAATAATAGAAACGTGCGACAAGTAGACCAAACGAGATATTTAGTTAATGTAACTGCAGTAGGCACATGATATGGTCACACAAGTACAATCATCATGATGTGCAGCCAAAGTAAGTGGAACAAGTACATGATATGGTCCGGGAAGTGGAATAAACGCGTGATTTAGCTAAAATAAGTGAAGTAGGTACGTGATATGGTCAGACACGTAGAATAAACGCGATTTTTAACCAAAATAAGTGAAATAGGTGTTTACCATGATCAGACAAGTACACAGTCAGACTTGAAACGATTAAAGCAAATAAAAAAATTTAGTATGGGTCAGAAGCGACCCGACCTCGCTGATATGCGCGCAATGGAGCGTTTTGGAAAGGCTCCCACAGGGGCAATATTGTCCGACCCGTATCTCGGTATCAGCTATGATCGGATTCGAAATAGCTCGATCATCGTCGACAGGTGGCAATGTTCGCGGATGGCCGCGGAGTTCGACGGGGTTGTTTGCGGGGGTGGTATCGCGCATAACGGGAATCGAGGAATTCCGCGAGGGTGCGAAATAGGCCACGAGAGAAAAGTGGGCCGTTAGCGCATACGTCGAGCCGACATCGGCGTCGATTAATTAGTAGGACCTCGGAGGGGAGCGCGGGCGGCCGCGACTCTCGTCCATAGAAACGCGTAATCGAATCTAACGGTGACCGTAAACCGATGCTAATCGATAGGCCAGTACCGCGACATCGGCAGAGAGGGCCATTATGCGCAAGCGATTTGCAATTGGATTTAACGCGGCGGCGACCCGGAACCGCACTCATTCAAGAACCGAACGAGCCCGAATCCTTACTCGGTTGCAAACCGAAGTTCCGCGAGTAGGTTTCCGGCTCGAACTCTCCGAAGTGGTTACGTTTCTCAATCGTCGGCCTGATGGAGTTATGCAGCCTGCGCCTCCAGGAACTGTGCAACCGGCCGGAATGTTGCGAATGCACAGAATGTTCATATTCAATTAAAGTTTTGCACTGAGACTTACCCCGAGACTTTCCCGTTCGAAACTGCGGAGAAATACTACTAGAAGAAATACATACTGCTAGTCGGATCATGTTTGATCCTTCACTTCAGGATTTTTCTTTCGGTTCCTCTATTAACACTTTGCCGTCCACACGTCTCGTAAAAATTTCTTCGCTTAGCGCCGGCCGTTATTGAGGTTATCGGGTGATTATAAATTTTCAAGTTTTACTAATGTCATCGTTAACTCTCATGAGAGCAGCAGACACTTTCAATAAAAAATCATGAAATCGCAGAGTCTTGCGTCTGTATTGAAACGTTGATATGTACTGAATGCATTAAATAATGCGCAATTAACACTATGCCGTCCAGTGCACCACTGTGGTGTCGCCGGCCGTTGAGCAATACTTTGTGCGCGACACCACTGTGGTGTCGTCGGACGGCAAAGTGTTAACAACTGTCTAATGTAGAATAACTAGACTGCGGATGTATATGCAATTTGTAAGTTCGGTACACGAATTTGAAGAAAGTGGAATCAAATAAAACTCCTATTTTCAGTGGTAATAGTCTTTGTATTGAAATATTAAAGTCTGTAAAATTTTATATTCTAGCATTTTTGGAAAATTTTCAGTGGCATAAATGCATAAAGATCCGCAGTCTAATAATAATAATATAGAAATGATTAAGGCCGTTTTGCAGTTATAATTTGATTGGTGCATGCATAATCTTGAAAACAGTTGGTGACATTTTTCTACAAGAAGTACTATCCTCTCAATTATTTCTGTTCTTCCCTTGCTTACAAACACACCAATGAATGCAGTGGGGAAGAAATTACTCAGAGAGATTTGTAGTGAGCAGCTCCCTTTCTGTTGTATGTTCGCTGTGCAATTAATATTCAATAATATCCCTGGTTTCATCTGCGAAATCTCTGAACGAGAATTTGCTTGACAACCCGCAGTGCAATAACAAACATTATTAGTAGACTCGTAATTATGCGATCATTTATGGCAAACGTAAAGGTTTTACGAAATTAAGCATCGGTCAAGTGGACCTTTGGAACGAAAATTTCGTTTTAATTTCTAAATGGCTCGAACATCAATCAACTTTGTGTTCACCAGCTTCCAAAGAGTACTCGTTGAATTCTCTGCTCCAGTTTATAATTAACCAGTTAACTGTGTAGCTCGACTTTGTATGTGGCTACTAAAAATTTTTGGAAACTTTATTTTTCACATATTAACCCCTCGCCAATTTCTTCGTTTCGTTTCCTTACTTCGTCTTTGACTTGAAAAATTCTACAATGTCGACAAATTAATAATGCATTTTAATTTTCACTACAAATTTTAACGTAAATAGTAAGCAATTAATTTTCTTCCATGACGAGTATAATCGGCAAAAACAGCTAACTGGTTAATAGTCTGCATGTACACGGTAATTTTAAAACACGTATAATAAAACTGGGATACAAAGTGACTAGATATTGGAATTCTTTGCAGAACATCTCGAAAGAAGACTGAATGGGGAAGCGGATAATGGTCGAAACAATGTAATTTATTAGAAAACACCACCTGCAAATTCCATCGACAGCTGAATCAAGCGAACAACCGTGTTGAGACGTGCTTAATGTATGGCCGGCACGAATTTTGGTTTGGGTCTACGCTACGGTCGATTTTGAACAGTGCCATTGTCGAAGGGGTCCTCTAGCGTCTTCTGACGAATTTATTGTTTTATGACTCTGGTGCAGCTGGAAAGTATCAGCTGACTATGGGAAAGTCAGCCTAGCCGTGCAGCTCTCAATGGCACTTGGCGTAGCGTAGGCCCACTTCTAGCGCCAGGGGGGGGGGGCTATGGCCCTAAGCCTAAATTATGATTTTCGGCGAAATTGCAGGAAACCGAGTGTCGTTTGTTTAGCGACACTCGTTACGACGTATTTCGTCTATGGGCGTTGCCCTTGTTTTGGGAGGTCATTTGTAGTCTCCCAAATATTATATCATTGGCTGGGGAGGCCACTATTTTGTACTTTGTGGAGGGATTTTTCAACCCCACGAGATTACTTGTTTCTTACGCGTTAGTTGTAAGATCAGTCGCAGTTTAAGAGTCGAAAACTATCAGTCGTGAATTAAGAGTTGTGAACTAGAATCTTAAGATACAACATCTTTATTATACCGTCTCTTTTATACCGTCTTTAACATTCAGTTTATTAAAGTTACTTTTAAAACTTACGTTTAGGGGAGGATGCTCCGATGACCTTGACCTTGACATATGTTGTTGAGTACAACATTCTGAACAACTTTTGTCATTACAACTACCCGGTGCTCGGTCTTAGTTTTCGAGATACTTATAATTTCGTCTGCGTGCTTTCCGCCCCCCGCCACCTAGTCCTAACCAACACACGACACCACACACACCCATCCAGTGTTTCTGAGACGAAGGTTCTCACATTAAACAATGTAAAATTAACTGAAACCAATACCAATTTGTTTTACTATCAAATGCGATAATATAATACATGTATGCTGTATTGGTCTGGGTTAGGTCTGGGTTAGGTTTTGCAATTTGTTTTACTATCAAATGCGATAATATAATACATGTATGCTGTATTCGTCTCAGTTGATTTTATATTGTATAATGTGAGAGCCTTCTTTTTAGAAACACTGGATGGGTGTGTGTGGTATTGTCGCTTCTCATCCCCACAACGTGTTTACAAACAAAAAATAAACAGATGCGGCCCCGGAACAGGTTTACGTTGCCACGGAGCGTGGAAGAATACGGAAAATTTAATACACTATTAGCAATAGTTTTTCGCAAACATCTCGAAAACTGAGACCGATCACCGGGTAGTTGTAATGACAAAAGTTGTTCAGAATGTTGTCCTCAACAACATATGTCAGGATCAAGGTCATCGGAGCATCCTCCCCTGAACGTAAGGTTTACCAAGTTACTTAGTTATCCGAAACCCGATTATCTCTTTATTTAATTTACCTCTCTTCGAGGTGTGTATCTCAGCGGCTCACAAATTACTGTTTGAGCACCGACATGACATAACAAACCGAATCATTTGGCAAAGTGATCGTCGAGTGATACTGAAATTATAATAATCGTTCTTAATTCGACTCGTTAGGGTTCGCGCAGCTAGCGATACGGTAATGCTCGTTTCGCGTGCGCAATGCATCAATACCGTGGTACGGCTGTCTTGTGTACAAATGAACTGAAATATGTTTCTACCTTAGAAGCAGCACAATGATAAACGTTATTACTTCCGTACTTGAAAACATAATTTATACCTGAGAATGGAAGTGTACGCAGTTAAGTTAAATGCATGCATTTCCTGAATGGGCCAAACAAAGCGGGCATAAATCTCCCGTGCTTGGCACAATTTTCTCGTTGAGCACGAGCCCCCCAATGCATTCGACGGCAATCTTCCCTTCATTCCGCGCAGACGGCAACATATTCTCGTGGTTGCCGTCTCTCCCCCGCGGAATGCTCTCGCGAGCTAGTTGACACAGCTTTTGCTCGGCAGAAACTAAAGATTAATAATTGCGAATTAAACCCCGTGACGAGCAAGAAGATTGGAGGAACGAGGGACTGCGAGTGCTACATCATGCAGGCCTCATTTCGTTAACGATCACCATAAAACTCGACGAAGAAAGGAGACTTCAAAATGCGCTCCAACCACTCCAACGAGTAATCATCATTTTTTGGTGGACTGTCAAAGAAAACGTCCCGCGATGATCTACTACTAAAAACTGCACGAATTTACATTGGATTGATGTGCTTTTAATCTTGCTGCAGTCTTTGCGCGGACTATACATGTGGAACGATTTTTTTCTTGCACTTTTCTTATACAGGGTGGGGCACTATAAACTGGTCACCTGACTAACTCCTTGAGTACACCTTGGATCTGATCATTATTTTTCCTTGGAATTCTCGGTTCGGTTATGATCCATTCACTTGTATATTTTCGCGAGCTCAACGAGCAAACACATGCGATTGTTCAGTGTTTTCTAATTGGGTAAAATATTAAGTCGTTCGTGAAGTTTTCTGCAACCTAAATACGGAACTTTAAATTGTAACTCCATTTTAACAAAAACTTTACACTTATAACACCACTAATATTACATAGCAGTCTGTAATAAGTAGACTGCGGATTTTACGCGTTTATGATAAAAATGAGCAGATCAAATGCAAATCAGTGGAGAAATTCTAAGAATTTTGAAACACCTCTGCATTATTTTCTGCTCCTTAAAATTATTAAAAAGATGAATTATACAGGGTGGGGCACTATAAACAGGTCGCCTGAATAACTCGCTTGCTTTTGAAGATAGAAGAAAATTCATCAGACCAAACTTACTTGATATCGAGGCGCTTGTAATCTGATGTCATTAATTTTTTTATAGGTGGAGTACTTAATTTTAAATGGAACGGTATGGTTTTTTATTTACATTCTGATAGTGTGTTTCAAGACGAACACAATGACCTATTATGAAGGTCATTCAAGGTCACACAAGGTCAACTGCAATAGAAAATAAAGTGTCTCAAAGCACTCTTCGAACACTACAACGATTTACATGTAACATGTTATTTACGTATTCACTGCTACTTCAAGTGTTCAAAATGATGACCTTGAACTTGAAATTGGTCCATATTTCATTGATGGCACGCTAAATAGTAATAAATACGAGAGAATCTTAAAAGACGTTTTGCCAGAATTGTTAGAGGACATTTCACTGGACATGCGACGGTCCATGTGGTTCCAACAAGACGGATGTCCTGCACATTCAGCACGAAATGTTACAGAATTTCTGAACGGGTCATTTGAAGGTCGTTGGATTGGTCGATCAGGAAGTAATAAATGGCCAGCACGTTCTCCAGAACTGACACCACTAGATTTTTATTTGTGGGGAAAATTGAAGGAACAAGTGTACCGCGAAAAACCAACAACCACAGTTGATATGCAAGAAAGTATAAAAAGAGCTTGCTCTGTAATAGAAACAACTGAAATTTGTCAGGCAGTATCATTAGTATTGCAACGTTTTAGATTATGTCTCCGTGTTCAGGTCGTCATTTTGAACACTTGAAGTAGCAGTGAATACGTAAATAACATGTTGCATGTAAATCGTCGTAGTGTTCGAAGAGTGCTTTGCAACACTTTATTTTCTATTGCAGTTGACCTTGCATGACCTTGAATGACCTTCATAATAGGTCATTGTATTCGTCTTGAAACACACAAATAAAAAACCATACCGTTCCATTTAAAAAAACAGATTTGACCTTCATATCTCCTTGACGTCTTAACCTATAAAAAAATTAATGACATCAGATTACGAGCGCCTCGATATCAAGTAAGTTTGGTCTGATGCACTTTCTTCTATCTTCAAAAGCAAGCGAGTTATTCTGGTGACCTGTTTATAGTGCCCCACCCTGTATACAAGATCATCTTTCAGAAGATGTGAACATGGTTCAATCAAACTAATTTTTTCCATCAATTTTCGAGGAACAAGAGCTAAACAGAAATTTCTATCTTCACAATTCACTGTCTGTTTTCGTTGGCAAATAACAAAATGAAGACTGGCAACTGCAATGGTATAAAACATACAAAAAAATAGTAAATATTGACATGTAAAGATGAATGAGTTTAATAAGTTGGAAATACTACATCTGAATTCCTAAAATAATTTAACCTTACCACTGTTTCATACATCACCTGTCCAGCTTCATTAAAAATGCATAAAATTATCTGTGTAATTGAGACGATATGAAAGAAAATTAAATATGAATGGGATAAATAAAATGATCGCCCAAAATGAACCACCCTGTATGCAGTAAACGGGTTCTCAAGTTTTAATGTTGAAGTTCAGAACGGCGACAACACTCGGCAAGGATCTCAGACGTCTATGATCCCGAGACTTCTCGAGGTCACAGCTCTCTCGATCCTGTGAGCCAGGATCTCGTAGCCTAAGTTCTGGCTCTCTGGATGATTCTCTGTCGTGTAGCTCTGACCCGATAAACTCCCATGTTGAAGTCCATATGGCATCGTCCTCTTAGATGTCTCTTGCTTGGCATCTACGTACACGCGAATAAGATCAGGCTGCTGTCTATCCGATCGGAATATTCCCCGCCGAATAAATCGGTTCGCACAATGTCCGACAGCTGTTCGCTGTCTTCCTCGACAGTGAGTACTGCTGATGGCTTTCTGAAAATCCATATTGTCACCAAGTGTCTGTAGAGAAAACGTTTTTGGGAATATGAGAGCTTCTTCTTCGGAATTTCTTTCTTCTTCTTTTTTCGCAATGACAATTCTCTTTACGATGATGATTTTCTGCTAATGAATGATACTTCTTTTGCTAAAAAATACGACGTGATCTTGAAATGTATGTTAATAGACACACAAAGTTTGAAATAGATGTCTTCATTAGTTTCTTTCAAAAAAATTCTTGAATGTGATTACACCATTTCTTGTATTTCCGAGGATTCGTGGATTCTACAGTCATAGAATGGCTATAAATATTCAACAAATCAATATTTTTACTTGAAAAAAATACTGTACATTCTCCCAGTATGCGTTAATGTATTGATAAAGTTTCAATTAGCTATCCACATTAGTTCTAGTTTAAAAAATTCCTGAATATGCAGCTCAAATTAGATTCAATTATTTCAAGTATTTTCAAGGTATTCTCACAAAATTGTTATAACTTTGGATCACATTGATATTTTTACACCAACAAAATACTGTCCATTCTATAAATACACATTAACAGATCCACGAAGTTTAAAATTAATATAAACAATAGTTTGTCTTTAATAAATTCACAAACAAAGTAGTAGCAAGGTTCAAATATTAGGTGAAGTAAAAAGTTCTGAGCGCTTTTTCGCTTTATTTCGACGATGATATTAACATAGTTAGGATTATTCGATTTAGATCAAATATGCACCGTTTTGTTCAATAACTTGTGTCCATTTTGAAGGCAATTCCATAATTCCGCGGTTGAAGAATTTTATAATAATCTAATTTTTATCTAAATACCCCCTAAATTTCTAGATAAAAATTTTCATACTATACAATTTTAATATCTCTAGGTCTCTTTACCTTCAAGGACCAATATCTTAATTTTACAGAATCTCTATGCTTCAAATTTGATTTGAAGAAATGCACCAGGCTGTATTCAGTATTCAGAGGACAGGCAAGACAAGTAGGAATGCTCGAAGAAAATGAATTGAGGGTAACGCCAACGCGAGAGAACAGCGAAACAAGGGACCACGCCTGGGTCAGTTTCGAGATTACAATTATGAGTTTGAGAGTTACAGTTGTGCGCTTGGCAACGTGGGAGAATGAGAGAGGGGGCGGTCATGAAATATTCCCATCCCTCGCGCAGGAAGTTTGGTCCATGTCCGACAAAGAAATATTTAATGGGAGCATGGACGATCGCGGGTGAACAACGGGAAACTTTAGCATCTGGCTTCGCGGCGTGTTCACAAGCCTCGTTCACAATGTCCTGTGTCCGTGACGCGATCGTCGTTCAAACGCGATTTATAAACTATGCCCAAGAATCTTCTGTTGAAAGAATGGTGATTTTGCGCGTGGCAAGCCTGTCGGCTCAAGAGTCGGGTGTGTTCGTCACCCATCGGCCGTGCTCGGTGTTCTCTAGTACGAATTCTATTGTACAATGTGCTTCAGTTTTTCCAACAAACATCATAGCCGTGTAAGTATAAATGAGATTTTTAAGCATCATTTAAGTATATGAATAGTAAAAGTGTTTCTGTAAAAGCGTCAATTAAGTATAGTGTTAGAAACAATGTTACGTCTCCTGTGAACAAATGTTGGATTCTATTGCATTGATATGAAGTATGAAATATAGATTCATATATGTAGGATCTTAGAAAAAATGAGGAATTCCGCGCCGGGAATCGAACCCGGGACCCACGCGGTTGTAGCTGATGAACTCTTACATATAGACACGGAACCCTCCTACTTTTCCTAATCTCCATACAATATTTGGTCTGGGAGGTCCTGATCCCACACTCGGCCATCCTGCTCCGGCATTCGCCCTCGAATGTCCGTCGCAGCGCCATCGTCTTTTTGGCCTCAGCGCCATCAACGCAACTCGTCATCCACGATGTGTCCCTTACTTCACTTCGTCGTCCTTTCGCTCGCGTGCGACCGAAATCTCTTCCTAATCTTCATACAGTAGTTGGTCTGGGAGGTTCTGATCCCACATATATATTATCATACAACACGTGGTCTTCATTCTCTCCCCTCCACGCTATTAACCCTTTGCGGACACGTGTCTGCTGACATGCGCCCAAACAATTTTACCATTCTGCTACTGTGAATAATTTTTAAAGCAGTTAATACTCTCGAAAAATATGAAACAAATTTTTTGTGAACACAACACGTATCCCTTCATTTAATTCATACGCCAAACTCCTTAGCAAACAATTTTGTTTCACAAAGAAAATTTATTCGACCCATTAAAAAGTATGCTAAAAATAATCCCCGTCCGCTAAGGATTAATATTATTTTAACATCTTCATTTTGTGTTCGAAACCAACGTCGCCGAACGTTGAACCATTTCATTCGTTCGATAGTCCAAAATGATAAAACTGCTGCCACTATATTTATCAAATTTCTTTAATGAAGTTATACATAGCATAATAATTATTTAGACTCATCTGGTGAAGCTATGAATCATGAATCGAGGATTTAATCCTGGTAATGAAAATGTAGAATTTTAATCCAGTTTTAACTACTATATTCATTCATTTATTTGCTTATAAGGTAATATTTATTCATATATGCATATTGGGTTAACCAAGGATATATTTTACCCGTCTTTCCAACGTTGTGAAATTACGAATAATAATGAACGAGTTAATATTTAAAAATAAGTCTGTTGTTCCACCTGTTTCGTGCTTTACATTTGTGTAACAATAACACAGTTCATCTGCTGAAAGAATAATATTGTTTATGTCTCTGAAATTTTTTTGCATGATTAAATTTTCAAAAGACTTGGAAATTGAAGCTTTTTCTTTAGAATGATTTCTCAAAATTTAATACACGATTTTTTTTAATATCGCCATTTTTACAATAATATAAGAGGCACCATAAGGGTTTTACACAATCGAACATGCCATGTTCGAACTATTGTATCATAAAACAGCTAGAAAAAATCGTAGACTCATTTTAGAGGTACCACTGTAAAGAGGAAGATTCAGCCTTCAAATCCTGTGGTAGATTCAATCAAGAAAAACATTTTTCGACGATTTTACAATTGTTTGAAATTTTAGCGTTTTCGAGAAAAAACTTCAGCTTCTATTTTCAGTTTCGCATATAAGATTTAACATCGATACATGCCTGTAAAAACGGGCTTTGAAGGAATGTTGAACTCTGTCCGTGACCTTGAATGACCTTGAGCAATCATAGTCACTGAATTCGTGATGAAGGTGTTTAAAAAACGTTGGTTCCATTTAAAAAAGTCAAGATGACCTTAATATCTCTAAAAACATGACATAGAAACAAAATTTGTTTGGCATCGTGTCAGCCCCATTGTTCCATTCAACTTTGTCCTTACCATATTCTACGGATCTTTAGAAACAACAAAGATATTCTAGGTGCAAACGTTAGGTGACTCACCCTGTATTAATGTTTGATACGTAAATTAATACTGTTCAGGTAACTATATACAATATATACGTTCCAGATCCCGTGTCTACGGGACCGTAATAACATTGTATTTCGCGGTACCTTTAAGTTCGAAATCAAAGATAAAGCCGCGGTCCTTTGAGTCCTCAAGTAGACATGTACGACTCGGTTGGAAATGATTCGATGAGCTCCCGAACTCTGTTAGTGTCGAAGCTCAGCTTTAGAAGAAAGAGCATCGTATAAATATCGTACAAAAGATATCTCCCTTTTTATTGCAAAGATACCTTGCTTCCCTAAAAACTACACGACTGCCTTCTGTGGGCAAGGTATTACAAATTTTTGTTCCCAAACGTCTGGACAAACGCTGCCAAAATCAGGCCGAAGTCGTCCGATAGTTGACGATTCGGGCCACGTGCCTGGCCATTGAAATTCGTCGGACGTCCGGCAATAATTTTCAGTTAAGTAGTCGTTCTGAAAGGAGCAGCGTTGCCCCGTGGCCAGTATCGGCCTGTCCGAAGAAACTCAGCTAATTGCAAATGATGTTTACAATCTCGCGGGTGTCCGATGGTCCCTCGGTTGGATACGAGGGCCACTCGTGCGAGTACCACGTGACTCGAATTCCTTGGGAGAGAAAGAGAGCGTTCTTGTCCAAGCGGCCGGAAACCGATCGAACGAGAAAGGAGACCGACCAAACCGAATCGGAGAACGGGCTGACGAATTTATGGGACAGTCCCGACGCTCGACGCGTAATAAAACCCATCTTACGTAAAACAATCTTCCGGTGAATCGCGTCTATTGATCTTCTCGGTGACCTCTGACCGGCTCCAATAAATCGGACCCCGTGTCTGTTCCCCGTGGAACGCAGAGCCGAGCAACTATAGCGCGTCGTTTCGATCTTCGAAACGAGGAAAGAGCATCACCGCAGTCGACTGTTCCTCGTTCTTGTCGAATTCCCACTCTTGTAATTGGACTGCGACTGACAGAAATCCGGGACCAGGATCCAGAGCAGTGATCGATTCGGTAAGAAATTTACGAAATTTTAATCCTTACGTGTTCATTTCTTTCCTTAGATGCTTCTTCAGGCGCCTTGAGATTTTTCGACGTGTTGTCGTATTTCTTCTTAAATACAAGTAATTTTATCACTAAGTGCTATCTATCAGCTTTAATTCAAGCCCGCATGCAATTAAAAATTCCTTCTGAAACACATTCTAAATTGTATTGATATTGCACCTTAAAATCGGATAATTTTTCTTAGATTGAATGATCGCAATTTATGTGTTGTTGGATATGATTACAAATTTTTCTACAATTCTAGAAGAGTCTATCATAAAGTGCAATCATTCGACTTTAAATCAAGCCCTCAAGCATTAAAAAATTCCTACTGGAATATATTCTAAATTGCATTTATGTTACACCTTAAAATTGGGTGATTTTTCTAAGACATGTTGATCGCAATTTATGTGTTGTCGGATATGAGTACAAATTTTTCTACAATTCTAGGAAAGTCTATCATAAAGTGCAATCATTCGACTTTAAATCAAGCCCTCAAGCATTAAAAAATTCCTACTGGAACATATTCTAAATTGCATTTATGTTACACCTTAAAATTGGGTGATTTTTCTCAGGTATCTTGATCGCAATTTATGTGTTGTCGGATATGATTACAAATTTTTCTACAATTCTAGAAGAGTCTATCATAAAATGCAATCATTCGACTTTAAATGAAGCCCTCAAGCATTAAAAAATTCCTACTGGAACATATTCTAAATTGCATTTATGTTGCACCTTAAAATCGGATAAGTTTTGTCGGACCTCCTGATCGCGATTTATGTAATGTTGGATATGAGTACAAATTTTTCTACAATTCTAGAAAAGTCTATCATAAAGTGCAATCATTCGACTTTAAATCAAGCCCTCAAGCATTAAAAAATTCCTACTGGAACATATTCTAAATTGTATTTATGTTACACCTTATAATTGGGTGGTTTTTCTCAGGTATCTTGATCGCAATTTATGTGTTGTCGGATATGAGTACAAATTTTTCTACAATTCTAGGAAAGTCTATCATAAAGTGCAATCATTCGACTTTAAATCAAGCCCTCAAGCATTAAAAAATTCCTACTGGAACATATTCTAAATTGCATTTATGTTACACCTTAAAATCGGATAAGTTTTGTCGGACCTACTGATCGCGATTTATGTAATGTTGGGCATGATTACGAATTTTTCTACAATTCTAGAGAAGTCTATCATGAAGTGTAATCTTTCAGTTTTAATTCAAGTCCTCAAGCATTGAAAAATTCCTACTGGAACACATGCTAAATTGTATTTAAGTTACACATTAAAATCGGATAATTTTTCTCGGACCTCCCGATCGCAATTTATGTGTTATCGGATATGATTACGAATTTTTCTACAATTCTAAGAATTCTAAAGAAAGGAACAAATTTTTGAGTCTCTCTTATATCTCTTAACAAATGTAGATATATTTTTATTTTACATAAAGACTCGCAGTCTAATAACAACGAATTTAATCACAAAGAATAATAGTTACGTAGTCACATTAATCAGCAGAGGGATCGACAGGTTTTTAATTAAGCATCGCCGAGTGTAGGGAGTATTGCAAATTATATTTTCGCGGAGCCATAATTCTTCGCGGGGCTCTTAGAGAAGATACCGAGGCCTATCCATCAATTCTGGCAACGGGCGTTGGAAACTGATGATTATGTGCGAGAGGTATGCTGCAAGGAAATCTGCGGAACGCGATATGCAAAAACTGTCTGGGATAAAAGGAACAGAGGACTTCCATTCGGTGTAGAACGTTGGTCGGCGGCCGCACGCCTCTTTTTACTTTGCTTTTGCGTTCTCGTTTATGGATTACAACGTTACCACACCGCTGAAAATATATTCCTGCCCGGCTCTTTTTTTCTTCCTTCACAATATTTCGCATATCAGCTCGCCCCCTCTCTCCCACCTCCTCTCTCTCTTTCTCTCACTCTCTCTTTCTCCCTCCCTCCTTTCCTTTTCCACGTACCGTGCTTCGATCGACCTGAATCGAAAGAGGATTAATCGCGCCCGTCTCTCTTATAGAGTAAGCTGATTTACATAACGCATTTACGCCTGAATTATTTCCTACAATTAACGCGAACGGGCACGTTAAAAATTACTGAACGATCCACTCATAAATTCGATATACTTATCAGGCTTTTCCAGGAATATTAAAATTTAATATCGAAATTATCCTGTGCATCACCGGACTATAAATTCTGGGACACTTTCAGTTTACCAGGAAGAATATCGCGTTTCTTGAAAGCCTCGCATCACGCTCGCTTGCTCATGGTAATGTAAACATAATCTATCCAGCCTTGACAGTCGCCAGACAGTATATCATCCTTAACAAATATATTTTCGTCGCTAGCCACGATATTGCAATCTTTAAATAAATCTCTCAATCTTCTTGTCAAATAACCCGATCCTGTATTCTATTTAACGCATCAATTCGGAGATATCTGTTGCTTTATTTAACGCTATCGCCAACACAGTTGATGGCACGAGTACGATTTCTGTGGCCCTCGTATGATTACTGCCCCCTCCACGACCTAACCACAACTCATTCCATTCACATGATTTTTCCATTACTAGTTCAAATTCTGGATGACGGCTACAATGCAAAGATTATGCGAATAAAATTTCATTGTCTACAAAAAAGGCATCTTGATATTTTGCCATATTTCGCATAGTTACCAAGAAATTTGCAAATTTATAAATAACAGGAAATCTACTTTACCGGCTAAACCAGGCCAATTTGACACTATGTTATATATGCATTTTTTTCTTGAAATAACCACAAGAGCACAAATATAACATCGAAACGAGGGGCCACGGAAATCGTACTCTCCCCCACTCATATATGTTTCATATGATGTCGCTAATAACCTTGTAGTTGATGCGACATAAATTATAAATTAAAATAAAATAAATAAAAATTAGATACAACCAATTCTTTCTTCCGACCGACAATATTTCAATTCTATCTGAATCTTTTCAATTTATGCATATAAAACTGATGCAATTTATTAATACAATATTTAAATATTTAATAATTCTTGATCAATCAAATAATGTAAACCACTCATAGGCACGAGTACGATTTCCGTCCCCTCCACGACCTAACCACAACTCATTCCATTCACATGATTTTTCCATTACTAGTTCAAATTCTGGATGACAGCTACGATGCAAAGATTATGCGAATAAAATTTCATTTTCTACAAAAAAGGTCTCTTAATATTTTGCCATATTTCGCATAGTTACCGAGATATTTGCAAATTTATAAAAAACAGGAAATCTACTTTACCAGCTAAACCAGGCCAATTTGACACCATGTTATATATGCATTTTTTCCTTGAAATAACCCCAAGAACACAAATATAACCTCAAAACGCGGGGCCACGGAAATCGTACACTTCCCCAGTTGATGGTTTTCAATTTTGTTTGTCGAGTGAATTTATTTTAAAAATCGTTAATTGTTCCCTCCGTTCTTGAATGTTCATCAAGCGCTCTAATAAATCTGTCAGCATCAATCATTGCGACTTTATTAAAAATTTTCTCGCAAAGCTAACACTAGTCGCTTTTAATGCTCCAGAAATGGAACGCGAATTGCAAACGTGGTTCCATAAACGGAAAACCGGCATAAAACTGAAATAAAAATATTGTTCGACCGATACGCATTTCACGAGCCCCCGTTATCGCAAGAGGAGATATTTCACGCGTGATCAGCGACGCAATCAAAATCTTGGCAGATGGGCGGCGAATTTATGGGTGCCGGCGAAAATTTCGAAATTACGCGAGAAAAATATATCGGTGGCAATTAATCGGAAGCGACGGGCCCTGTGTAATATTCACGCATCGCTGTGCCGACCGCGAAGAAGTCAAACAGAATGTTACCCGGCAGCGATGGCAATGAAGAAGCCATTACAGGCCTGCGGCGAGTGTAATAACGACGCGGGGACCGAGCACATTAAACATTTCCCAGTGGACGCGTGTCCAAATATAAACAAATTCCCACGCAGCGCGTGTATCATATGAAACAGAAACGTCGAACGCGTGGAAGAGGGGGTTGAGACGAGCGTAACGCTGTATATTTACAGTGGCGGGGGCGCGGCACCGGCTTTTGATTTATTCGGCGCCGGTTAAAAGCGACGACGCATCGCGCGTCCCATTTTTCAACCACCCAGACGGCCTATATCGCAAACCCGACGATTTCTCGTGCGTATTTCGACGATAAAACCCTTCAAGAATCAGTGATATTCAGTCTATCAGTCAGCTGATGTTCCTTGGATAACGGTTTATCTGTTTGTGAACCCCTTTCGCTTGAGATTCGATCTGAAAAACGCAACGGTAAGTTTGAAGGGGTGCTCTAGTTTTCGAAACCGTTACTGCACAGATTTTTCGGATTTTTTTTTAACATACTAATCAAGATTTTGGATTGGGAGTTCGCATACACGTTTATTGGTATTTCAAATGAACGTGTGATTTTTTTCTAGGAAAAATTATTAAAACTGGAGGAGTTACATATATTTTTGAAGAGTGTGTTTTGAAAAACATGGGGCGATAGCTGCCATGATTCCGATCTTTTTACCGAGGTGTAGAAACGTGAGGAGGAAATTTAGGAAATGGAAGTATCTAGGGAAGTAAAAGAGAATCGAGGGGAGAGGAAGGGGATGTAGGAAAGAGAAGGGTGCAGAGAATCTCGGGACGATCTATAACTGCATTGACACTAGAACTACCGAACACTAAAAGCGACTGGCGAATATTACCTTAAAATAATAACAGTTCCGGATCAAATATGTGTGGGTTGGGTAAAATGGTTGGATATAATAACAATAATATATTTGAATAGAATTCGGAATTACACTCTTATGCTCTCATTCACTCTTTACTCTCTCTTTGCGGACCGACTATGAACAACTCACTACGATGTTCTTGGTGCTCCCATCGCGTCGCTTCCCAGCGCTCTGCGCCCTCTCCCGTCAAACCTCAGACAACCTCACAATATGTACTTCAATAGACAAGCTTATTAACAAATTACTCATCAAAAAATATATACAGGGTGAGTCACCTAACGTTTGCACCTCAAATATCTTTGTTGTTTCTAAAGATACGTAACTATGGGGCTGACACGACGCCAAAAAAAATTTTGTTTTTATGTCATTTTTTTAGAGATATCAAGGTCACCTTGACTTTTTTTAAATGGAACCACCCTTTTTTAATTACCTACAATGATAGTCCCTTTCATTACGAATTCAGTGACTATAATTCCTCAAGGTCATTCAAGGTCGCGGACAGAGATAACGTATAAGATTTAATATCGATACATGACTGTAAACTGGGTTTGAAGGAATGTTGAACTCTGTCCGTGACCTTGAATGACCTTGAGTGATCATAGTGACTGAATTCGTAATAAAAGGGACTATCATTGTAGGTGTTTAAAAAAGGGTGGTTCCATTTAAAAATGTCAAGGTGACCTTGATATCTCTAACAAATGACATAAAAACAAAAATTTTTTTTTTGGCATCGGGTCAGCCCCATTGTACTATTCAACTTTGTTCTTACCATATTTTACGTATCTTTAGAAACAACAAAGATATTCGAGTTGCAAACGATAGGTGACTCACCCTGTATAATTTCAATATTTGAAAAAAAAAACCAATGATTTTGGTTTATATACATATGTTACAACATTTACACTTAAAGATGCTGCAAAAACACAAAAATCAGAATACCCCTTGAAAATGCAACATTAAACATGATAGAAATTTTCAAGGGAAGAAAAGAAGAGGATCTTGGGAGAGAGGTTCGTTGATTGTTGCTCGCAGTAATGGGCATGTCCGAGCCGACCACACTTTGACCAACCACAGCATATACCTACATAGGAGCATGTTTGAGCCATCGCTAGCGAAGAGGCGTCCTCGGGGTGGGCCGTAGGAGGAGTCGAAGGGATGAGTCGGTAGATAGCAGGAGGACGTACCCTCGGGATCGGCTTTGGATGAAACACGCCGGCCAGCTTTTGTTCCGTCGCCTATCCTTCCTTGATAAAACGGTGAATGCTCCCCGATTACCACGGACAAAGAAACGAGCGACACGATCGCGTGCCTCTCTTCTGCCTCTCAGCCCTGTGTGCCAATTAACCCCACGGACGACCCTCTCTCGGCGGTTTGGGATCGCAGCTAATTAAGAGATATCATTTTTACGGTGGCTGTTTGATCGCCAGTTAATCGACGAAATCAAGCACGCCATTATACCATGATATATACACTTGCTGGAGGGGAGGAGGATTATTTCACGAGGGTCGAAAGGTCTTAGCATTATCAAACCGGCTCTCCGAGTAGAACGTTTATAGACACTTGAAGCTAATATTTGTAAGAGTCGAAGAAAAGGGGGCGCGCTTGAAATTAGTTCGGGAACTAGAGTGTTCCACAAACTTTCGACAACGGTTATAGATCGTGGGAAAGCGATCGATCGGCACACAGAGACTCTTAATTGAATATTAGCGATTCACGAGGCAAACCTTAGTATGAAAGGGTGCATAATTCTTGGCGCATGCCTGGATCGAATTCGAGAAAATTTTCCTTCACTTTGCAGACTTCACAATTTACTGCCTATTATATTTAAAACACCACTGTAAAGTTTACAAAATTCGATGCGATCGAATAGCTTAATTAAGCTATTAACTCCAGCTGAATCTAATCCAATCTATACTTCAAACCTAAACACACATGACCAAACCAAGAACCTACCTAACGAAATTGACCAATTCAGACACAAACATATTTCAATCCAATACGGACCACACCCAGATATACTCAGACCTGAATACATACGACTCAAGCACAATCAAACTTTATCAAACTTGGCTGATCCTAATCAGACCCAAGTAGATCTAGACGAGATCTAATCAGGCCCACCCAGATCTAATCAAACATAGTGAGAACTTGATGAAATCTAAGTTAGACTTGAGCAAGCCTGACCAAACCTAAAACGCACCCGATCAAATCTAACAAGTCAAACCTGATCAAACTAAACCGAGAATAGTGAGATAATTTCACTTAAACAGAAACAACAAAATCTTGATTATTAAGATTGTCTTTAAGACGACGAATTAAAAAATTTCATGAAGTGAGAAAGATGGCGTTTTCTATTTACTAGACGGATGAAAAGCATCGACACACAATCAAAAGCTAGCCCATACGCGATGAACGGCCTGGCTCGGTCTCGTGGCCGTTATAATGGACGGAGTCGCGAGAGTTGGTAGCAAAGTGCCGGCCGTAAATCTGGCAGCAAACAAGCGATGTGTAAAGTATGCAAATCCTTAATAGGAAGTGGCCGTGGCAGGCCGAGGGTTAAATAACATCCCCGTTCTCGGGGCTAGAAAAACATTCTCCTACATGCAGCCAGCCATTTGAATACATGGAACCGAATAATTTCATTTTAATCCCGGAACCCGGCGTCTCTCTCTCTCTCTCTCTCTCTCTCTCTCTCTCTCTCTCTCTTGCAGTCTGTCTTCTTTGAACCGCGCCCCGATTCGCCGCCACTTTGAGTTACGTCGGGAACGGCAAAGATCAAAGCCAGCGTATTCGTTTAAATAAATCTTCTTGGACGACGACGGTGCGTTTTTCCTTTTTCCACTCGCATCAAAATGCATCCTGCTTTCGGATGTTTTCTACGACGCTTCGAGTGGTTTCGGCGACTTTTTTTCAGTCACTTCCGTGTCTCTGGTGAAAAGATTTTAGCTACCCGAAAACCAGGATTCCACACAGGATACCACTGCTTTGAGAATTTATTGCCTGATAATCTATTCCGCGGACGACAAAGTTGGTTGGGAAGATGCAAAGGGATAAAGTGAAAAGATTTTAGCTTCAGAAAATCAGAATTCTCAACAGAAAATTATTACTTCTACCATTTATTATCTGATACTCTATTATGCGAATAATAATTTAAGCAGGAAATATTTTCTACTGATTTCAGAATTTTTTACCCGGTAATTGATTGCGCGGATGACCAAATTTATTCGTGGAAAGCAACGAGATAAAGTGAACAGATTACAGCTAAAAATCAGAATTCTGAATAGGAGACTATTACTTTTAGAATTTACGGTCTGATAATACGTTCAGAGATTGATAAAATCGATTCGCAAGAAATAATAGCCTGAAATGAAAAGATTATTCACCGTAAAAATTAATTAATTTTGAACGGATACTACTTTCTACTGGTTTCAGAATTTTCTATCCGGCAATTGATTGTGAAGGATGGCAAAATTGATTGGTGGAAAACAACGAGATAAAGTGAACATATTACAGCTAAAAATCAGAACTCTGAATAGGAGACTATTGCTTCCAGAATTTACGGTCTGATAATCAGCGATTGATCAAATCGTTTCGCAAGAAATAATATGGTGAAATGAAAAGATTATTCACTGTAAAAATTAATTAATTTTGAACGGATACTACTTTCTACTGATTTCAGAATTTTCTACCCGGTAAGTGATTGTGCGGATGACAAAATTGATTGGTGGAAAACAACGAGATGAAGTGAACAAATTACAGCTAAAAATCAGAATTCTGAATAGGAGACTATTACATCTAGAATTTACGGTCTGATAATCTGTTCAGAGATTCATAAAATCGATTCGCAAGAAATAATAGGGTAAAACGAAAAAATTATTAACCGTAAAAATTAGGATTTCATACTACTTTCTACTGGTTTCAGAATTTACTACGTCGTAATCGATTCTGCGGATGATAAATTTAATTGATCGTTGTTTGATCAACTATGGAACACCTCGTACAAATTAACAGGGCTGCACGACGCGAGGGTAACTTGGCCAGTTTCCTCTAGATCACTGGATCGTTCCTCCCCTCAATTTGTAGCTTGAAAACTTATGGAGCTTCCGATAGTCCCAATGGTCCGACAAATTGCTGCACGTGTGATTCGACGTTAACGCAACCCTAATTTTTGTCAGAATCACTAAACCCTCGGAAGGAAGTTATGCAGCTAGACTATGCATATATGAATTTGTAATTTACACAATTTTCCTAAAATTGAGGTACAATTAACACAATTTTTCTAAAATTGAGGTACAATTTAGTAAAATTTTATGCAGACTTAATTCCACAGTATGAAAACATTTTTATTTCGCTCATTCCAGTATGCAAAAATATTTCTACTTTAAATTGTATAATCTTTAACGATCATTCATTTATTTCAGTAGCACACCTTTCTTTCTCTTCTACATAAAAGTCTGAAAGCAAACCTGATCTAAAATTATGTCGTTCAAACAAAATTTCCTGGAGAGAATGAGAAAACACATGTCACGATACATATAAATAAAATAGAAAGCAATTCTATTTTACTCTATTATACACTTAATAAACTCATGAAAAAGTAATTTCATTTTTACAGCTCTATAGAAATATCGAAAGCAATAGGAATCAATTTAAATTCTATTTTCCTCGCCGATGCTCTTGTTGAATTCAGAACAGAATGAAAAATTTTGAGTGTGCGAATGGTTTAATAAAATTCAACAAAAGTCCATCCCATTTTTACAGCTTCGAAGAAGAATTGAGAGCAGCAGTAAAGAATTCACATTTATATTTTCCGCC
This sequence comes from Sphecodes monilicornis, assembly GCA_913789915.3. Classification (NCBI taxonomy): domain Eukaryota; kingdom Metazoa; phylum Arthropoda; class Insecta; order Hymenoptera; family Halictidae; genus Sphecodes; species Sphecodes monilicornis. The sequence goes on from OU565295.1 coordinate 17,787,644, forward strand.
AATGCATTCGCCGAAATAAAAACACAATGAAGAGTTTTAAGAGTACGAATACCCGAATAAAATCCAACGAGAATCCTTTTCATTTTTATACGCATCAAAATGAATAGCTAGGAAAGTCAAATATAAATTGATTCCTATTCTTCCCAATTTTTCCACAAACCTACAAACTAATCTCCACAAAATTCCTGCCGTAGTAACACTTATTAAAAATAATTGGCTTCAACGTCAAGATCTTGAGAAATCGATTGAACTTAACAGGCAGGCCGAGCAACTTGCTGCAAAGATATTCAAATATTTGCGAGACAATTTTTCGCACACTGGTGTCACTTCCGTGATGGCGGACTCCACAGTAGCATTATACGGTCCTAGCAACGAAAATTAGGTAAAACTCGTGCGTGCACTAGAACACAACGTTCCTGGCCGGCAGCAGTACAAAAGCTCTGTCGAAAAAAACGCTTCCGTCACACGACTTCCGGCATACACACACACACACACGCGCGCGCGCATACACATGCACTAGAACTCATGCCCAGGACATTTATATTTTCGGTCGAGAACACCGACCACGGAAATACCGGCGCCCTCGTAATTTGTTCATTCCGAAAACGCGACTGCATTCTCTTCCACAGGAAATTATTACCACGGATGCATATGCGCCCGCACTTTTCACGCCTACGGAATAATTCACGGGGGGGTTAAGAAGGAAATGCTTCGCGTCGAGGACATTCGTTATTTTGCTGGTTTCAATTACGACCGCCTGTTGTACGTTCCACAGCCACCATCGCCCGTAATCCCACCGAAAAATCCCGTCGTCAAAAAGCATTGTGAAAACTATTGCAAAAATGGATTTTGGCGAGTAACGGATTTATGGTACGATGCACAATTTTCGAGCCAGCCTCTCTCCACTAATGGAACCTGCCATTAGGCGATACTCTGCCTGATTTCATGGATTTTCTTAATCCTGGGTCGTTAACTAAAAATTTAGGGGCAAGGAACAATCGTAGTTGCTCACTCTGTTATTATCATGTGCTTGATTCGATTTTTAAAGCACAGTTTTTTGTGCTCTGGTGATACATTTTTGTATACGTGTGCGAGAGGTGAAGATTGGGGTTTGTGGAGGGGAAGTTGCATTAATTTCATATGCATAATTAGATGAAACCAGGAAGCGTAGTGTAGTGCTAAAGAAATTAACGATTCCTCGTTTGTTGTGGTTTTAAAAAATTTGTTTTTCCAAGGGTACAATACTTCGATTAAAATTTTTATTCTTTTTTTTATGTATGCAGGGTGAGGCATTTATCCTGACCACCCGGAATGTCTGAAAAACTAAATTCCCGAGAAAAAAATATTTCAAATAAGAAGATTAAATTAAGGAGGGACTGATGCAGCAGTCATATCCATTTTTAATTTTAATCGTGTTTTCAAGGTCATTCCAAGGTCAATTTTATTTTTTCAAATGGAAACATATATTTTTCATTACAGATTCTTAATGCACAACTTGAAATAAATGACTTTTATTTGAAACATTTTTTTCTCCACCGATTATTTTGTATAATATTGAATTTTCAATAAATAAATACACAATGTCGTTTTAACAGAGAAAATCATTTTATTTATGATAAATGAAATTAATACCCAATTAAAATAGTATCAAATAAACGTGTAATCTAAACGAATAATTAAATAATAGCTAAATATTGAAACAGGCAAAACAATTAGATAAAACTTAGCAAAAAAATTCAACGCTGGTTGAACACCAGTTTTTTAGTGTCTTTTCCTTGGAATAAGATTACACATTCTCTTGCATGCAATGCAAATAACATTGGAATGTTACCGAATACTTGTTAAATTGATTTTCTTGTAATTAAGTTGCAATTTTCCTGTATTATTATTAATTAATATTATACAAGATAATCGGCGAAGAAAAAAACGTTTCAAATAAATGCTATTTGTTTCAAGTCGTAGATTAAGAATCTGTAATGAAAAATATGTGTTTTCATTTGAAAAAATAAAGTTGACCTTGGAATGACCTTGAAAACATGATTAAAATTACAAATGAATATGACTGCTGTATCAGCCCCTCCTTGACTTAAACTTTTTATTTGAAACATTTTTTTCTCCGGAATTTAGTTTTCGAAATATTCCAGGTGGCCAAGATAAATGCATCGCCCTGTATATATTTTCAACTTTGATTTAGCAATATAGGTCATTAGCAACACGGTAGAATTTAAAACTCATTGATAGTAGCATTTCTTATAAATCATACTTTTTTATACATATTTGTCATCTTTAGAAATTGATGAAAGTTTGATAGTGTCGGTGATGATAAAGGATGACTGTCCAGAGGGAAAATTAGAATAACTCACTTATTTTATTCCCGTCTGCATAAAATTTTAATTAGCACGAAGATCCACGGTATTTTGTCATATTTGCTAGTTTCACAGATAATTAACTGCAGAAATCTAGCAGCGAATATTTTTGCAAGCCAGCTCCGAGCCATCTTGGTCTTCAGTTTGGGATTACGGGCTCGCAAAAATTCGCGAATGACATTTCAAACGACGAGTACAGATTGTAAGTGTTCCACCTGGCTCCTGGCAGCTGAAGTAACTGTCCCCGAAAATCCTCGGCGCATTAAGGACCGTCATGCAGAAACATTTAACTGGACTGCGTTTACCGTGAGTGTTAAAACAAAAAAAGGAATAACTGGAATAAGAGGAAACTGAAATTGAGATAAAAGTGGAATGCGGCGGGAGTACGTTTTAAGTGACGCCGGGCCGTTGACGATTCAACGACGAATGGCGGCGAGGACTGAGGCCGACGCCGAGGAAACACTTTCAGGAATATTCAAAGACCCGCGTCTCCTTGCAAGGAGAAGAAGAGTTCGTTGTTCAGACACTGGTTTCGCTTATCGCTAAGCTAACCTGGTTGTCGTCTTTTCATCTCGGGAACATTTTATTTCCTGCTCTCATATTTTTGGCAAATAAAACGCACACACGGTATTAAGTCCCTCTAATTGAATGTTAAAATAAATCTAGCTTCTCCTGACAATAAAGTACGAGAAATATTTTATCTTTAATGTCTATAGTATTTGAAAATATTAGAATATTATTCTAATAAAACCGTATTAAATTCTATTAATCGAATAATGAAATGAAAAGACTAATATTGACATATCCTGAAGAAATATAAATTTCTGTTTTGTGCTTAAAACATTTTCAACTTTTTCTATGTTCAATATCGAAACACAAGGAATCATTTCCACTCGAAACAAATATTCTCGTACGCAAATAAATTGTTTTCGAAGTTTATTCTTTGAAGGGCAATATGTGCACAATAATTTCCATATTCGTATTGAATATCATAGGAAATTCAGTTTCCAATGTGTGCAGTGGGAAAGAGTGAGGCAAACAATTGCAATTTTCGGAAACCTTTCTCTCAGGGCTTGTGTACAAAAAAAGCCAGAGGCTGGAGAGTATGGTATCGCGCGCAAAAAAGCGTGCAGATCCGTGCAGCTCGCAGAGTGCGCTCGTTAGACGAACCCGGGGCCAAAGTGAATTCCGTTGGAGCAACAAGCGGGACAAGTAACCGAGCCCGCTCGCAGGGAAACAGTGCCGATAAAATAATGAGAGAATGGCTAAATTCAATTCGCAGCGGAGCCCGCTGTTTCCAATACACTCCTCAGATAACATTCGGAGAGAGTAGTGTCCTCGTATATATCTCGGGGATGGGGAACGTGAATTGCATAGGGCGGGCTACTTTCTTTTCGTTGCTGAATAAAGCTCCGCGGGAGAACGAGAGGAGAAATACGGGGAATTGCTGCTGCTAGACTGTGCTCGTTTCCGGAGACGACTCCTTGCGGGGTCCTACGGAAGGAACGTTGTTGTCATGTGCCCTCTGGTGCCTTCGAGACTGATCCAAAGTATTGTTAGATTGACGGTTCAAAGAATACTGCTTGGAGAGAGGAGACGGGACGAATTTGGAAGAGCATTTCGCGAATGCAATCGCGTGTCGTCGGCAGATGCTCTGCTGGTGTGTCGGGGAGAGACACGAGTGTCGCAAACTGCATTCTGCTGGAAATTGGATCTTATTTAAGGAGATTCCGTGGGTAAGTTTTCTTATCGAAATGCTCCCTGAATGTCGATCATTTATTTTAATTGTGATCCTCTGAATTTCTCTAGGAGTCCTTAAAAATACTCCTTTATATTGTGAAAGGATCTTGCAATTATATTGCATTTGTACATTACTTCATATTACTATACAAACTAGGGGAATTGTGGCCCTTTGCATTCTGAGAGAATCTTGGAATATTATCCCTTGTTGCATTGATAATGAGCTTTGGAATTATGGCCCGTTGCATTTTCAGAGAACCTTTGCATATTGCCCTTTGTTGAATTTATAATGACATTTGCATCTGTGGCCCTTTTGTGTTGTCAAAGAAGCTCGGATACTTTTGTAAAGCCTTTTGTATTCCCAATGTCCTTTTCTTGTACTCCCTATGCCCTTAGAAATGGTGATCCATTGTATTCCTATAACAGTTGATAATAATGGATTAATTGTTTTGTATTTCCAATATACCCTCCTTGAAGGAGGGTATATCTGAAGAGGGTATATACCCTCCTCTTTGTATTACATAACCTTGGAATGGTGACCTCAGGATAATTTTGAAGGTGAATTGGACGTCCACCAAGCTTTCCAAATTTCAAAGAATCCATCAATTGATTTAGAATTAATTGAAGATAAGCTGAGACCCGTGTGCGCGCGGTCACCCATCCTACTCAGTAACGCGACGACTGTTACTTAACCTGAAATATCACATGACTAAACACCTGCAAAGGTACCCACTGATTCCCATGAGTATACTGGAACAACTTTTCCTTTAAGAATCTCGTTAATGTTCTCAGAAACTATTAATTGGTATTTCAGATTTGCTCTCAATCTTCTGTTCTACCCGAAATAATATTTTGAAGTCCCTATCTCAAGAATTCAAGATTAAAATATCTCCAGACATTAATTAAATATAGCACATTCCATCAATTTTTTTCCATATTCTTTAAACGATAATTTCTTTTTTGTCCGTGCATAAAAGATTGCCGTCTAAGAAAGGTTTATGAGAAGGTTCCTAAGGGATGAAGGAAATCTTCTCTCGCTTTTTGCACCTTTCCTTCCAATTAAAAAACTTGAGGAGGACCTTCTTACCTTGCTATGGTTTCAAAGGAAAATTTTTGTCTGCATTTAACAAAGCTGCTGCTTCCACAATATTTCCCAACATTCAAAAAATTTCTTTTCACGAGCGCAGTAAATTCCTCAACCACCCCTCTATTAAATGATCAATTTATATTCAACCTAAATCTCTTGATAAAACAAAAACAACCCACTCATTAATATTACACGTGAAGCCGCTTTCCATAATCACGTTGTCCAGCCATAACAAAATTTTGTATCATAACAGCAGTTATGCTGAAGGTTACATCTTCTCCACCCTACAAACCTAAAATAATCTCACCTATAGACATTTCTCCAATAAAGTGCAACCTTTGCAAACCACAGAGATCACTATAAGGACACTATGTTCTCATTGACAAAGATGGCTGCTAATCGTTTTCACCGTTCAACCGGTCAAGGCCAGCGTCTTAAAGTTGCTGAAGCGATCGTCAGAGCTAAATAAAGGACAAGCTCTTGTGATTGCGATACACCCACGTCTTCTGGCCCTCGTTCCCTTCATCCATGACGAGGGATGCACTGCGGGGGTGACGATGCAAGGAAAGTGCATCGAAGCGGAAACGTGTAGTCGGTGCATAAATAAAAACGCCTTTTGAAGCAGCCGAGTAGAAGCACAGGGATAAATAAGGAAAGCTGAAAGACGTTAGCGCAGAATTATTAGTTGAGCGAAAGATCGGGCGAAACGATCGATTTCAGACAACCAGGAGCACACTGCCATAATCCCCGTTCCCGACACAAAGGATCGGAGATCGGCTAACGATCGTCGACGACCATTTACTCTTCGTAATCGAACGTTCACCGTTGCACACGTTGCAATTAATATCGGGCGGCGAATGATACCGGCAACGATCCCATTAATGCGATATAAATTCTCTAGCATCTGCGAATCGACGGATCGTAATTGGTATAGTGGTCGAATTAATTCACCGACGTTGCGCCGTGTGTGCTACGCCACCCCCTCCCTCCCTTCAGCAACGGAACCATGACGGGAATTACGCGAGCCATTGTAATCGATATCATAGCCGGAATTGCTTTTCTAATCGGGAAACGGCCGATGGAAGGCCGCACTTCCCCAATTATTTTGAATCCATTTTCCGTCGACTTTTGGGATTTTTCTCTGAACAGCAACAAAAGTTAGGTTGTTAATAATACTTCTCATGTTTTTTTTCATGTTTCACCTGTTTATAACCATTAATAGAAATTCAATATGTATACAACATTCGAAGTTACACACCGAATGAAGTAACGTTTCTTGTACATCCACATAACGAGATGATGATGGCCTTTTTGGGTCACAGCAAAGTGGTCGATTTTTTGGTTAGAAAAAATCGAACCAAGGATTTTTCTGCTCCCTATTACTGGCGCTATTATCCCCCCTATCAGTGTTATTAATTCAAACAATCTTGTTACGAAACGGCGATCACTATTCTGATAATAGACAAGCCGCAACGAGGTTAGCGATTAGACCGGGAACAATCGGCGATAATGAAGTTGCCAGAGAGGATCGCGTGGGCGTGAGGTAAAAGGCATCGGCACCGGTAGCGATTCGGCGGTATCAATTTCCGGTAATGCTCGGAGACATTTCCCTGCAACCCCCTCGATAACACGTCCCCACAATATGTCGGCGGGGGTTAATCGAATCCAGTAGATATTCGGTCCAATTATGCGGCGGCCGGTGCACAGAGAGAAGGAAGGAAAGGAAAGGTCGAGGCCGAGGATTCGGAGAAATTGATAGAGCCGGGTGGAGGTCGAAGGAAGCGGCGTGCATCGCGGAGGAAAACAGATCCTTCGGAGGGCACTCGTAATCCTGCACTTGTAGCGGCAATCAGACTTGGCTCTGACGCATGGCGAACCTACATATTAACGGGCCAACTGGCGAAATAATGTCGCGATCTCTCGATGACGTCCTCTTCCTCCGGAAGACTATAGTTTCCCCGGTGGAAGGGACATAGGGTTCATGGTACATAGCCGGTCCCTGTTATCCGTACGAATGTCCGATCCGTGGCTGCGCACCGCACACCTGTTCCACCCGGTGTGTAGGTGCGCGGATCGCACGAAATTGCATGCACTCGCATCCCCTACGTAAACCAAATGCACGCCGGATTAGGGATTCATAACCTAACAGCGAACGGCGCCCACCAACTCGCGGACGAATCGAGACCAAGCCTAATCTGCACCGGAGACTCCTCGTTTATCTGTGTTCTATGGACACAGAGTCCAACGGGTTATCAGCCTCGCTGCTACAAAATCAGCCAACCGGCTAGATACAACACGTCTGGTCCCTCGTCGAACGATGCCAGTTTTGCTACCTTCGCGTATGCTAAACATCCAAAGCCCTTATTCGCCTGATCCTTCATCGCAATAATTCAACTCGTCAGTTCGTCGCAAATAGGTATGTACATATTGTTCTCGAGACTGATATATGCTTTCCCTCTTGTTAGATTATGAAAAACTACACGAATGAACGTGGACGACCATTAGTCAGATAAGTAGATTTATGGTCGGGCAAGAATGATAAAGAAGAAGCGCAGGAAGATTTTTTCCACATGATAATGGCTGAACAATATTTGACTGAGTAGTTGAGGATAATTGCGTATCTAGAGAAGTGGAATGAAGACTATAATCACACAAGAATATTGCATCACCACAGAGACAGAAAATTGTAGAGAACTGATGCAGCTATGGATTTTACAAGTAGTATAAGGACAACATTCGGTCGGACAAATAAAATTGAGAAAACACGATTGTCAGTACAGACCAAATTGAGTCAATTTCAAAGCAGTTCTCCGCGGAAAATTTTAAAATGTGTTCCCGTAGGAATTTTTCAGTGTGCGTAGGCTCAAATTAAAGGTAAAGAATAGAACTTTCCGATAGAGATAGTTAGACTACAAAGAAATCGCGAAATCTTATTTGAAAAATTGGGGAAACAAGACTCTCAACTCATTTGGTTCGATTTTATTTTAAAATGTTTAAATTTTATGTTAAAATTTTAAAATGTGTTCCCGTAGGAATTTTTCAGTGGTCGAAGGCTCAAATTAAAGGTAAAGGATAGCACTATTCGATAGAGATACTTAAACTCCAAAGAAATCGCGAAATCTTATTTAAAAAATTGGGGAAACAAGACTCTCAACTCAATTGATTCGATTTTATTTTAAAATGTTTAAATGTTATGTTAAAATTTTTAATTGCGTTCCCGTAGGAATTTTTCAGTGTTCGAAGGCTCAAATTGAAGGTAATGGATAGCACTTTTCGATAGAGATACATAGACTCCAAAGAAACTGCGATATCTTATTTAAAAAATTGGGGAAACAAGACTCTCAACTCAATTGATTCGATTTTATTTTAAAATGTTTAAATTTTATGTTAAAATTGAAGGCTCAAATTAATGGCCAAGAATAGCACTTTTCGATAGAGATACTTAGACTCCATAGGAACCGCGATATCTTATTTAAAAAATTGGGTAAACAAGACTCTCAACTCAGTTGGTTCGATTTTTTAATGGGGCTCTACGAGTCACTTTTAGAGTGCCTATAAAAATGAATGACAATCGTTTATGAGTAGAACAGAAAGAGAATAATTGGTGAAATGAAGATTACGTATGGTGCATGGAATAAATCGTCGAGGCGTTCGTGGATTTGCGTAAGAACTCCGGGCGGAACGGGAAGGGATAATTCCGTACGATGGCCTTTGCTCGCGTCTTCCTCTTCGTTTTGCAGCCGGTTCCATTTTTCTTGACCCTCGCGGGCGTTACTCTTTCCACCGACGTCCGCGGAAATTGCATCGGCTAACCGTTGAATCGAGCCCGGCCGCACACGCCACGCCACCGAGGCGCGATAAAGCTCGCTCTCGAGAAACGCTCGGCAGAGTTAAGAGAAAACCAGGAATCACCGCTGACCTCCTTGAATTGTATTCCCGTGGGGTTGGAAAGGGCTTTCCGCGCTTGCGCTTCCTCGTCAGTGTCTGGATTTATTGTCGGGAAATACGAGTCATCTGCGAGATTTCATGAAGCGTACGTTTCGACGGATAGGGACCCCAGCAGCTGCTCGCTCTGATTTCCTAGCAGCCGCACCCTCGGAAGTATTGATATCGGAATTAGACAATCACTACTGGAACGTCTCATCAACGATCCGATTTTCTCGGAGACTTATTTAACGCGATCCCATTTAACCCTTTGCGGACGGGAATTATGTTTCGCGTACTTATCGACGGTTCGAATGTACAATTTTCCTTGGGAAATGAAATGGTGTACTGAAAGCTACGACATCTTTGCAAGATATATTACTTTATGTTTAGCACAACCATCCGCATTTTCGAACCGTAAGCAAGGCGATTGGGCCTCTTACGATGCCCCATCTGCCCTGCACGTTTTTCAAAATAACAAATACTAATAGCACCGAATTACCCGTAGTAGCAATATTCCCGCGAAGCCGTTACTCTTCGTCAAAACCTTTAGCATTTTATTGACCCATTGTCCACATTTGGTGACCAGAAGTCGAGCCATCGTCGAGTTCTTTCTTTCCGTTTTCTTTGTTCCGAGTCAAGGCGCTTCTCTGGTTTATGACCTGCTACGGTTCTGCCTTTGGGAAACGCGGATTCCTCGCGTGCGTCACTCGTGGGTACAAGTGTACCTACGAGGGACTCCTGGGTTGGAGGCGGCCCTTTTTTCCCTTTCCATTCCATTTTTTTGTTGACCAATTATCTAAGACAGCCATGCTCCTTACCAATTCTCGGAAAATGGCAGACAACGAATCCGCTTGTCCCACAGAAAAACTCACGCCCACACCGAGTTTACCTTTTCACGCCATCCATCATCACCAGACACTTCTTTATCAAACACAGTCCGGGAAACTTTGTCGACAGTATCCAATCAGTATAGTTAAAACTCTTGTAACCAAAGTTATTTTATTTTTAAAATATAGTTTTAATTGTTCGTTAAATAGTGCCTAATTTATTATATTCCTACCACCTCTATCACCTTAAGTGGTTATAGGGAATCGCGTACCACGTTGTCGCATTCGAATCGGGGATTTACAACCCTCGTAGACCAATCCGGTCTCTACGCGAGTTCGTGATAAAACAATGAAGGAGCAAGTGTTGTGTTTGATAAAAATTTGTTTGGCGTTTTTTGAGAGTAATAATTTTTTAAAAAGTGATTTTTAGTCACGGAGTAGCAATTTTACTTAGGCGACTGTCTGCAGACACGCGTCCGCAAAGAGTTAATTGGTCCTCCGAGAACGTTTGAACAACCGCTGATTATATTTGTTCATTTGTAACTGTACTGACTTTGTAAATAAAATTGAAATCGATGTTGTAGTAATAATACAGTAGCACCATAACACCACAATCGATGGTGTCTATAACACGATGGAATGATAAATTAATTTCCTCTTTAACGTGGAATTAACGTGTAAAGGGGAGATTATTTGGGAGTCGGGACTGTTGTTATGAAACGTGTTGATCGTCATGCGAATTCGCAATTATTTATTCTCAATGTTAAACACGGTACTCGTACGGAAACCGACTGTTTCGTAAACGTGCTCGATAAATAGAAATATTCGGTTGTGTTTCCGTTTGTATTTATCGACAACTTTTATTTTGCAGGATTTTGTTTCCTGGGGTTTACTATGCATAAAGTATCGGTCTGGTTATAACTATGACGTCCGAGGAGGCGAAAAAGGAATTGTAAAAGTATTTCAATTGAGTTTCCGTTGGTTATTGGAAATTATGCTATTCTGCGACCGTTGTATAATCTGGCAAAACAGAGTGAATATTCCTCTCTCTCTCTTCTTCCGCTCGAATATTCTCCCCCCTTCTATCTCTCTCTCCCTCTCTCTCGCTCGGTCTCTCTTTATTGGCCATGCTCGCATTTCCTCTCCCTATCGACTGAGTCTTCCCAACCACTATCTATGTACCCTGCTTTGCCAGACAATAGTATAAGCAGTAGAGCGCGACGGCAGCCATGTTGCGAGTTTAGGATTACGTTATGTGAATTCGGAGAAGAGTCGTCGACGGATCGGATATCATTGCGTACAAAGATGTCCCGATTGGCTGACCCTTTTTCTCTCTCGAAATGTAGTGGGTTTTATTAGAACCTTCTACTAGAATCACGTCCTTCTCGAATTGAATCTATTATCCACGTGATTTTTCAACAATACAAGCACTATGGGAAATGAGAAGGAATCCTTCACTTGATATACAGGGTGTTCGGTAACTGGTGGTACAAGCGAAAAGGGGGTGAACCAGTTCCAGTTAAAATCCACGGTCTACTCGTCACAGAAGAATCAAGTGAGTGGGCCATTCAATATGTCATTCTACAATTGAATCTATTATCCACGTGATTTTTCAACAATACAGGCACTATGGGAAATGAGAAGGAATCCTTCACTTGATATACAGGGTGTTCGGTAAATGGTGGTGCAAGCGAAAAGGGGGTGATCCAATTCCAGTTAAAATCCACGGTCTACTCGTCACAGAAGCATCGAGTGAGTGGGCCATTCAATATGTCATTCTAGAATTGAATCTATTATGAACGTGATTTTTCAACAATACAGGCACTATGGGAAATGAGAAGGAATCCTTCACTTGATATACAGGGTGTTCGGTAAATGGTGGTGCAAGCGAAAAGGGGGTGAACCAGTTCCAGTTAAAATCCACGGTCTACTCGTCACAGAAGCATCGTGTGAGTGGGCCATTCAATATGTCATTCTAGAATTGAATCTATTATCCACGTGATTTTTCAACAATACAGGCACTATGGGAAATGAGAAGGAATCCTGCACTTGATATCCAGGGTGTTCGGTAACTGGTGGTACAAGCGAAAAGGGGGTGAACCAGTTCCAGTTAAAATCCACTGTCTACTCGTCACAGAAGAATCAAGTGAGTGGGCCATACAATATGTCATTCTAGAAGTAGTATAAGGACAGCCTTTTGTGGCGGCTACTTCCTATGCTCGTCAACAGAGGGACAGTACGACAACACCTTTCCCGCTACTATAACCAGCGCAACGAGAGTTGGCACAGAGAAACTTGTGTGTTAGATATTAGTAATCGCGACTCTGCTCTTTCACGGTTCTGGGGTAAGTGATGAGCGGTCTAACACAGTCCTCTTACCAGAAAGCACCCCCGTGCCTTCCCCACTCCGTGGCCAGCTCCTTCAAGGCACAGTCCCAATCCTTGTGCAACGCACTCGTCGCTATATCGATCTATCTCTCTCTCTCTTTCTCATAAAGTCCTAATACCGTCCTAAACTGTCCTTACGACATCCCGCGTCTAAGGCAGGGCCTGCTAGTTAGCCTTACTGATGAGTCCTCTAGCGGGCCTAGGACGAAACGCTTCCTTCTCCTTTTTCCATTTTTTCATACTCCGAAAAGTCGCCGCCAAACTTTCATCGGACAAATGAAAGAAGACTCACCTGTGATTGAATAAATTTGTACAGAAAAATCTTACAATGTCGTTTGTAGTACAGTCATACTATCGCCTGGGAAGTAGAATAGGTCTGCCGTTGGTCAAACCAAAAAATTATTTATGAGGAGGTTATGACAGGATTAAAAGAATGGGATGACCTATGGTCAGCCAGATGAGCAAAGAATATTTTAGATGCAGAGAATAATTTTCCGATGCTGTCCGAGTCCAGTAATTTTTCGTACAAGAGGTATAAAACGGTATAAATGGTGCTCCGTGGCGACGTTTACGAAGCAAAGAGAAGCCAGCAGTTCAGCAGCGATCCCAGCAGCAGGGCGAATATAATATCTGTTTAGAAAGTCCACATTCGCTCGCGGAAGTGTTAAGAGAAACCAAATTCACAACATACTGAGGCGAGTTTCACCGGGAGCACGCAAATTGGTAGCCGTATTCCACTCCTTTAGCGGAATTTCATTCGGGAACGTACGACAAGGCTATTACACGCAGCCAGGGATTGTTAATTATAACGACACCAAGCCGAAGATCCGGGCGTATTATCGTCGAAATTCCAGCCTCGTGTCGGAAGCCTCGTCGTCGTCGTTTCTTCCACCCCTCCCCACCCCTCCAGCTCGCGCATCGCTCCGGAGTACGTGTAAATGGGTATTGTCGAAGGCGAACACCGACAACGGCCAATCTCTTCTCATTTGCATTCACGAATCGATCTATCATCATCTGTTACGGCAGCAATCACTCGCGGTTGCAATTTCTGCCCCGTGCGTTTCGTACGCAAGTTCGCCTTAATGCCGCTGCACACACAGAGAGAAGACGCGGCGTTGTCGCGAACCTAAAGTTTCCGCCCGGGAACCTGGCCTAGCATAATCAAGAATGCTCGCGTGAACGAACAGCCTCCCACGTTAATTCGACGAGCCAAGGCCTTTACCAGAAGAACGATCATTCTCTGTGGAATTAATTGCTGGCGAACTCCCTCAGGGCTGTCCGCAAAATGCTCGCCCCTGCGGGCGACATACAACACTATAATTCAACGTACACACACTGTTGTTTAATATTATAACAGCATGCTACAATGCAAATGCAATTATACGCGTCACTATTTAGAGAGACATTGTTCATTTGTCCGAACAATAGGGCAGCAGATCTTTATGCAATATAAAAATTGTTTGCATCGACTGCAACGTACAACAACGAAACAAAAATTTCTATCACACTTTAATCATTTTCAGAAGCCGCACTAAGGATTGTAGATCCTTGATAAGAGGACTTTTGTGACTGTAGATCCTGGAGATCACTACGTATTTCTACGGAGGTAGGGATTTTTTAATCGAGTATAGTTGATTGAACCAATTGGACTTGTTATAACTGATGTATATAGAGTGTTTTACTTAAATGTGATCTCCAAAGTGTTAAATTTCACAGTCAACACTGCACTGCTCGAAATACTAGAATATTCTAGAATATACTAGAATATACTAGAATATACTAGAATATAGTAGAATATACTAGAATATACTAGAATCTACTAGAATATACTAGAATATAATAGAATATACTAGAATATATTAGAATATACAAGAATATACTGGAATATACAAGAATATACTGGAATATACTAAAATATACTGGAATATACTAAAATATACAGGAATATACTAGAATACACTAGAATATACGAGAATATACGAGAATATAATAGAATATACTAAAATATACTAGAATATAATAGAATATACTAGAATATAATAGAATATACAAGAATATACTAGAATATACTAAAATATACTGGAATATACTAAAATATACAGGAATATACTAGAATATACTAGAATATACTAGAATATACTAGAATATACTAGAATATAATAGAATATACTAAAATATACTTAAATATACTAGAATATAATACAATATACTAAAATATACTAGAATATAATAGAATATACTAGAATGTAATAGAATGTACAAGAATATACTGGAATATACTAAAATATACTGGAATATATTAAAATATTCAGGAATATACTAGAATATATTGGAATATACTAGAATATAATAGATTATACAAGAATATATTGGAATATACTAGAATATACTAGAATATACTAGAATATACTAAAATATATTAAAATATACTAGAATATAATAGAATATACAAGAATATACTGGAATATACTAAAATATGCTGGAACATACTAAAATATACTGTAATATACTAAAATATACTGGAATATACGAGAATATACTAGAATATACTAGAATATACTAAGAAATACTAGAATATACTAGAATATACAAGAATATACTAAAATATACTGGAATATACTACAATATACTAGAATATACTAGAATATACTAGAATATACTAGAATATACCAGAATACACTAGAATATACTAGAATATACAAGACTATACTAGAATACCCTAGAATATACAGGAATACACTAGAATATACTAGAGTATAGTATATTCCTCATATAGTATATTCCAAAAATTGGATAACGATCGAGAGCTAGTACTGTATTCATCGATCGATCGTCTAACCGAAGAATTTGGCCTAGTCGGTGCAGATTATCGCGCCGGTGTTACTTACAAGCAATCGCTGCCACTATTTGCAACGTTCAACCGGGAATCTTATCCCTATAATAATTAATGATTGAGCTGCCGACAACACGCGGCTCTGCCATCCATTTTTCTTCGTTAGCCCGACGATACTCGAGAACAAGGAAACGGAATTAGGAAGCGAACCTCGGACCAATTTGCTCCGCCTCCTCGGGACTGCGCTACGTTAAGAAATCACCGGCAACAAGATCCGTTCAGATTATTTATCATACTTTTAGGACAACCGAGAGAAACCTGTGTAGCAGGTGATGTAGGTCGCGCGGCTGATCTATTCATTAAGCCACTAACGCTCGAGGAGAATGAATTATTCTGAGTTCGGTGGGAGTTTGAATCCGCGCGGAATCCAGCTAGGGCTGCGCGGAACGGTTAACTCGAAAACACATTCCACTCACGGTAATGCTTCCCGGCCTCCAACACTAGCCATATTTCTACCAACTTCGGAAGGGACGCGTACATCTTGGAATCTTGCGCTCGCGCGAATTATTCCGCGTTGCGAACACCGACGTAAACTTTCCGGAAAGAAGATCCTAACTTCTTCAGCTATTCTCAATTTCTCTCGTCCCTCCTATTCGTTCGCGTGAGCTCGAATAGTCGGACGTGTCGAAGAACTAACTGCAAACTGGTCAGTCGAGTTTCAGCATCTTTCAATCGGCCATGAGTTTCCGTAGTCGAAAGATGCTCAAGATTGTTAAGACGTTCATAGTTTCGCGGAAATGGGCACGCGGTCGCATCATCAGCGCCACCTGCTTCTGCTTCATATAGATATTATAGATATATTGCTTGCACTGAGTTGTTGTTTTGTTTCCCAGAAACGGATATCTTTACGAAGATATATTACTTTATTTCAGTACGACTATCCGCATTTGTGAACCGTAAGCAACACGATTGGGCTCTTTCAAAATAACAGATCCTAATAGCACCGAATTACCCGAATTACTCTTTGTCAAAACATTTAGCATTTTATTGACCCATTTTCCACATTTGGTAACCAGAAGTCGAGCCATCGTCGAGTCCTTTCTTTCCGCTTTCTTTGTTCGAGTCAAGGCGCTTTTCTGGTTTATTGCCTGCTACGGCACCGCCTTTGGAACACGCGGATTCCCCGCGTGCGTCACTCGAGGTTACAAGCGTACCTGCGAGTGACTCCCGGTTTGGGGGCGGTCGTTTACTCTTTCCATTCCATTTTTTTTGACCAATTATCTACGACGACCGTGCCCCTTACCAATTCCCGGAAAATGGCAGTCAACGAATCCGCTTGCCCCACAGTAAAACTCACGCCCACACCGAGTTTACATTTTTTACGCCATCCATCATCAACTTCAGTTATCCATCAAACACAGTCCGGAGAACTTTGTCGACAGTATCCAATAATAGTTAAAACTCTTGTAACTAAAGTTATTTTATTTTTAAAATATGGTTTTAATTGTTCGTTAAATAGTGCATCATTTTATTAGTTCCACACCAGCTCTATCACCTTAAGTGATCATAGGGCATCGCGTACCATGTTGTCGTATTCGATCGGGGATTTACAACCCTCGTAGATTAATCCGGTCTCAACGCGAGTTCGTGATAAAACAGTTGCTGCACTTTTGTAAAATTGTCCAATGATCCCTTTATATTAAAATAATGTTTATCAATTTATCAATATTCTCATCAAAGATGACTCAAGTACTTCAGGTATAAACGAGCTGCTGATCTTCATGATAAATGAAAATTGTCTTCGTTCATTTTCTGAAACAGGAGTCAAATAAAAATTTCATTTCTCTCTGAACAAATGACTCTTACAATTAATAAAAATATGCTCGAGTCCTAAATTGAATATTCTCAGTACCAAAAGTCTTTGAGTCAGTACAAAAACATTTTTCTCCAATTTTATCTTTTGTAAAATAGCCTATAAAAATAAAATGTTGTGTAAACAATCTACAGGTTAGTTGCAATTAAAGCGCCGTAATACTTCTTTAAAAAGTGCGGTAGTCTTGCAAAAATTTCAAATAACGTCTTTCATGTAGCGAGTGCTATCGAGCCGCGGAGAATCCACAGAGTCAGATCGCGGCGATGCGATAATCAGCACGAATCATTCATCAGGATGGCGGAACGTGCAATCGGGCCTTTGTAATATGAGTATTTCACCGCGGAAGGGTTGCTATCGAGTCGCGGCTCGGTTAGATAAAAGGAAGAAAGGCTTGGACGAAGACTATGACGCGGGGGTAGGTGGAGAGGCGAGAAGAAGCGAGATTAAAAGGCAGATAAATCGTCGTGCAAGAGATGGATGGATGTAGAAAGGGGTGGGGGGACGACAGGAAGGAGCTGACTGTTGAAAAAGGTAAAACTGGAGAACACGAATTAAAGAAGGAAACGAGGAGTGGGTGGACAGGCGGAAGAGCCCCAACGAAAAGGAAGCAAAAGAAACGATGGAAAATAGAGCGAGAAGGAGGCCGAGGAATCAGGCTACTTAGCGTATGCAATGGCAAGCTTTTATCGGCGATCGCTGCCAGCAATTTCCGCCCTTATCGCCAATCAAACTGCAAGAACCGACCGGTGAGAGTCCCGACCCGCCTCGGGAGCCGAAACGTATCCTAATAGAACGTCCGTCGATGCACTCGCTTTGCAGCCCGGAAAGGGAAGAAAAGTTACAGCGCCGACACGATCCACACTTTCTCACGAAAGTCGTCACGCTAACAACGTACGCCAGACGCGTACCGTCTCCGGAAAAATTGAATTATTGGAAAACGTGCCGACAACTTCCATGGAGAACCTGCAGAGCCCCATGGAAGTTATGTCACCGAATAACTGCGGGAATTAATCGCCGACGGGCTCTGAATCGCTGTGACAATTAGCTCGCGAAAGTGTTGGATGATTTGTCAAATCAATTCGAGTCGGGCTGATTAATTCTGGATTCGTCGACTATAGCTTTTGAACGAGGATAAATATGGTTATTTAGAAAGAATTTGCTTGTATTAATTTTCACAATTCTGTTATAGTCTGTATTGATTTTTATTGTGACTTTGTTTCCTTTCAATTTCACCTTTTGTACAGAAAGTTTGTTAGACTACACTGATTTCCACGGTACTCTTAAAACAAACGAGACTTCTTAAAGACAAGTTACATAGCTAGGTTCTTTAGGAAGAAATACATAAGCTTGTGAAGCGAAAGATTTCTTTCACTTCGAAATTGTAACTCAGTTTCCTTTCATTTCCACCTTTTGTACAGAAAGTTTGATAGACTGCAATGATTCTTACTGTACTCTTCGAACGACCGAGTTTTCCTGAAGAAAATGTATGTGTGCAGTTTCTTTAGGAAGTAATGCATAAGTTTGAAGAGTGAAAGAGTTCTTTTGCTTGGAAATGTAACTTAGTTCTCCCTAATTTTCACCTTTTATGCAGAAAGTTGGATAGACTGCGCTTGATTTTTACTGTACTCTGGAAACAACTGAGGTTTTCTGAAGAACATGTCTATAGTTGTGTTCTTTAGGAAAAAATAGGTAAGTTTGAGCGTTAAAAGATTGTAAAAGACCGTAGACAAGAATATAGAATGTAGAACATAGTTAAAATTACATGTTCTTTCCTGTCAAGCTCCTATACCGTGTTCTCTATTTCTGAAGTATTCATTGCTCACCTGGCCGACCATAGGTAGACCTATTCTACTGTATTGATCATTACGAGCTCACAAACTGCTTCTTCTACCCTTCTCTGACAAAGGCTTGTAGCAATTCTACTTTCCTCACGATACACTATTAATATTCCGTTTTTTGTCTTACCAAAGGCAAACCTATTCCACTTGTCTGGTAATTGAATATTTCCATACCTCCCAACCTATCAGTCTACTGGCCTAGTATAGCATACTCTTCCTATTTTAATTTATGTTCCTCTCGAATTCAGTTTATATAGATCAATTATCTCTTGATGTACAAAATGATGAACTAGAAAGCACTGAATTAAGTGTATAGATACTAAAAAGGGAGTACATGGAAGGTTCCCAGGAAAATTTACATAAAAATTCAACAGAATCATTTTTGTTAACTACTATCACAAAATATTTTCCACGCCCCGTATTGTCTACCCTTCTCTGACAAACGTTTGTACCAATTCTACTTTCCTCACGTACAGTATTAATATTCCGTTTGTTGCGTTACCAAAGGCAAACCTAATCCACTTGTCTGGTCATTGAATGTTTCCATATCTCCCAACCTATCAATCTATTGGCATAATATAGCATACTCTTCCTATTTTAATTTATGTTCCTCTCGAATTTGACTGGTCACTGAATGTTTCCATATCTCCCAACCTATCAATCTACTGGCCTAGTATAGCATACTCTTCCTATTTTAATTTATGTTCCTCTCGAATTCTATTTACCTGGAACAATTATCTCTTGATGCACGAAATGATGAACTAGAAAGCACTGAATTAAGTGTATAGATACTAAAAAGGGAGTACATGGAAGGTTCCCAGGAAAATTTACATAAAAATTGAACAGAATCATTTTTGTTAACTACTACCACAAAATATTTTCCACGCCCCGTATTGTCTACCCTTCCCTGACAAACGTTTGTACCTATTCTACTTTCCTCACGATACACTGTTAATATTCCGATTGTTGTCTTACCAAAGGCAACCCCATTCCACTTATCTGGTCATTGAATATTTCCATATCTCCCAACCTATCAATCTACTCACCTAGTATAGCATATTCTTCCTATTTTAATTTATGTTCCTCTCGAATTCTATTTACCTAGAATCGTTTTTGTTAACCAATATCACAAAATGTTGCCCACGCCCCGTATTTTTTACCTGTTCCTATATCTCACAACTTCGTTACTTTTTCGATCTAGCGTTCCTTAAAAAAAAAAAAGAAAAATTAACGGAAAGATTGCATCCGCTCGATTACTCCGGCGCCCGGTGTAATTACTTTTTTAAATCGTTTAGGATCATGAGGTTTAAGCGGGAATGCAATTTTCCCGAGCGACACTCGTCAGGGTCGGCATTTCGAGGCACAAAGACGGTCCCGAACGATAATCGATTTGAAGTTCGACAGAGGCGTCGACGTAAACCTTCGGAGGATTGTAATTCCGGGAGCCGCCCATCCACGCCGCTTCAATTGCGACGGCACGAAGTTCGCGTGCACGGCCATTTGCGAGATTGCCGGCGAGAATTTCTCTCCTCTCTCCTCTCCCTCTCTCTCTCTCTCTCTCTCTCTCTCTCCCTCTTTTCCGAGGGATGCGTCGCGGACAAACTCTGTCTCGCGCGAACGCAAGCGCTCTCCGAGTTTTCTTCTCTGTGTACTTAGGCAAAAGGTTAGGGCGACTGCACGAACAATGGATTTTTCCAGCTGCATTATTCATTCTTCGCCTTTCCCCGGTGTCTTAGCCGCGTCGCTCGAGCGTACCTGAATTTTCGTGGCAATCCCGAGCAAGCTTCGCCGTTGATCGAGCCTCCTTTGTGTCGCCGACGTGTTTAGTACCTGGTTTTTCACACGGATTCGCTCGGCGAACACGCGGAACTACACTCGAGAGACGACCGCGCAATCGTATTCCGCGTTTCGTCGGGATTTCGGCCGATTTCCCACGGAAAACTTTCTCCATACGCTCTCCTGCGAAATATCTTCTGCTCGGGAAACCGTTTACTAAGTTCCCGATCGATCATCTTTATGAGAAATCAACGTAGACATTGATCCTTCGATTATTTTTAGAAGAAATCAGCTGAGCATCACTGATTCTATTATCCTCGTGATAAACTCAAGGAACAGCCACTGAATCAATTATTGTCGTGATAGGAAATAGTTATTGATCTCATCATTATTCTGAAACATCAACAGGATAACCATTTACTTGATAAAAATCATCAAAAAATATGAGGATAGTTGTTGATTTAATTTTCCGTCAAAAGTGCAACAGAATTAAGGTGCCACTATATGTCTCAGATTATACGTTATTGATAATCAATATTGTCCATCTCCACGAAAAATTAATCGACAAAGATTTAACCGAGTTCATCTGAAATTGTGAAATTTCTACTTTCATTCAATCAAACCGTTCGTTTTTTAAACTTTCTGTTTTCCGAATAAAAGAACGAGTAGGATGAGGTACATTAGCTGATTTTCGTAAATTTTTGTTCCAGACGTGAACCTTCAAAAGCTTAACTCCGTGGCAAAAAAAATTGTATAAAAGCGAAGTCTGTACTTTCATTCCCCGAAATTGAATTTTTTTTATAAACAGCATGCTACTATATAATGGTAGGAAAGTAGAACATGCTCTTTTCGTGGAGCATTTTCATTCCCAACTTGAATGTTGAACCTTGCATAACTCCATGAAAAAAAAATCGTTGAACAATGTGGTTGGGCTCATTTTAAAAGTTGAAGCCTCTAATTTCATCTTTCTAACCCGTTCTTTATAAATATTTTTCCACTCGAAAATATTTCCATTAAGAAGCGGCTGAGAAAATAAAGACTCCACTTTTTCCCGAAAAATGTTTGCATCAAATTTGAACGTCTCTACGAACTCGAAAAATTTTTTCTGCCAACCATAAATGACAGGAGCTTAGAGAATAAAGTCTCCCCTTTATAACAAGCCCTTAAAAATTGACGTACGATTTTTTCCCACCATTTTACACAACCATCAACGAAAAACAAGATTCGTCGATGAAAAAGAAATTGTGATTTATGGCGGAATCGAATTAAATGTTCAATTAGAGTTAAATTGAATGGAACACGGTTTAAGATTGTGGACGTTGGATTGCGACACGAACAATGAATCACACCATCGTGTAGTCGTCCACGTCGCAAGTAACGCCGGGAGATTTGCAATATATGGGTGCTCACCGGGACTCGGCGATTAAACGTCCATCGTTGGACGATTATTTTCACTCATTTCCATACAAATCGCTCCCGTTCCGTATTTCATTTTCCATTGGCGAATCTAAACTGAGCGTTCAAGGGGAAAATCGATGTTCGAAATTATTTGAAAGCATTTCCCCGACCACCGTCGCCGCGCTATGTCAGCGAGCACGGTGTACGAAAAATTTGTTTCGCGTTTCCCCATTATTCTGTGAACGGTTCGTTGAATTAGCTAGAATTGTATATTTCGCGCTGTCGGGATTTTAGCAGCCTCGTAATAACGAGTACAATATTCGTCAAAAGTACGAACATGGTCTTTGTGATCATTCGCAAAGTAGATAAAGCTACAATTTCATAAATTCCCACGGGAAGCATTTTCAATTCACTGCAACAAAACTCTTTAAAATGACAGCAATGAGCCTTAACCCTCAAATCCAAAAATTCCGTAAAAATGTTCTGAGATACTTGGAAGTATACAGGGTGAGTCCGAAGAAACAGAACACCTAAATATCTCCGTTACTTTTCGTTGTACAAAAAATCTTCTTAGGACAAAGTTACACTGTTTGAAGGGTCACATGTAATGGTGTAAGGGAAAAAATTTTCAAGGTCATTTTTTTTTAAGAGATTTCAAGGTCATCGATGTTTTTTTTTAAATGGAATGATATATCTTCGTTAACGTAATGTTGTAGCTGACAAAATAACGAATTCATCCATGTAACACAAAAATGACTTACAAATGACCTTCAACCCAGAAAAATGGAATAAATAAAATTCAACGTGTAAGATTCAAATACTCGATGAACAAAAATTTCACCCCTTTCACCTATGAATTCACCAATAACTTCATGGTAGAGACTTTGTAAATCGTGTAAACTTTTGCCAGTGGGGATTGAGACAATTGATAAACGATATAGCAGCTCAAGGGAATAGTTTTGAACATTTTGCGTAAAAGAAATAAAGCAAATGAATCTTACACGTTAAATTTTATTTATTCTATTTTTCTGGGTTGAAGGTCATTTGTAGGTCATATTTTGTTACATGGATGAATTCGTAATTTTGTCAGCTACAACATTACGTTAACGAAGATATATCATTCCATTTAAAAAAACATCGATGACCTTGAAATCTCATTAAAAAATGACCTTGAAAATTTTTTCCCTTACGTCGTTATATGTGGCCCTTCAAACAGTGTAACTTTGTCCTAAGAAGTTTTTTTGTACAACGAAAAGTAACGGAGATATTTAGGTGTTCTGTTTCTTCGGACTCACCCCGTATAGTTTTTGGCTACAAAATCTAAATATTCCAAAAAAGCTAAAGAATACTTGGCGTTTTGCAATTATCTTGTAATACATCAGCGATAGACAGTATACGGAAAATTCTTCTGGGTTCACGGACGACCCCACGGTACCATTTCCAGGCTCACTTTCACAAAACAACGTTGCACCGGTGAAATGAAAGAGAGGAGAATTAGCAGGCAGAACGCCGGGAAAAATTTCCAAGGAGTGGAGAATGGTGAAATAATCTCATTCCAGGAGAGGTAACTCTTTATTCGCGACGCGGCCCTCGCGAAAATAGAATTGAGTGCTCGAAAGGAAAAAGTTTACAGCACGCGACCACGTTACACGTCCCTTAACTCGCCAGGAAACAGTGTTTTTATTTCGCGAGTTCGACCGGGGCGAAGTTCCTTAACTCAGCTGGCGTGCTTAGTCAAGATACAGACGAGTTCTGTAACACTTCTTGCACGTAATAACAAAGTTTTGTTGGGCACACGCCGCGTGGATAAACGCTGTCCAAGTATTAAAGGAGGCCCAACCGCTCGCAAAAGGAATACAATTCGCGGTTTGATGTTTGTCACTGGGAAACCGGAAGTGGACAGCCAACATTCTCTTTTCCTCACTGTGTCCCTCTCCCTCGCTCCTCTTTCCGTTTTCTGACGTCGTAGTCCCACCGCGAAGTAGCTGTTACCGCAACGGGGTAACGGAACCAACTTTCCCACGAAGGAAACCATTAAATAAGCGTAATGAAATCATGAAGATTCCCTGGGAATATACCTCCGTTTCTCTTTCCGTTTAATTTAGTTTCCCCGCCGGAGAATTGTTCATTTCACGCCGACCGATTTATTCTCTTCCCGCTGAAAATTAATTAGTAGTTTCGAAAATGATTAATTTCACCTTAAGACGCTCTGATGGACACCAAGATGGCGGAACGTGTGCGAGGATACGTATAGTTTTTGGATTAAAAAGTAAAGGAGTTACTTTGAATAGATTGTAAACCCGTGGGGTTTTTTCAAGGTTTCAGGGCTTAAATTAAAGCTAGAGGATCGCACTTAATGACAAAATTGTTCAGGTTTACAGGAAAATTCGAGGTCCTGTCTGGGAATTCATAAATCCCTATCCATAGCTCGGACAAATATTGGATTTTGAAGAGGTTCTATCAAACCGATTGTAGAATTTGTTCCCGTTGGATTTTTGTCATGTTAAAGGGCTTAAATTAA
Source organism: Sphecodes monilicornis (assembly GCA_913789915.3). NCBI lineage: Eukaryota > Metazoa > Arthropoda > Insecta > Hymenoptera > Halictidae > Sphecodes > Sphecodes monilicornis. The sequence continues at coordinate 17,812,218 of OU565295.1, forward strand.
AGCTAGAAGATCGCACTTCATGACAAAATTATTCAGGTTTACAGGAAAATTCGAGGTCCTGTCTCGGAATTCATAAATCCCTATCCATAGCTCGGACGAATATTGGATTTTGAAGAGGTTCTATCAAATCGATTGTAGAATTTGTTCCCGTTCTATTTTTTTAATGTTAGAGGGATTAAATTAAAGCTAGAAGATCGCACTTCATGACAAAATTATTCAGGTTTACAGGAAAATTCGAGGTCCTGTCACAGAATTGATAAATCCCTATCCATAGCTCGGACAAATATTGGATTTTCAATAGGTTCTATCCAATCGATTCTATAATCTGTTCCCGTGGGATTTATTTAATGTTAGAGGGCTTAAATCAAAGCTAGGAGATCGCACTTCATGCCAAAATTATTTAGGTTTACAGGAAAATTCGAGGTCCTGTGACACAATTGATAAATCCCTATCCAAAACTCGGACTAATGTAATTGGATTTTGAATCGGTTCTATCAAATCGATTGTAAAACCTGTTCCCGTTGGATTTTTGTAATGTTAGAGGGCTCAAATTAAACCTAGAAGATCGCACTTCATGACAAAATTATTTAGGTTTATAGAAAAATTCTATGTCCTGTCACACAATTGAAAGGCATGATGCATATCACGGACAAAAATAATTGGATTTTGGGGGGATGCTTCGAATGGATTTAAAGAATTGTTCTTCCACAGGAATTTATTGGAATGGATCCCTTTGTTCACATTTGATAAAAAAAACACGGGTCGAAAAAATCGACAAAAGGAAGGCAGCGCAGCTATTATTTCGGAACGGGATGTTCTTTATCGGTTAATGCGAATTCATACGGGCGAACTAATCAGCATCGTGTTTTCATGTCCGACTCCATGCAAATCCCATGAAAAACCGGTGCTCGTCTGGCGCATTTGTTTCGTACACACGGAGAGGGGCTGGTACATTCTGCGATTGTGCTGGCTGTACGCGTTCCAGCGTGTTCATGAAAATCCCGAACAGTCGTGTTAATATAAACAGGACTCTCGATCGCGAAACGGCCATTGTATGAACGCGACTGTTTCCCAGGTACACGATCCCGACTGCCCCATTTGTGATACCGATTCCCGGCGCTGTATTTATGAAATACTTCAACGCGAGCAAACTGACTTGTTCACGCGAGAGCCCGGTTCACAGGGGAATTGATCACCGATGGCAAATACCTTTTATTCGAGTTCTCTAATTCGTCACCGATTCGCACACAGGATCGGCCATACTTCATAATAATCTTCTGCTACCGTGTCCTCAATTATATCATTTATTCTACCAACGATACTTCCTCGATTCACACTCTGCAAAATAAATTTTTATTTTATTTTTAGATTTGGTCTACCACGTTTTATATTTGCTTCATCATTATTTCCGACACTTTGATTTAGTCTGTTTTATTTTGCATTATTCTACTTCGTTATCCGTCATCTTTATAGTACTTCATTTCACTTTTTTCATGCTCTACTACACCGTGGTTTACTATATCATACTTTACTGTAGTATACTTTGTTATATTTTACTTCATTAGTCTACTTTAATTTACTACACTTTACTTTACTTCGTTATACTCACGCTCTGCTTTACCAGTTCATACATCACTTCGTTATACTGTGTCTTGTTAGGCGTCTCCGTACCTTTTGATTAGGTGAAGGTGAATAAAACAAGTTGATGAATCTTTTTAAAAATAAATAGATTGTTTCCAAAAATCGTATAATACAGGGTGGAGCAATAATTAGTAGCATCTCAGATATTTTCGAAACTATCAGTTTCACAGAAATATTTGCTGAAATAAAATTGCACAGTACGAAGGGGACCATCCGGTGGCGATAATAGTCTTTTTGCAGGTGGAGGTATTTCAGACATTTGAAGGTCACCTCCATTTTTTTAAACGGATCGGTATGTTTTTGCTTCCGTATCATTATAGAGGATCTTAAAACGAGTTCAACGACCTATTACATAAGGTCATTGAATGTCATAGTTCACTTTTACAAACACTTAAACTACCGGTTTGCCTAAGTTTATCACATACATTTTTAAATGTTTGACGCGAAGGCTGAGACCGATGTGGATATCGTTCAGCATAAAAGTTCTTCGCCCTTACAGAATTTTGTTGGCATTCGCCATAAATAAGAAGCATATCATCTTGCTCTTCAAACGGATACATCGTGCCGGATTGACCGATTTATCGATACTAATCTTATCATGTTTATCTTATCCTGCAAATTTATTAAAGTGTCCCTCAAGCAGTGTTTATTCTCAATGAAATAAACGGTGAGCATTACGTCTTCCTCTACTGTTTACAATACGTATGCTTCATTTACTACCAAAACTGTAATTATTCTCGCCTTTCTCTACTTTCTATGATCTTCAATGACCTTATGTAATAGGTCGTTGCACTCATTTTAAGATCGTCTATAATGATACGGAAGCAAAAACATACCGATCCATTTATAAAAATGGAGGTGACCTTCAAATGTCCGAAGTACCTCCACCTGCAAAAAAACTATTATCGCCGCCGGATGGCACCCTTCGTACTGTGCAATTTTATTTCAGCAAATATGTCTGTGAAACTTATAGTTTCGAAGATATCTGAGGTGCTAATAGTTATTGCCCCACCCTGTATAAGAACAATGTTTTCAGCAAGAAAAATTCGTGCAATGTTTCGAGCTTCTCTGAATTCTCCTGCCTTTATTAATTTATTCAAATTTATCTTCGGTGTTCTTGATGTTCCTGGAATCGCGTATTATCATTGTAGAGATTGCAGGGATTGTAGGGCAACAGCGGTAAATACACTGGATGGTTCCATCGTGGTCCCTCACTGTCAAACAGTTTTACAACGAAGACACCCGATCGACACTCCCAATCTCAAAGTGCATGGTCCCTCGGTGTGCACTCAGTCGCGATAAGGTCGTAAGCAACGGGAGCAGAGGGATGGCGGCGGGTTTAATTTTAACGAACGTGTAATCGCATCTTATGACAGGCCATTCGGCGGAATAGAAGGCCCGACAAGAGCAGCTTAATTACCGGAGCACGGTCTTATCGGCGTATCTTTAAACAGAACCGACAGGTGTCAAGAGTAATATCTAGAGATTAAACCGAAATTTAAACGCAACTTCGGTAAACGGGACTGTCTTCGTGGCTCGGTTGATAGTGCTTTAGGTTGATAGCCAGGGTCTAATTAACACAATCTGTTAGCCGAACCTGCTTGTCGTCGATCGTTCAAAAAATGTACATTAACATTTAATGAACAGAAGTTGATCCATTAACGTATGTGCAAAGACGTCTCGGATTTTTCATGTGTTTTTCTGATGACGTTTTGAACAAAATAAACACATTTTCTTTTTTGAAGAAAAATAAACAGCTGATGTTTATGCGAAACGAGTATCATATTAATTGCAAAATACATAAGCTACATATATATTTATTTCTTTTCTTAATGATTTTAATAGGTTGCAAATAATACAACAGCATTTTTAAATGGTTTAAATATTTTCAGTATTTTGTGTTCGACCAGTTCAGACTTGTTATAAATGCATGATATCCAATGACAGGTCTATCGTTGTGGAAAATAAAAATGGTCGAAGTCAATCGTAAGAAACAGAAGTTAAATGACAATACATCTCTTCTTCTAATAACTTCAATGAGCCGGAAATAATACAATGTTCTCAAAATCTTCCTTTCTCTTTTCATTTCTTCCAAAATTGCATAAAATTTATTGTCTTGCTATGAGATGTTAAATCAAAATTCGTCCCACCCAATTTCTTCTTTTTGCGATTAATTCTCTTTATTTTATCTCGATATAATCTCAAGCGTGTCTGTGAGATATAATTGTTTCTTCCATTTCTTTCATTTCTGACCTTGCATGACCTTGAAGTTCATTGTGTAGTAGATGGATGAATTCGTCTTGACACACGCTTTCACACGACATAAAAAAATATATAGCATTCCATTTAAAAAATTGGAGGTCACCTTCGTTTCTATCAAAATAATGTAAATACAACAAAAATGCATATGTCAATTTATTGCTTATAAAAAACAGTACTACTTTTTCCTTTATCATTTACTTCTAATATTTACTATTTACAAAAAAAAATGCTGGCTGGTAATAGCCTGAACACCCTGTATATTTTAGAAATATATTCTTGTATTATAGATGTCGATTGAGAGCTCGATACACTGACGTTTCAAAATGTTTTCAAATTAATCCCCGATTGACTCGCGGTATTCGAAATTCCGCCGATTGGTTCGCAACGTTCGTACGTCGCCCGGTAATCATGAGAAAATTATTTACGCCCCGTAGAAATTCCCGATATCCCGTTTAATTGTCGTTCTCCGGGATCCGCGTCGCAGCCGGAAGAACAGAAAAGCAATTTCGTATTTACCGCGATGGAGTCCGCCCGCCGATGTGTATTCAATTACCCCCCGACGATATATCTGCGATTCGCGATATGATTTCGCGCAAATGGCCCGAACACCGTTACCCCTCACGAATTGCTCCTGCTCTTGTTCAATAAATTAATTGGTAGCCGAATCGAATTGGTCAAATGTTATTCCGAAATCAAAATTTCAGATGCACTCTCGGTCATAAATAGACTGCGGATTTTATGCATATTATGGCAAAAATGAGTAGATGAAACATGATATAGAAGAAGACAAAGGGACTTGAAAATTACTGGTATATTATTATTAATCTATTAAAATGATTGGTAATTATTGCGGAAAGGTCATTATACTCCAATTTTGATGAAATTAAAATATGTTATAGATTTCGTCATTTTAAACAACTTTTTCCTTTTTCAATATAGGGGAACCGCTTTTGGTTTTCGAGATATTTGCAAAAAACTTATTTATTCTACGCTTCGTGTCAACGTAAGGCTGCCCCGGCACGGCGTCTGTTTATTTTCTTTTTGTTAACACGTTGTGGAGATGAGGGAGAAAACAGGGTCTCACTCTGGTCATACATATACAGGGTGTTTCGTCTAAAACAGGACACCTAAATATCTCCTCTATCTCTGAAAATGCAAAAAATGTTTCTAATATCTGTTTTTTTTTAATTGTAATTTTTTAATCGTTTTTTCAAGGTCACTCGTGTTTTTTTACGTATATACACACATTTATTGTTGTTGTATGTTATAGCATACATTATTGTGCATTCATCCATGTTTAGTAGCACGACCTTGAAATGACCGTGAACTTTAAAATTTGCTAATTAATGTAGAACTTACTTTCAGAGACATTTCAGATTTCAGCGGTAACAGAAATTCGACCATGAACTTGAACTTGTACATAAAAAATTGATTATTTTACATTGCTTTATAAAAATAATAAAATTGTATTTACTTAGATCTTCCGCAATTTTTATTGTAATATGTACACAAAAAAATAAATCTATTTAATAATTCCTCACGAATGCCTTCCTTACATTCTTAATAATCGTAAATTAAAAATTTTTGAATCCGTCATTTTGACGGGCCCCGTAAATCTAGTGTTAAGAGTTTGGCCACTGCTAGATTTCTCAGTGTATCGACAAGCGATCCATAATGCGTTATTCAGAACAGGAAAAAGTTCAAATGGTTTTAATTTACGGTGAAGCTCGAGAGTGTCTAAGAGAAGCAATACGAATTTACAAAGACAGATTTCCAGAACGTTCTTGACCATCACGTTCTGCATACTCAAGTATTGTTAAATCATTTTGTGAGACTGGTAGTGTCAACAGAAACATTCGTGTGAGACGTAAGATTGTTACTCATGAAGCAAATGTGAACAATATCATCGCTAAAGTTAATCAAAACTCGCATGTTAGTATAAGGCAACTTGGACGTGAAACCGGTATTGTAGTGACAAGCATATTTCGGATTCTTCATTCACAAAAATTTCACAATACAGTATTAGCAATAGTTTTTTGCAAATATCTGGAAAAGTAAAAGCGACCTCCCTATATTGGAAAAGGAAAAAGTTATTCAAAATGTGTTGCTACATAACATATTTGAATTTCATCAAAATCGGAGTATAGTGACCTTTTCGCAATAATTACCAAATGATTAATGGATGAAACAAATTTTGATTTGGTTCCTGTACCGACGTAATTGATGCGCTACATTTCCATTTTGTATAAAGATCCAGGGTCTAGTCATCAGTAACCCCCGTCGACGATAATGGATTTATAAAAATGATTCGCCGAGAGACGCGAATCGACGCGGAAAATTCGATAAGCAAAATAAATAAAACGCGCAATAAATGTAAAACATTTGTCATCGAGTCGATCGCTCATTGGCACAAGCAATTGATTATTTTTCGAGAGATATGAATAAAATGTAGAATTTCATTTCATCTGTTCCATATTTCTGCAAAATCGAATAGCTCGGAGTTCACCAATATTTTCTATTATTTTTTATTTTATTTGGAAGCTTGCTGTTTAATTTATTCTGACCTACCCCTTCGACAAATCTGTCAAAAATATGAATGTACACAAAATTTTGAAGGAAATGAATTAATATTAAAACATTGATGTTAAAATAACTCGTCTCTTTTAAACGAGGCTAATTAGGAGGATAGCACAGCACAGCGAATTTAATTTTTTTCACAAATCCTTCTGATCCTGAAAGGGTAAATGAACTCAACATTTAACCCTTTGCGGACGCGTGTCTGCTGACAATCGCCCAAGCAATTTTACTGTTCTGCGACTGCGACTAATTTTTAAAGAAATTATTACTTTCAAAAAATATGAAACAAATTTTCACTGAACACAATCAGTTTCCCTTCATTTAATTCATACACTTAACATTCAGTATGCAATTTCGTTTCGCTAGGAAAATTTAACCCACACCCATCAGGAAGTATGCTAAAAATAATTCCCGTCCGCTAGGGGTTAATACTTTCGCGCGATTTTTATTTTATTGCAGACGCAAGTGTTTCAAATTTACGCTCGGAGTTACGTCTTCTGAACACTGTGCATAAAAATCTGCAGCCCGATGATAAATGAATATTAATGGCCACGGAGAAAATTAATGGGAGTTGTTTACGAGTCAGCCGAGCCTGTTATCTCGATCTAAGCTTCGTGGCCCCACAAATTTAACAAATTACCCTAATAAGTAACGCCTCAGATAAATCAGAGATCCCGCCATCCAATTATAGATCGTGTCTCGCGATCCTCCGGTTCTCCAATGATTTCAATACGGTTTCCCCGAAGAACAGGGAAATCTCATCATTGATGTTTCAGCGCTGGTCCACGATTGTTAATAAGCGGAATTCATAGTGAAACTTTCGGTGCACATTGTATCGGATTATCGATCGTGGAGGGGGTAGGTGCGGAGCGGGTGTACGCGTGATGTTTCCGCGTCGTCATTAGCAGTATCGACGTTACTAGTCATCTCCGATAATGTACAATACCGGTGATATCTACACTGACAACCGGAGCTTAGGATTATCTTCGTGTCACGATTAAACCTGTCCCTCACTTCGGGACGTATCCTTTGATAGCCGGAACAACGTGGCGTGGACATCGCGATAGATTTAGGGTTTATCGTTCGTGATAACCGTACTAATTACCAGTTAATTACAAATTCTGACTGACTCGAATATAAAGTGGATCGGAGGCTTAAAAGCTACGAGGGGGCTGTCGGACTCGACTACGTTCAACACCTGGGATTTTCATTGCCGTTTCGCACACCTTCATCTGCAACATTAATTGCTAGAGATCCGATCAAACGTATTTTGGCAAAGCGAACGCGTGCGTTGCTCAGTCCTGCTACTGTGAGAAAGAAAAACAATTTTCAATATTAACATTGTAACCAGTGGTGCGTTGTGACTACTTGGGGCCCTTGGGCAAAGTAGAATTTCGGGGCCCCTAATCCCCCACTACATAACGTTCACCTTGGAAAAAATAAAAGAATTGTAAAAACATCTTCATATTTATTATTGCATAAAAAGTGAAATAAATTTTTCTTCATCCGTGAAAACCTTTTACATAAAAATACAAAATATTTGGCTTCTGTTCGGGGCCCCTAACCCCCCATTAAATAACTTTCACCTTGGAAAAAATAAAACAATTGTAGAAGCATCTACATATTTATTATTGCATAAAAAGTGAAATAAATTCTTCATTCGTGAAAACCTTTTACATAAAAATACAAAATATTTGGTTTGTGTTCGGGGCCCCTGGGCAAAGTAGAACTTCGGTGCCCCTAACCCCCCACTAAATAACGTTCACCTTGGAAAGAATAAAACAATTGTAAAAACATCTACATATTTATTATTGCATAAAAAGTGAAATAAATTCTTCTTTATCCGTGAAAACCTTTTACATAAAAATACAAAATATTTGGTTTGTGTCCGGGGCCCCGGGCATTTGCCCAAGTTGCACATAGGGTAATACGCCACTGATTGTAACTATTTTAATATGATAAGAACAAGTTTATTTTGTTCAGCCCATGAGCCATGAAAAGGGGTGTATGAATGTTTGGAGTTAAAGAAAAATATGATACAGAACTCCGCTCCACACATGACGACAACGAGAAATCTAATACAAAGAGCGGAGTTCTGTATCATAGAAGATGGATCGCAGTTCGAACATCCGATGTAATCTGATTTCTTTTGTGAGAAATGATTTTGCATTAAAATTACGTTTGCACAAAATTTTCGAGTTTGAGGTCATTTCAAGGTCATAGTATAATACACTGTTGAATTCGTCTCGACGTCAGCAAGAATCCTATGACGTCCAAAACATGTGGTGGCATTTAGAAAAGTCAAGGTGACCTTTACTTTTTTATGTAAAGAGCATTGTTCTAGATTTCAGAATATGCAAACATGTAGCTCACCAAGTACTGATGAAATTTTGTTTAAAACATTTTTTAATTGCACTACCGGAAATGCCTAAAAAATGGTGACATAACTTAACGCGTACACCCTGTATATGGATTCATGACAGAATTGAATAAGTAAAGCATAAAATAATAATTTGAATAAACAATAAGATTTCAGACTATGACAATATCTTCAATTCATAGAACTGATTAACGCGTTGATCGCTCACTCAACAATCACAAAAAATCAAAGCAATTTATTTAACCAAACAAAAATTGAGAACTTTTATTTCTAGATATTAATTAATGTTTCAAACCTCTTCCATTTCGCAGATCGTAAACAAATTTCGTACACTCAATCTACTAGCATAAAAATTAATTTTGAATTCTATATAAATAATTTCGTCATCCGGATATGAGTGACATTCCGATGAAAGTGTTAAACGAAGAAAGAGCCGAGGTTGAAGCAGAAAAATTCAATTTCATAAAAAGATCATCTCAAACGAGCTACAAATAATTTCGTTAACTTCCCAGAGGTTGGACGGTTTTCCGGTAGATTTTCCAGAATGATATAAGCTTCGAGAGGTAGAAGATTCACCGCGCGGTAGACGTTTCTCGGAAAATCCGGTAAGCGATTCCCTCTCGGCCGGTGTGAGAATTCAAAGCCACAAAAGTAAATCTCCGCGGATCTACATTGTAGAAGCGAGTATTAACTGCAAAGACGTATCCTCGTGGCATTGGTCCAGACGGTAATACCATTAACAGGTTAACATCCACGGGAACGAGCATCAAACGTCCCCGAGATGACTTGGGAACGGTAGAACCGTGCGCATTTCCGCGAGCATTCTAAATCAGCGTCGCGCAACGGCGCGCGTGTGCGTCCGGAAGAGAACGTTCCTACTGCTATTTATCGCACAATACACTCAATTTTATTGGTCCCGGTTAGAATTTCCGATTTTCTCACGGCGTTCGATCGTCGGAACGACTCATGAATCCATGGAACCGTAACCCTAAAACGGTCCGAACCGCGGGGCAAAAGGTTGTTACAGTTCGATGCAGTTCCCTGTGCAGTGCAGTTGCCCGAAAAACTAGCACGATGCTACACCGTGGCGTTACGTCAATTCCTAAATCTTCTTAAGTTCAACGTAAGCGTCGCGGCGCATCTGCAGGATGCTGAACTTCCACAAAGTCCCGATACTCGAGCAAGTTTTTCCATAAAACAGATCCGGCGACGGTGGTCGCCGTTCCTCCCACCCTACCTCGGAAAAACAGTCAAACGCCTCTCGTTTCGTACTCGTTCCTTCGTTTTTGGAGCACCGACCGGCCTGAGACCGTTTAATTAAAAAGCAATTAGGGTCGGAGCACTTTGCAGCGAATTTAGTTATAAGGAATGTGGTATAGAGGCTCGGTGTAATTTAGAGCTCGAGATTTAGTGATAAACAGTGTTGACGGCTTGGAAATGTAAGTTTGAGGATCTGCAGGCGATTTGAGATCGCATTGCCCTCTGGGGCACTCCCATGGGGTCGTTAAAATTAAAAGCAGCAAATGCAGGCTTGTAATTTTCATTCGTTTCTTCATAACCGTAAAAAATTTAATGAATTAAGAATGATTGCTGTGGTTATAAATTGAGAAAGAATTTGCATATTTCTGCAATGCATAACAATCAATTTAAGACTACAAAATAGATTTGCGTAGACTAATTATAATACAAGACTGAAAATTTAAATTTAAAAATTGTTAAGCTCTTATACATTAAAAGTTCAAAGTTCTGGTGCAAAGGCGGACATGAAGTGCTCTCTGGGGCACATCCGTGGCCCCGTTAATATTACACCCAATGACGACTTATCATTTTCATTTGGTTCTTCATTATAGAAGTAAACGATTAATTGAATGCATTCTTGAAGTAAATTTTTCATTCTCTGGTACGATTGCCGTTTATTAGGAAGGGGCTAATTATGTTTTGCAATGTTTAAGAGTGGATTTGACAGTACAGAACATATTCCCAGAGCCGCTTTGCAATATAAAGTTTAAGACTGGGTGCTAAGATGTACAAACTTCTTAAATATCCAAAGTTCAAAGTTCCAAAGTAGATACGGACGGAAATTGCCCCCCAGGGCATTTTTCTGTGCTCGGTCGAAAGCCGGAGCAAGGAAACCACGCCTACCGTGGCCATTCTATGCAAAGAGAACAGACGTTTGTTCTACAATAATGTTCCAACACGTTTTGTGCATGCACAAAGCCCTGGTGCGTTCGGTGCGAAGTTCTAATTCAATCTGGACCAAATTTAATTTGAGGGAATTTCGAGATTCTACAACCATGTTGAGCACAATCCTATCGTACGTTTGTTAACAATGATTATTTAACGGCGATAGAAAATAGTCAAATCACTGGTTCACCTTTTTCCAATCGTTCAATAAAAATCGTTCGGAAAAAAAATGGCTAAAGTTAAATGGACTAATCAATGTTTGTGAAACAGCAGTATGGTCTGACCAATACTACACTTATTCTACTTAAAATGATTGCCTTTATTATTCCCACGATTCTTCGATGCATTTGTCGAACGTATAAGAAATATTTCTAGCAATAAATTTTTTAATAAATATGTACGATGTAGCTATAAAATCTAACCAATTGTAGGTCTATTCTCTTATCAGTGTTCTTTTATATTACCACGATTTTTCCAGATATTGAACCATCGCTTTAAGAATATTTAAGATGTACTGATATAGTCTGACAAATTCTAGACATACTCTACTTAAGATTATTCTCTTATATTCCCACGATTATTCCACACATTATTCCAACATTGAAGGAACATTTCTAGCATTAAATACTTTAATGAATATTTAAGATGTAGCGATATAGTCTGACAAATTCTATACGTATTCTACTTAAGATTATTCTCTTATATTCTCATGATTATTCCAACATTTAGGGAACATTTCTAGCATCAAATACTTTAATGAATATTTAAGAAGTAGCGATATAGTCGGACCAATTCTAGACTTATTCTACTTAAGATTGATCTCTTCCAGAAACTAAACCAACGTTTAAGGAAAATTTCTACCATAAAATTCTTCACAAAAATATTTAAAAATCTTCGATAATTTCGACAATGCTTGTCGGAAAGATTACATAAGAACGATTTGAATGTGACTCTAGATTTCTTGATTTACGAATAATTTTTCCTTGGACGTCCGTTTCAGAGATTTAACAAATTGTTAAGAAGTTTCTAAAATTGAATTGGTTAGTGTATATTTAATGGCTGTTCGAACAGTTCCCGACATCAAGATTGAACACGGCCAAGTTTGATCGTTATTGCGCTTCGCATGAGTTTTTGATGTTTTTCCGTCGGCGATTTTTATCGGCGTTTGATACGGGCCGAGCCGCGGCCGCCGACTGTAAATTATTGCCGTATCGCCGCTTCGACGGATGCGTCTCGCCTCGCGCCCCTCCAAACGAAATTGTTATCTCCATTAAATGGACGTCGACGCGGTGTATTAATTGAATTTCATGCGCGCCGTTTGCACAACCGATATTCCCTTCTGTTATTTACACCGCGAGACGAACAGAACCGGATCGCCTACCTCGATTCACCTTTCGCGTCGCGTATCGACGTTGCTAATAATATCGATCGATCTTGTTAACAATTACTTCCGCGGGAAGATATTCTATTGCCGCCACTGGTTTTGCCGTTCATTTCTTCTCTCACTTCGTTCACACGGAAAGGTCCAATTCATTTTATCATTAGCGATACACGTACAGTAGATATGGATTCAAGCAACGCAGATTATAAAGAGGAATTAGTAGAGGATTACACGCATTTATAATGAAAATGAGTTGGACAGATACAAAACAGCGCAAATATTGAACGAATTAATGGATATTACATGTTATTTCCTACTTATGAAAATTATGAATAGCAGAAAGATATTTTTATTGACACTGGTAAATTAATATTACCTGGTTCTTGCAATTAGTGGATACAGTCTACTCTTATTTTTCAGAAACATCCGTATAACACATTTATGATAAAAGTGTGCAACGGAAATTCAGAATTACGTTACCATAAGGCATATATTGTTAACAGTAGAAATAAATTTAGATTTTGCCTCTCGGAATTAACCAGTTAACTGCGGAATTTAATTTTAAATATCTGTGATTCCCGACATTTTGAAGTTTCTTCATACTTTCAATAATTTAGCGTTTACTATGCAATGTATACAAGGTCTGTCAACTTCGCTAAGCGATCATAAAGCTCGAAGAACACAAAGGCATTCGGATTGCTGAAATTGTTAAGAATAACGACACTTTCGGGAATCCCAAATATTATTCTATATCCCATACATTGTCGGGAATCCCGAACATTTTTGGGATCCCGAATATTCTCGGGAATCCCGAATCGTCGCGGGATCCCGTATATTTTCGGGAATCCCGAATCATATCGGGATCCCGCACATACTCGGGAATCCAAAATATTCTCTGGAATCCCGGATATTTTACGGGAATCCCGCACACCCCTATCAGATAGTAATCTTTAACACTAAGTTTACGGAGCACTAAAATTGATTATTTTACATTGCTTTATAAAAATAATAAAATTGTATTTACTTAGATCTTCCGCGATTTTTATTGTAATATGTACACAAAAAAATAAATCTATTTAATAATTCCTCACGAATGCCTCCTTACACACTTAATAAACGTAAATTAAAAAATTTTGAATCCGTCATTTTGACGGGCCCCGTAAATCTAGTGTTAAGTAAAGCAATTTACCAATTTCCTCAAGCTACTAATTGTTTCAATCTTGCTCCGACATTAAATATATAGAATAAACACGCGTGAATCAGGATCAATCAAACATTCAACGGTTTCTCAGCGTTTTTTATTGTCCGAAGTGTAACATTATCGAGGTAACACGTACCCAATGGTGTAGGATTTACAGCGTCAGCTATTGTTGTGCGTTGGGTTCGGTAATTTATTAGGAAAAACGTCAAGGCATGGATTTAATGATGATCGAGATACAAGGATTACTCGGCGTAATCTCGCGAAGGAGATAAACATTGTCCATTATTTATAACGTTGTATCTCCGGGCACGGATGGCGGCGGTCGATTAATCGATTTTACATAATAATAAAGCTCGGTGATTGGTCGCCCGTGTATATATCATAGAAGTTGTCAAGCAACCGAGACGGAGGATATCCCCGGCAGATCACGTGCTCGTCCAGTGGACATAAATTACTGTGGTGCGGCGAAACAACGCCGTCGATCAAACTGTCAATTTCGACGGTGAAACCCGTTAGGCATTCCTCTGGTAAAACGTTATCGTTTCTCGATAACAAGTAGGAGAGCGCAAGCCGTTGCACAATCAGAATGTGTCTTAACCTGATTGCCGAGCCTAAGATCCCTTGGCGTTCAGCGTATCCACGGCGAACTCGTGATTACCGGAGGCCCGCCGTTAATTACATAGCCCTCGCCCCGTCAGCATTGCTGAACAACCTGCAATGTGGACCCTATTACTTACAAAGAACCTACTAAACTACCGTGGAGAACGCGTCATTACACGATAGCGATCACCGACGCTGCCAAGTGCTAATCGGAAATCGCGGCGATAGCGATCCGAAGTGGGCGGAACTTTGAATTAAATACTAGCGGCGGTAAGATCAATCGTGGCTAACTGACGAGATCTAGAAGACAGAGATCTGTACAGGAGGACTTAGTATACTCCTGTTTAGTCGTGCACTTTCTCAATTCAACTGAGCAGTGCAACGTGTGCAAGCGATACTCTTGTGCGTATCTACTTTTACTTTCGGTACGGACGTTATCAGCACCGAAGGATATACAGGGTGCGGTACAAATTAGTCCCCACGATTTTTCAGCCCCTTCGGATGGTCGGACGGAAAAGTGTTCCGTACCAAAGTTGATCAGTATTTAAGATCTGTTCAGGAGGACTTAGTATACTTGTGTTTAGTTGTGCACTTTCTCAATTCAACTGAGCAGTGCAACGTGTGCAAGCGATACTCTTGTGCGTATCTACTTGTACTTTCTGTACTGGCGTTATCAGCACCGAAGGATATACAGTGTGCGGCACAAATTAGTCCCCACGATTTTTCAGCCCCTTCGGATGGTCGGACAGAAAAGTGTTTCGTACCAAAGTTAATCAGTATTTAACCGATAAGAAATTGCAATTTTTTCAATTTAAAGAGAAACAATTTTCAACAAAAAAAGAAGGTCGCTGTCATGTCTTTAAATGGAACTGGGTGTTTTTAACTACATAATATTGTAGGCGACGTCGAAATGAATTCAACGACCGACAATTACAAGTATTTTTTATACAGGGTGCGGCACAAATTAGTCCCCACGATTTTTCAGCCCCTTCGGATGGTCGGACGGAAAAGTGTTTCGTACCAAAGTTGATCAGTATTAACCAACAAGAAATTGCAATTTTCTAAATTAAAAAAAAACTAATTTTCAAAAATCAAGGTCGCTGTCATATCTTTAAATGGAACTGGGTATTTTTAACTTCATAATATTGTAGTCGACGTCGAAACGAATTCATCGACCTGCTGTACGATGACTTTCAGATGACCTTGACAGAAAATATCTCCATGAATCAATTTTCAGAATATTTGAAATATTTCGACGGTACGTAATAGCAGCGCCTCGCATTTAGAGGTAAAGAAATGAACGTAAACATGGATCCAGGATCATCGAGGCTCAAAGACTTTTATTTCATCAGGAATCGGGTATGATCTCAAGATCATTCTTCTCGATCAGCCATGCAAGATTCAAACACACAGGACTTCGAAGATGGCAGATATTGAAGAGATTTGGCTTCCAAGACCATTGAGGTTCACAGACAATTTATTTCTTAAAAGTCCAGGTATGACCCTAAAGTATCATTCTTGATTAACTTAACATTCGTAGATTGTCCTTGGAAATCCATACAATCCTCAAACATTTTCTTCGAAGGACTATACAGGACCAAAGATGATCACACTGATGTAGGAAAATTAATCATGTATGAAGGACGGTCAAACTGCAGCAGGAGCATTAATCGTGGCCATAAGATGACGCCTAAGGGACGATGATGGATTCAGAAGGACTATATGAAGTACAGATATTGAAGATTCAGACATGTTCATGAAGAACCAATTTCGAGAATTATTCAGGGTTCAAAGATAGAATAAAGATTGAAAGGACATTCAAGGATGAACGAATGCTTCTTCGCCAATTTTCACGACTGTCTGTTTCCTGAAGATGATCGATTTGACTAATCGCTCAAACGGCACTCGTTAATGTCCATTTTCAATTTTCTCCTGGATCCAGCAATTTCGTGTGATCCAGGATAATAACCAGCCATCTGCGTAATCGCAAGCGAGTAATGCAAGAACCAGATTGTATATTGTTTCCAGTATTTCCACGAGAAACAGTGGCCATTAAGAATCATTCCGAGCTGGTGCTTTCACCGTTATCTATTCTGTTTCCCTTCTTGCTCGATGGAATCGATCGTAACGGTCCAAAGAATATTACTGTGCGGGTCGCAGTGAAAATATGTCCGTACACCGTGAAAACTTTCGTATTATTGTGTTATTCTTTCATAACCCAAACCCGATGGCCGCGAGATGCAATAACCGAACCGGGAGTTCAATAAGAATCGTGCTCGAACATATTCTTCTTCCCATAGTTGTTCCGAGATTTATCTGTTGTACCGGGTTAATGTTTCGACTTTCGAGCGTTATTGCGACAAGAGTCCGGCCCGACGGCGAGTTGCAGCTAACCGGACGTAATATTTTACCGTTTGTAGCCGACGACAGCGACGGTTGCCATTTCTGAGTGGCTCGCGAATTAAACTTCCGACCCGGTCAGATTTCATCGGGGTGAAAGGTCAGGTCTAATGCGACTCGAAACGGAAGCGAACAAAGGGTTGCCGTTCGCGAACCTCGCTTAATATTCCGAACGCGCCACCACGTCTGATCAGCAGCTTACCTATTCCACTTGCGGACAACTAGGCTGGAATATTTAACGGGCTCGGGAATTAGGACTGTTGCGGCTAAATGTTTACGCAATAACGTACCTGTAAACTGTTTGAGAAAATTTACATTAACCAATGGTAACAGCGCTTGTTCTTCATTTTTATATTTATTATGAGTTTTCTGAAATATTCTCTGAAAATTTGGGTTGTGGAAGAATAAGATGAAGATTCTATTCGAATAGAAATACTTTCGTAGTCATTTTTGGCTACACGAAGAAAAATTTTATTTGTATTTCACTTTTCTTTGAATCTTTATTTAGTTTATCCTCTGAGGATTATTTTTTGGCTTCATGTGATCTTTTAAGGACGATATTTTAAGACATGGTTCTTCAAGAATTACATCGTTAGACAATAACGATCCCCCCAGGCGAATTTTTAGGACCCCTGTAGCCTTTTAGGGACTATCTTTCTGTCTTGAGTGGTACATTCAGAATGATCCTCCGAGGATAAAGGTGATGTTGAAAAATTAAATTGTCCTCGGATCTAAATGGTCGTCGAGAGAACATTTCTAGGCCCAGCAATGTTTTCTAACTTCTGTGTTTCATTTTCTTTTGGTTCCATACAAAAGAATCCTTCAAGAACGTCTCTCAATGATTAATGTTCAAAATTAATAAAAATATTTTTTATTATTAAAATAGGTTAATTAAAGAATTTATATATAATTGTGTGTATAATTAAAAAACCTCTTTTAACTTTACTATAATATTATTATGATCATTCAAAAACATATTCGCAATGATACTTTTTTTCACATTGGACAGTGAACTAATTCTTCTAATATTTAAAGAAAAATATTCAAGTCGTTTGGACCAATATTTAAAAAGTAATTCCTTCGTAAAGGGTGTGCCTTGAACATATTTAGTAATCGTGTCATAAACAACAATTTGCAAGCGAAAATCGCGCATCCATCGCCGAAAATGCTCAACGAACATTAAATCAGTTTCGTTTCCGGTCCAGCTGGTGGCTTTAATCTATCTTAAAACCTTCGCAGAGCCATTAATCAGACTCCGATGGCGTTCCGTGGACCGAAATTCGGAAAGTTCAGCGGATCCATTAACGACCGGGCGCGGGAGCTCGAGTCCTCCTCGACGGATGCACTAATTAAATCCGCGACAATAATGTGTAAACACGGTAGGACCGGCCGCATCTGCGGTCTCGCAAATCCTGCGTCATTTAGTGTACGTCTCGCGGTGATGACACTGAATGCTGCGTAATTTGCTTGTTATGGCGAATGTTTTAGTAGTTTCGGCAAGAATTTCTGTATATTAATGCACGCGGTTTGTCGGATCCTGTTAAACGCTCGGTGAATAATGTTGTTGCTAACGTTACGCTGACAACCCGCCGACCGCCGCGCCGGTATTTAAAATTTTATTTTTTCTGGTTGGTCCTGAAATTACCAAAAAGGCAAAGCAACTTTTATTTTAAAAATTACACCGGTAAATGAACTTTCATCACTCTAATTTGTCGATCTATGTACAGTCTATCGTGTGTTGTCAAATCTCGCTTGAGACATATTGATTTTTAAGATGAATTAAATATTAGTCAACTGACATTGTTACGTCAAACATGTGTGACTGCCTTTAAACATTTTTTAAACACGTATAAATATTTATAATGTTACAGAGAAATATACTGTTGTATTCGGAAGAGTGTACAGAATCGTTCTATGCGAGACTCATTCATATATCTCTTACGGTTACAGTAGAAAAAATTGTTAAAGCTCACTAAAATCGTCGAAGAGACGCTGATGTAATTAATGATTGATATAATTCTCCATGCTCCGTGCGCTACCGAAATATCAAATGTCACGCCACGCATCGTACGACTATTATAAATTCATGGAACAATAACAACAGAAAGTAGCGTTCGGCTCCGAGGAAGTTTTCATAGTGGCGTGGCGGCTAGGGGTCTGCGGGTACCCGAGCCTCGGGTCGAGTCGGATAATGATCGGGTCGGATCGGGTCGGGATCTCGAAAGTTTGCAATATTCGGGTACTAGAAGTTAAAGTTGTATTTACATAAGCATAACGCTGTTTTATGATTTTTCAATTCAATCTTTTATTTTCAATGGCAGGTTCAGAATGATATTTGTATTTTTAGTGTAATCGGTTATCAAACTTCGCGAGGAAAAAAATATTTTAGAATGCATTATGTGAAGGAACGTACGTAAAGGAAGTTTCTGTTTCTAGTAAACACTGCTCTTACGAGACAAGGACTCTTCGTCCGCACACTGTTCGTCTAAGAGCACTGTTTCGTAAACAGTGTTTACTACAAATCGAAATATTATTACAACCGATGATTGGACGTCTTAATATGCACAGAGTCACAGAGTTATTTATTGCTGATTTGAACGCAGACTTGCCCCAATTTTAACTTCGAGTACCCGAATATTGCAAACTTTCGGGACCCCGACCCGACCCAACCCGACTATCATTTCAAATACCCGAAATCGCGGGTACCCGAAGTTTATAAACTTTCGGGTTCCCGACCCGATCCCGTACAAAGGGCCTAGCCGAATAAGATGGTCAAAAGTGCCCTTAGAGGTTTTTCAATGACTATTGAACCATTCGAAAACCAACCAAGAAAAACCCCTCTGAGTAAAATTTCAGCTCCCTAGCTTGCCCGTGAGGGTAGTTACAAGGTAAATTAGATTTCGCGCTTTTCCACGCATTTTCCACTCTTTGATGCTTTCTAAAATTCTGAAAAAAATGTGGCATGTTTTGGGTCTTCGGGCGCATTTTTGAGAATTTTTTCAGATTTTTTTGTTTTAAACTGTGCCCGTAAAAAATGAAAAACGCTCAAAACGTCGGAAAAATGCAGATTTCTCGAAAATATGAAAACATGCTATTTTGCTGTTTAGTTCCTCGACATAATACCATAACCGCCAGTGTCGTCAAATTTTTTTAGATTTTTTCTTATGGGAGATCATTGTTAAAAACAATGTGAACCAAATTGCTTCGACGTTTTTGCTGTGAGGAGGAAAGTTACACTTGTTGGTTTTACCGCAGGTGTATATTAAGCAATTTTTAACGTTATTACATCTAAACAAGGAATTATTTTACGTAGGAAATGTGATTTAAGAGAATGAAAAAATTGTCTAGTGGGCGGTATGTACCAAAGTGTTCGTAACGCTTAAAGATAAAACGAAATTTTACTCAGAGGGGTTTTTCTTGGTCGGCTTTCGAATGGTTCAATAGTCATTGAAAAACCTCTAAGGGCACTTTTGACCATCTTATTCGGCTAGGTCCTTTCCCGACGCGACCCGAACCCGAAATTTCGAGTACTCGCACACCCCTAGTGGCGGGTCATTTAAAAATCATTACCGGCCGAAAGGTTCGCGTGGCTCTCGGGTCAGATGGTTTCATCGTCGTTGGCAGGAATTACTGCGGTGGAAATGGAATTGATACACACCCGACGCGACGAGTGTATTACACGTCAAGGAATTTCCCGGCGTTTCAGCGCGGGTTGTTTTCGCGCGGCTCGGTCAGGATACGCGTAATCTGCATGATACGGTCAACCCGACCGCTTAATTAACCTTTCTTTGCCGCGGTATTTAAAGTTCACCTCCTCCCCACTACTCGGGCCCGGTGTTCCGGTAATTGAAATCTCGCGAGCGAATTTCGACGTTGGCCCTCCGGCGATGCTCTGAAATTTTCGGGGGTCGGCTTTCATTATACATCGGGGCCGGGTACTTGTTGTATTAATGGGTGGAACTACGCCCGGGAGGGGGGGGGGGCACCGAGAAGAAGAGAGGTGTCGTTTAATTGCGTGATATGTTTTGCGGCCGACGCTTAATTAACTTTTCGTCCCGCTGCCGTCCAATTGGCCCCACGCGTAAATTCGCGGATTTCTCTCGGCGAGGTGGATTGCCCCACAAACCGGTTTGCGAACGCGAGACGTCAAACTCCGGACCGATTCCGATTTTTCTAGAATGAAACGCTCGATAGTCGGACAAGCGCGCAAACGGTATCGCGCAATTATTCGACAAGAAGCCGTCCCCGATGGGTCAATTAATTTTAATGAGCGAAAGCTACGCTCGGCCGTATTTCACCGGGCAAACGAACCGTCTGACGGTAAACCGATCCACTTGATCCATTTGATGCACTGTTGTTACTTTTTAAGCGGAGGACTGACGGGATACTGTTGATTGGTCGGAGTCGACACCGTTGAATACCTGTCACATGTGTTTTATTTAGCTGGTCATTTACTGTTTTGGTCAGATAGACATTTAATTGTTTGTTGGTCAACTTAGATGGATATCCGTTCATTCACTTGTCTCATTATCTATTCGTCTACAGATTTACTTATCTATGCATCTATTTATCAACTCATTTATCTGTCTACTCGTCTACACATTTACTCAATCATTTACCAACTGACTTATACGTGTATTTATCCATACGACTACTAATCCATTCGTATACACATTATTAATGTATTCATGTACTCATTTGTACACTTATTCGTCCACTCGTCTAGCTATCTACTCATCTGCACGACTACTAATCCGTTCGTATACACATTATTAATGTATACATGTACTCATTTGTACACTTATTCGTCCGCTCGTCTAGCTATCTACTCATCTGCACGACTACTGATCCATTCGTATACACATTATTAATGTATTCATGTACTGATTTGTACACTTATTCGTCCACTCGTCTAGCTATCTACTCATCTGCACGATTACTAATCCGTTCGTATACACATTATTAATGTATTCATGTACTCATTAGTACACCTATCTACTCATCTAGCTATCTACTCATCTGAACGTTCACTATTCTACTTAGCTACTCATCCACACATCTACGCATCCACTCATCAGCTAGTCTACTCGTCTACTCATCTATTCACCTATCTCCCCAAACATCTATCCGTTTATTCACCTCCTCATCTACTCATCTAGGAATCTACCTCTCTACTAATATATCAATGCATCTATCCACACATATATTCACTCACTGTTTATTTACTCATCTGATTATTCATTCAGCCACTCAATCTCCCAATTTACTTTGTTATCTACCCATTTACTAATCTGATTAAAAATATAGATAGATGGGAAAATTACTAAACAATCCACCCATCTACTCATCTTCTCATTTACATGGAATTTATAGGTCTCAGAAAATTTTCGCACGATTCTACCATCCATCAATCTTTTTACCACATTGACCCAATATATTTTTGTACAAAATTACGCTTCGGTGGAAATTATTATAGATTATACATCCTAGACACTATGAATCTAACATTTCTATTACATGAAACGACTCTGTGCAATACAACATCGATATCAAGGGAGAACTATGAATATTGGTGAATCTTTAACTAGCCAGTGAAATGAAGATACGTATAGAGAAACGAAAACTGGAATTGTACGATGCAGATTGTCGGCTATAAATCCACATTAATATTTCAGAAAGTATAGGTGTTATATCCATAGTCTGTTCCGAACGAGTGTACATTTCAATCTCGGAATTTTTTATTGTGCAATATTTTTTCATGGTCCTAGCGAGTCAGTAATTTCTCTTTATTCTATTTCATGTTCCCAATAATTCTATAACTGCATTACAAATCTGAAATGCGACCGTACTGACAGATCCAGTGTTAAATTAATGTCTCCCATATCGTGAAAGCAAAAATTAAGCTCCTGCTTCTATTGCTTATACAAATTTCGCTTGAACATTTCTAAAATGTGTTCCCCACACCTAAACATCTCAAACTGTGGTCAAACCTTATTTTTCACCGTTACGATTTAACAAAATGCATTCCCGAAAATGTTCAGGATTCCCGTAAAATATCCGGGATTCCCGAGATGATTCGGGATTCCCGAAAATATACGGGATCCCGCGAAGATGCGGAATTCCCGAGAATATTCGGGATCCCGCGAAGATTCGGAATTCCCGAGAATATTCGGGATCCCAAGAATATTCAGGATTCCCGATAATGTACGGGATATATAATAATATTTGGGATTCCCGAAAGTGTCGTTATTCTTAACAATTTCAGCAATCTGAATGCCTTTGTGTTCTTCGAGCTTTATGATCGCTTAGTTAAGTTGACGGATCTTGTATATATTGCATACTAAACACTAAATTATTGAAAGTATGGAGAAACATCAAAATGTCGGGAATCACAGATACATTCGGGAATTCCGAGTGGTTTCGGGATCCCTAAAATATTCGGGATTCCCGAGTATGCGTGGGATCCCAAGATGATTCAGGATTCCCGAGAATATCCGGGATTCCCGAGAATATTCGGGATCCCAAGAATATTCAGGATTCCCGACAATGTATGGGATATAAAATAATATTTGTGATTCCCGAAATTAAACACTAAATTATTGAAAGTATGGAGAAACATCAAAATGTCGGGAATCACAGATATATTCGGGAATCCCGAGTGGTTTCGGGATCCCTAAAATATTCGGGATTCTCGAGAATTTTCGGGATTCCGTCCCGATTCCGAGAAAAATTCCCGTTCCGACCGGGATCCCGCACACCCCTAGTAATAAAAATTGTAGATTTCTTTTCTAAACCAGACACGATCCAGACACCAAAATTCCCAAATACCCCTGAACTTCCAAAAACCGCAAAACCAGTCCGAAACCCCAAGCAGAGATCAACCGTTCCCAAAGTGTCATAAAAGAGTAAACAACCTCAGAGACGAGAACCTGTTAAAAACGCTCGATCAACATTGATCGACTCGGCTCCGGGAGGGAGAACGAACGGAATCGGTAGCATTCGTTCCACTAAATTCCAGGACGTGGCGTGGGATCGCTCACGATCCACGGTCGATCGATTTCCCTCGATGAAATTCAGCCATTTCGCAAGACAAACGACTCGCGTGTACCGTGTGGCGAGAAAAGAAGAACGAGGAACGAAGACGAACGACGTGTGCGAGTGAAACGGGAAGGAAGGAGACGGGAATAAGGGGAAGGGTGAATAGAAGGAAAGAAGGAATCTTTCCCCTTCCAGGATCGTGTGTTACGTGTTCGCGTACGGGCTGGTGCACACGGTGGATGGTGGGCAGAGTCGATATCCAATCTTCTCGCGGAGGTGGAGAAACGATCGCGGCACTTTTCGAACAGAGATCGAGTCCGTGAGAATAGGAAAGAGGGTACCAGAGCTGGAACTGTGGCGCGAGAATGATCGCCCCGCTCAATTTTTCCATTGGAATTTAAAATGTTTTCATGAATAAAAGCGGTCCACGGGTTCCTTCCGGGCAGCAGCGCGCGGATCGTCCGCGAACGACCGACAATCGAAATCGCTCAGGGAAAACGGTAACCCGGTGCTCCGGTGCAAATCTGAGAGCAATGGGGCGGGCACCAGCTCGCGCGATTGCACTCCGCACCAACCTGATTGGCTGCAGCTGCCCGCCCAACGCTCCCCACCACTCCTTCACGAGTTAGTATTCCTTGAACGTCTCCGAAACTACACGCGACAGGTGCTCCCGGCGTCTGGCGGCTCCCAAACCCGTAAAAAACCTCCTGGAACCGAGCAAGGTGTTGTTTCTACCCGTTCTATAAGATTGCATACCTAGATCTAAGACGATCCGCAGCATCGAGTTGAAAAAGCATCGAGAGACGTTCGAGTAGTAAATTCGCGATAAGAGTCCGTCCAATGTATTTTCTTTCGATCTAGTACACGATTCTCTCGACTTCTCTCACATTCTTTCGGAGAGATCATAGTTCAACCCTTGCGGTCCTATGTCAAGCTAGACATTGACTCTTGCACCAATAACCCATGCACTCGTTCCTCATTTTATTCATTCGCATTGCAGTCATTAACACGTTCACGCCGGCGTGTACCACCGGTGGTACACGTCGTGGTTTTTGTATCGATAAAATAAATAATTAAAATCAAAGCATTTTGAATACAAGCTATACTATATTAATAACATGTTCTCATAAATGCATAGTAAGAGTAAATTCTCCTGTTGAGCCTGAATTTTGGTTAACAAAATGTTGAGTACGGTGCCACCTAATGGGGCAAAATTAAAGAAAACAGCGCCTGCGTGAACGTGTTAAGACTGTCATTATTCCATGGTACATAAGTATAATTGATTTCTCGTCTGTCTTAAATAGGTTAGCTATTTACACTCGAAGCTATTTTAACACGTTAAACACTATGTCACTCCCTCGGGACTGACGGTATCAATTCTACAAAAAAATATATAATATATAATTCATATGATATTAAAAAATGTTCGTACTTTCTTCTTAGATTTAATTGAAACAGATAAGATAGATATGGGCTACGCAAGTCCTTTGCGTACCGTCCGCCCATCAGGAGATGGCAGCGATCTTCGACAGTGGGGTGCAGGGGCACTGCGAGACCCCCACTCTAGACGCCAGGCTGCGCACCCCACTCTTACGCTTACATTCTGGCGGGAACGGTAGGCATAGGCGCTCAGCGTCACCACATCTCTCTGTTCCAGTTATACTAATATGCGCGTTTCCGTCTTTGTGGCGCGTTTCCGTCTTTGTCGCGCGATTCGGCCAATAGCGGTAGACGTGTAGCGCGTAGAAGGGAGATCACGTGGTACCTACAAGTTTCTCACTGCGGACGGACGGTATGCACAGTTTAACAACTTTATTATGTCAACAATATCTTCAGTAATAACATAGAAATGTTCACAGGCGTCACTCAATTGCTAAGGCTTCATAGAGCTACCTAGGAGAACACAATTGAGCCACATCATTTGTGAACCGTGTGGATATGAATGTTGTGAAATGAAGGAACTAAAGATGAAAGTATCAAGAAGAAATGCAGTGATCGATAATAAGAGATCGTCAGATCGTCAATTCACTCAATATTATTAAATTATTCAAAACTATAAGTTAATTCACCCTTACAGAGGGAGCACGTTGGACGAGTAGACTGAGGTCATGAGAAAAATTTTTAAAAAATTTTTTAAAAAATCGTGAGATTTTTGGGGAACGAAATTTTTTGAATTTAGATTTTTGAGGGCATGGACCATCATGCAGGCCAATTATTTTCTCCTATCCCCTTAGGAAATTTTTAAAAAATTTTTTAAAAAATCGTGAGAGCTTTGGGGAACGAAATTTTTTGAATTTAGATTTTTGAGGGCATGGGCCATCATGCAGGCCAATTATTTTCTCCTATCCCCTTAGGAAATTTTTAAAAAAAATTTTAAAAAATCGTGAGAGTATTGGGGAACGAAATTTTTTGAATTTAGATTTTTGAGGGCATGGAGCATCATACAGGCCAATTATTTTCTCGTATCCCCTTAGGAAATTCGCCGGGGGCCGAAGACAAACGACTTTAATGGCCGTGCGAGCTCGCGCTGGACCGACACAGGTGCAGCGAACTGCGGCCCCCGTATTTACCTGGAATCGTTATTCCAGATTTAACGCGATATTGCGTAAATTGCGCTCGAAAGGCGTCCGATAAATAATCAACATATGGGACTAAGAGCACGTTTCCCGACATGCGGTGAGCGAGAAAGACAAAGTTTCAACGGCAAAGTTCCCGTCAGTCGAACGGGTTCCGCTCTCGCGCCTTTCCTAACGCTCTGAAAGTTCAACAATCTCCAGACACGACACTAATCGCGCGACCACTATTCGGCGTGCCCGTATCACGCCCACGCGGTAAACATCGCGGGAGACACCGCCACAAGAGATTCCCGGCTAATTACGCTTGTTATTTGCGCACGACCGAGATATCGACGGCGAATTTCAGAACGGCGTTTCACGAGATAGGAGCTGGATGGACAAAACTCCACAGGTTCCAGCAAGTAGCTAAACACTTATTTTTGAAAAAAAATTACTGGAATTTTAGCTTTTATCGTTTCGTAAAAAATAATTGCGCAAGATAAACCTGGTCTCGTTTCCTTCCAAAATGTTTTCGCATAATACACCTGCTGGCAGGCTGAAGAGAATTTGAAACGTCCCTGCAAATTTAAAAAAATTTTTTTGGAGGTTCAGATCTACCATGGTTTTGAAGATTGAAGCTTTTCCTATATAATAATTCCTTCGCAATTGTTCTGCGATTTTTGTTGGCTGTTTTATGCGCGAAAAACGATCAACACGTTCGGTCGTGTAAAGCAGGGAGTTCCAACGTATTCCCCTCCGAGAACTGCAAGGTCCCCCACCATCGAACCCCTTCCCACTACTACGTACAGCCGTAGAGTTAGTGAGTGTTGCGAGCGCCCCATGGCTCTCATGGTGGGAGCTTCCACTACTATACATTAGAACGATGAAGTCTAAGAGTGGGGGAAGAACCTAAGGGGGGAAGGTGCCTCGAATAGCTCCGGAGCTACTGGTTGGAAGTGTTTGGTGTAAAGTATCTCAAAACTTGACAGACCACCGTTCATTCTAAGCTTCGTAAAATGGCTAAAAAATCGTTGATAATATTTTTTTTATATCAGTGGAAAGAGGAAGCTTCAATCTTTAAATCTATGGTAGATTCAGTCAGGACAAAAATTTGTCAATGTTTTCACACCCGTTTGAATTTGTAGCATTTGTTAGATAAAATATGTCATCAGTTTCCAATACACTACATCATGCAAAAAATTTTCAAGAAAAAACGAATGCTCTGCTGTGACGCTAGAAGCTTCGAGCTTTAAAATCAGCCTAAATTTATTGCCGTGCTATTTTTTTTTCACGAAATTATAACAGTTTAAACGTAAAGAATTGTTTAAAAAACGAAGAGTGTTCCTATACATTTTGGAACCGGTATATATTTTTGTCTCTTTTCAATTTCAATGTATTTAACGTTTGTTACAACAAAAGGTCGAATCAGAGTAACTCATGAGATTTTTTAAACGAATTTTATAAAACTTTTCATTTTTATTAGTTCGCCGTGTGCATGAAATGCAATGTCCATTAAAAAAATTTGATGTTCTACCATCGTATTTTTCATTCACGAAATACAATTACTGATGTAAATTAACTTTTCCTGCAACTGTCGGTACCTGAACTCTGCGAAAAATGCAAATTTGCATAACGTTGCATGCCGTAGATATTGCTTCTCCATTTTATCCATGTGTACGTACACAGTTGATAAAATATTTGTGGTACACGTCACTACTCGAGTTTTTAATATGATATTAATTTTCTAGAAAATATTTGTGCGTGTTCCTAAAGTATTGCTATCCTCGTTCACCATTTGTTTCGTGTGTTTTTACTGTTCGACGTATTTCGCGTAATTGATGGAATCTATTTTAAAAATCGAATATATAAATTGTTCATGGTAGTATCTCACGAACTGCGTGTTCTCTCGCAATCGATATACCTCGATATAGATTGCAAACATAAATATTGTTTTATATTTTTTAAAGAAATGAACTGCGAAACAAATTATTAACTAATGTGCAGAGGGTTGTAAAGTCCTAAAAATCAAGCTCAGAAATGAACGAGACTAGGGTTGAAAAATAAGGGTGCAATGGTTGATGTTACTAATAAACAAAAATCATTTACAGATTTCCAAAGGGTTCAAGAAACTCCTAAAAATTAATTCACAATAATTTGCATAAAAATTCACAGTGTACAGATCGCAATATGATTAACTGTGCCATTAATATTTGGGGCTGTAAATCTACAAATAAATATAATCTTCACAAATAAAAGCAGTTGCAGTGGACAATAAATAAAAATTGTATACAGGACCCTGAGGGACAACAAAACCCTCGCAAATTGATCCACAATAATTTTTACAAGTATCTACTGTCTGCAGATCATAAAACAGCCAACAGTGTGATTAACATACCAGGATAAATGTTGAAATGTTGAGCAAAGAATCACTTAAACAAGGAATTTTTAAGTGCATTGAAGTAAGGGGTTTTGAACACATACTAAACTGAAGTACAAATAAATCGATCACACCTTTCTGCATTTCTCTGCAAGTTTGACCTTGAATGACCTTCAGTCATAGGTAATCGAACTCATCTCAAAATGCACTATTTGATGATGGATAAACAAACATATCATTCCATTTAAAAAAAGAAAGTTGACCTTCACCTCACCTTGGAGTGACCACGGGGAAAAATAAAAGTTCCAACACATGATGTCCCCCTCGGTACTGAACAACTTCCATCTGAAACATTTTTGCGTATAATTAATATTTTTGGAGATATTCGTCTATAACGCTTTATAATTTCCAACCTGTATATTTCAAGCTCAAGAATGAATAAAAATGGATAAGGGTTGGAAAATATGAGTGCAGTGATTGCATTTGCTGAGGAATAATGATAGTGTTCAAAATTCTGATGGATGACGCAATGCAGATAGGCAGAAAGGTGAGATTGTGGAGTTCTTGGGCCGTGATACCTATTCTTCCGGGCCATTTTGGAGACCAAATGGTGAGGCATCGATCTTCCCGGGCCATTTTGACTTACCGGGACAAAAATAATTTCCGTGGAACGCAACCGGTTCGCGGGGAACCTACGATAACTTTTATCGAGTCGGTCTATATTCCCAGGGCTGAGAGATAGCGTAACCGGCCCGTTTCGGCCTTCGAGACACTCACCGCAACTCGCTTGACGTCTTTATGGGAACTTTATCTTGCCCGTTTTATGGGGCGCCCTTGTACGCGCGTTCCTGTCGTGATACAGGTCGGAATATTAAACCGCCATCGCGAGAGAATTTGTTTCTCGAGACGGATAGGTACATACTTGTAATTGTGCCCCTGCATCCATTTGGCGTGCACTTCTGCATAGATAGATTCCAACCATTTTGCATCAGCTCATAAATTGACGAAGTACTTTTAGTATTTTTACTGCTAGCACTTTGTGTTCTCTCAATTGTTCTGTTATTCATGCAGTTGGCCCTTTTTCACAATTTTTATTCTCTTCCTCACCAGCACACTATTTTTTTTTTTTTTTGGACTGTAACATGTCACACTGGTACATTTTTAACAATTCTGTATCAATTTATTGAAGTGTTTTCAGGTATGTAGATTGGAGCTCAATAATTCAGATATTGATGGAAGGGCATAGGAAATTCATGTTTGCAATTATGCGACGAAGTAGTAAAAGTAAATGTACAGAAAATATATTTAAAATCACGACACGTCACAGTGAGTTTTATCATATTACAGAATTAATTTGAATTTATTTGGGGCATTAAGTAATTGTATTTTCTCAAGAATATTGAGGATCTCCTGGACAGAAAATTAATTTCAGCATTGCTTTAAAAAATAGAACATACGCTAGCAGTAGTATCTACACAGGAGTGAAGAGAATATTCAAATAGAAAACAATTAAATTTTTATATATTTTTCATCGAAAAACTGTTCCAGCCGTACCCTTTGACTTTTAGTATTAATTCCGAGTTGTAAATTCCGTTTCAAGATTAGCTTTTGCAGGTCGAATTACCTCGAGCCGCGAGTTATTAATGATAATTTTTCTCCAGCACTTAATTCCACGCTTCAACTCTCCATTTCACAACGACAGTGCTTATTTTCTTGCGATGAAGGTCCTCCCCAGTCTAGCAAAACGCTGCGGGACTGAAAGGGAATCAAAGAGCAGGGGAACCTGTCCAACGATGGTCCGCAACAAAAGGGAATAAAATATTTTACGCTTAAACGGGCTGAAAATGAATTTTCTTGTACCGGGGGGATCACTGGCTACAAAGAATTCCTGATTACCGATTCATGAGATCTTCTAATCGGCAAGTCACAAAGCAACATCAACTATTCAACAGCTGCGTACAACTTGGATCTGATCATTATTTTTCCTTGGAATTCTCGGTTCGGTTATGCTCCATTCATTGTATATTTTCGCGAGCTCAACGAGCAAACCCATGGGATTGTTCAGTGTTTTCTAATTGGGTAAAATATTAAGTCGTTCGTGAAGCTTTCTGCAACCTAAATAGGGAACTTTAAATTGTAACTCCATTTTAACAAAAACTTTACACTTATTACACCACTAACATTAAATAACAGCCTGTAATAAGTAGACTGCGGATTTTATGCATTTATGATAAAAATGAGCAGGTCAAATGCAAAACAGTGGAGACATTCAATGAATTTTGAAACACCTCTGCATTATTTTCTACTCCTTCCAATTATTAAGAAGAACTATACAGGGTGTTCCACGTAACAGTTTTCACGATTTTTTAAGTACTTGCGATAATCTGACAAAAAATATTTTCAACAAAACTTGATCAGTTTTCGATTGGCTATATATGGCAATAAAAAAATTCGAAAAACTTTTTTTTTATGGTATTGTCAAGGTCACCTTCATTTTTTTAAATAGCACTTTGTATTTTTGACTTAACAGTCTTATAGCCCGTGTCAAGACGAATTCAACGACCTACTATACCATGACCTTGGGATGACCTTGAAGGCGAAGAAATGAAGATTTCAACAAAACATGACAATCTGCTTGAATGGGTGATAATAACTTGTGTTTATTATTAAGACTCGAAATTACAATCAATTCAGAAACCTTGAGGCTATACGGGCTATAATACTATTAAGTCAACAATACAAAGTGCCATTTACAAAAATGTAGGTGACTTTGACAATATAAAAAAAAATGTTTTTCGAACTTTTTTTATTGCAATATATAGCCAATCGAAAACTGATCATTTTTGTTGAAAATGTTTTTCGTCAGATTATCGCAAGTACTTAAAAAATCGTGAAAACTGTTACGAGGGACACCCTGTATATTGCAGTTAATCGAGACAACTTTTATTTTGGATAAAAATCCACAGTAATTTGTTGACTGTGAAAGTTCTTACCTATTTTTACAAACTGTTTCGTAGAATAGAGAGCATGTGAAAATTTTTCTTTCTTTCCCTTTAGGTCAAACGAAATAAATATGTACTGAGTTTTCGTAGGATTTACAAGAGGGTCCTGCAAAAGGATGAGCCGAAGCATTGTTGTCGACAGATATTGGCTAGGGATCACGCTGAACTGTCCAGCTATATGTTGTCATATGTATATTCGAAAGAAACGAGTGAAAAAGTTTGAAACAGGAAGTCACCCCACATTACATTGTCCCAAAAAAAGGGATCCTATTTTTAGAGGTTTTGGGAATATGAGAAGAAACATACATGGGGTAGGATTCAGAAAAATAAGGATATATATCCTGCTAGGACACTGCTCCCTACGCAATACGGAAGTCGAGGGTATCCTTTGATAAGAGGACTATGCCAGGCCTCGGGACAGGCACCCTAGAACCTTGAAAGGGCTGAAGAGGATCTAAATATTCATCTCGAACATTTTGTGTCAAAGAAGTTTAAATAATAACGGCATAATATATACTGTAAGGAGATTTTTCCAAAGGCAATAGGGAAGGTGAGGATTGTCCTTTGATAATGATAAGAAGACTATACCTCAGGACACTCATCTTAGAAACTTGAAAATGCTGAAGAGGATCTGAATATTCATCTCGAGTATTTTATTAAATACCAACACTTTTATCAAAGAAAATTAAATCATAAGGACACATATCCTGTAAGGACATTGGTTCCCATGCAACAGGGTAGTCGAGGACGTCATTCGATAAGAGTTGTCATAAGGACTATGCCTGGTCTCAGAATATTCATCTTAGAATTTTGAAAATGCACAAGAATCCAAGCATTCATCTTAAGTATTTTCTAAGACGTACTAAAAATTTGTTCCTTTTTAAAAGAAGATACTAAGTCTTGTATCAGAGAAATTATATTTAAAGAAAATAATTAAAATAATTTAAAGAACATTTATATCCTTTAAGGACATTGCTCACTGTACAATATGGAAGTCGAGGATGTCATTTGATTAGAGCTATGATAAGGACTATGGACAGGTCTCAGGACACTCGCTATAAAATCCCGAAAAAGCATAAAAAGAAAATTTGCTTCTTTTTGAAAGATGATAGCTCTCGGGTTTGAAAAGTGGGTCCAGCGCAATTTATGTGGGTGCATAAGAGGAAGCAGCAACGAAATCTGCACTTAGGAACACGACTCATTCCTCGATCGTCCGAAGTAACTGCTCAACTATCTCCGGCGAGACGCAACTTTAAGTACCAATTTGATACCACTCACCGGCCAATTGAAATTGATCCGCCGCACTGGTAAGGAGGCGCATTCCGGGAGTCGCGTTGCAGTGATGCACTTGCGGTACCAGCCTCGCCGAATGCACCCTCTCCCTTCGAAAATCGCTTTAACAGAGGCAGAGCCGTAGACTTCCGACCCCATCGCGGTGCTCGAACGTCGAAAATTGAACAATATTCCGGTTCCCCTCGGCTCCACCGCCGTTCCATACATTATGCACACAGCTCGCCTTACAGTCTAGCGATGGGATGGAATGCCTTGCAAGTAGAGTCGAATCCTGACTGATTGCAATCGAACCTTGTGCTAGTATTTCGGGAAAACAATGCTTCCAACTGTACTCGAAACTGAATCAGAAAATCTGCATGATTCAATGTTTCTAAGTATGTTCGACTTCGTTAAGTATCGTCTGTTCTATTCGAAAAGATTCTGAAGTGCATTCGTTGGTGCAATAATGGCTGAGTCCCCTGTGACCTTTCGGTTCAAGAGCTGACACTCTTCAATATATTAAAATAGTAATTTTCTTAATTTACATATTCTTTTCTTCTGAATTTTATCATTACTTTCAATGATAATTCATGATATGTATTTTGGTTGAAATGTATTTGCAGTTGCATTAACGATTAGATCTGCTGTGAGCCTAGAGAAATGACATTCTGGAATGAGTTGAAATTGCAATTCCTTTGATTTGCTATTTTTTCTCTCATCAATTCTATTGGCACTTCTGATGTAGCTGAAGCAGTGCATCCTAGCTGAAGTGCATTTGCAGTTGCATTAACAACTAGGTCTGCTGTGAGCCTAGAGAAATGACATTCTGGAATGAGTTGAAATTGCAATTCCTTTGATTTGCTATTTTTTCTCTCATGAATTCTATTGGCACTTCTGATGTAGCTGAAGCAGTGCATCCTAGCTGAAGTGCATTTGCAGTTGCATTAACAACTAGGTCTGCTGTGAGCCTAGAGAAATGACATTCTGGAATGAGTTGAAATTGCAATTCCTTTGATTTGCTATTTTTTCTCTCATGAATTCTATTGGCACTTCTGATGTAGCTGAAGCAGTGCATCCTAGCTGAAGTGCATTTGCAGTTGCATTAACGACTAGGTCTGCTGTGAGCCTAGAGAAATGACATTCTGGAATAAGTTGAAATTGCAATTCCTCTGATTTGCTTTTTTTCTCTCGTGAATTCTATTGGCACTTCTGATATAGCTGAAGCAGTGCATCCTAGCTGAAGTGCATTTGCAGTTGCATTAGCGATTAGGTCTGCTGTGAGCCTAGAGAAATGACATTCTGGAATAAGTTGAAACTGCAATTCCTTTGATTTGCTTTTTTTTCTCTTGTGAATTCTAGTGGCACTTCCGATGCAGCTAAAGGAGTGCATCCTAGCTGAAGTGCATTTGCAGTTGTACTGGTGACTGAATCGGTCATGACTCTGGAGAGATGTGACATGTTCTTAATGTATTAAAATTGCAGTTCGTTTGATTTACGCTCCGAAATTTGATTGACACTTTTAATGCCAATTGGAGATGTGCAATCTATCTGAGATGCATTCGTCACTTTCTGAATTTTATTGGAATTTATACTGCAGCTATTGGCAGCAAAGTAATGGGCAAATGCGCAAGTTTTTCAGGGGATTCTCGTAGACACGTGGATTGTATTGTCTCATAAAAAACGGATTTGTTTGACTCGTTTATTGTTTTCGACGACTGTTTTTCTGTTCTTTCTATGATAGATTTTGTACTATTCGTTCCCGTTTTAACACATCATATTTTCCTCCGATAATCGGATTTTTGGTGTTCTTGTTATAGTGCAGTGGACTGTAACAATCCGATAACATTTTTGTACTACAATTTTGTCACCTTTTAAAGATTAACGTTCAATAAATTGTTCAGCACAGTACACTGCAGCGAATCAATAACGTTTCTGACACTTTTTCCCGGAGTTAATATTCGTTAAAAAATTGTACGCGCATATAGGACGTGTATGTATTTTAAATTGCAATATACGGACTATGAATATTACTCTACACGTGTATTTAGTTTATCTGATTATTTGTTTGTTCATTCTAAAGGCAATTAGTACAAACGGCAGTTAATTGACCAGCTACTATTTTGAACATCACGAATTCATTGATTCGTCCCTTTTTTAACACGTTGACTGCCAGGCGCATTTTCCATGGTTTGCCCAAGGCGCCAACGTGAATTTTTCATTATGCGATGCAGATTATGATGAAATATTATGTTGAAATATTATTTGCAGCAAATAAAGTGAGTTACAAAATCATGCTTGAAGCATTTTTCGTGCATTAATTTCTTCAAACCATTATAGTAACAATGGTGTTATTGAAAAATTTATCAGTATCCATATTTACTCTAATTATGTACTTTTATTATTTGCTGCATTGCCGGTCACCGGTGGCCTCCACGGCGCTGTAGCCAAGTGGAGTGCCGGTCACCGGTGACCCTCATGGCAGTCAACGTGTTAACAGATACAAATTCTCCCGAAAAAAAGCATTTAAAATAACGGAGAATTAAGATGAACAATTATGAATCTTTGTACTGCCTGTAGACAAAACAGCAGAAGGACGTTACAACGAGAATGATGATGGCTCGGCAGTTTCCGGGAAACAAGTAATGCTCGATAAAATATTTCATCGTTCACAGTGGCGGGAAATATCTAGAAAAAAAGGGGAGTTCATCGAAGGGGTGGGGGCACAAAAATGTATACCATGGATGTTGAGGTATTAAAATAGATCCGCGTCGATTTCCCGCATCGCAACTATTAAAAAATCGCGGCGTCGTTTGTCGGTTTACTTGCCGGCCGCGTGCGTTGTTTCGTTTTATGGTGGAAAAAAGAATGAGAATTGGGTGATAATGTATCTGTGGTTTCAGCGAGCATTGTATTCGAAACCCTTTTGTTCTTACTAACTCCCCATTGCACACTGCACTCCTTTAATTCGCCCCTAAATTAATCAGTCTTCAATTTACAATCACAAATTGAAAGACACCAGCAAAATCTTGGGAATTATTGAAATTATTTAAAATGCAGGAGGAAGACGAGGGTAAGAAAGGTATTTTAGTACTTGGACAGCAGAAATGTTCACTGAGTACACATAAAATTAAATAAAAATTGAAATATTTTAGTAAACTAAAGAAAATCAACTGATTTTATTTATTTTCAATCACTAGATAGGTGATTTTATTCGTTTATGATAAGAATCGATAGATCAGTGTTAAATGGAATATAAAATAATTGAAACATCAAAATTGAAATATTTTAGTAAACTAACGAAAATTGACAAATTTTATCATTTTCAATCACTAGATAGGTGATTTTATCCGTTTATGATAAGAATGATGAGGTCAGTGTTAAATGGAATATAAAATAATTGAAAGATCAAAATTGAAATATTTTAGTAAACTAAAGAAAATTGACAAATTTTATCAATTTTAATCACTAGATTGGTGACTTGAATATTAATAAAATCATTAAAGGGAGAAATAAATTTCTACATGACTCCTGTGTTTTGCGAATTATGCACGCAATTCCCAGCTTGCATAAAAGGATCCACAGTCTAATAAACACTTAAAATTATTGATCAACAATAAACACATTCTCGTATCAATTATTTCACAAAATGTCTCAAAACATTCAGCCAGCAGTCCAGATGAAACTGACAGAATTAGATCAAGATATTAAAGACAGCATAACCTGCATCTTGTGCTGCAAAGTGCATAGAGTACTTACACAAACATTTTGCAAATCATACGTATTAAGACTGTGCTCTGGCATATTCTTTCCTTGATATCTGCCGCAAAGTACTTTAACCAAAACAGGATCGTACACCTTGTTAATCCTGATTAAAATATCCGAATCACCTGGAGACATCCCTATTGTGTTTGTGTAACATCTCTATTACACTTAACCACTTAATTACTCATTTTAAAGTGAAAAATACCGTATTTCGATATTAAGACATAGAATGTAAACGACTAGCACATGCGGTGTCTCGAACGACCGATCCTCGACGCGACATCTAGTCATGGTGCCACATAACCTCAACTGCTACGTACGCAGTGCGCAAGCGCGAATTCATACACCGCAATTTGTACCGACACACATAACAATCCCTAAGACATGCTACCAGTTAAACAGATCTACTCCGAGCCGTTTAAAAGCTAGAATCTTGGAGTTTTTTCCTCGAACGGCAACTTACAGGTCGGAAGATCGCTCCGTTTAATTGCGGCCCAGTCTTATTTAAACGAAACTACCACGGAACTCCCTCGGCTCTCTCATCGGGTTAAGCTCTCTTCGGGGCGATGTTATCTTGGGAACTGGTCGGGCGCACGGTAAGCAATCCGTTGAAGTATTTATTCTCGAAATTACCAGTCGTTGAACGTTTAAAATTCCGTGAAGCTTTTATTCTCTGACGCCTGTAACGAGCGTGGGCCGCCCAGAAACGAAAGAAGCGAGAAGCGAGAAGGTAGAACCGAGAATCGAAAAGAAAACCGAGAATCGAAAAGAAAACCGAGAGACGACGACGCGACGGGACGAAACGAAAGGGAGGCAGAAGCCGAGAAGCCATATCGCTTTAAAAATTCGTCCGTCGAGATTTCACCGGGGATATCTGGCAAGAATGGTAACGGCATTAACGAACGGAAACAAGCTGACACGGCGATACGGTTTTCGCGTGGGTGCCGATATCGGCGGGATAGACGTGCCGCTGAGAGCTTTCGACAGCTTTCACCCGACGTCTACGTGTTTCTGTACATATATATATATATATATATATATATATATATATATATATATATATATAAAGCAAGTATATATATATATATATATATATATATATATACATTTTTCTATGTCTGTGATCGAGCGCGCAGGTATATGTCTGCACGTAGCCCTATATAAATAACACGGGCAGCCATCAAGAACGTTGCTGCGGCACCAGGAATTTCCAGGCCATACGCCAGCCGCATGCACGCGGCCTCCATAACGTTTACTGCCTCTTATTTGTCAATGATATCGAGTTTCAGCCCTGATGCAACAATGATACAAACTAACTGGAACGGCTCTCCCGCAGTAAACTTGAATGCGACACAGTTACCACAGACTTGAATTGAAAACTTGCACACCGGTCGCTCTACTCTCTCTCTTCCTCTCTTCGTGTTTGCCACTCTGGTATCGGGGGACCGGTTTATTATTGTTTTACAGCAAGCCGTGCGCACATTCTGACAACACTAAAAACCATTCTACCGCACTCAGCAGACGCCATTTTAACGACCCGACAATGCCCCGAGAACTACTGATCTCCGGAGAGGATAGCATGGATTTACCGATGAACGAGATGTAGTGTTTCAAGCGTGAAATTCAAGGATCGCTAGAGAGGAAACGTGATGATCTTTGAATTTCCGTAACTTTGTTTTAAAAAATATTAGAATGTTCTAATTAGACTCATTTTGAAGCGCGAATTTTTTAGTTTTAGGGTCATTGACCTACATTTTCCGAAGTTTATCTTTTTCTGCGACTACCAATGAAGGAAACGCAATGTTTCGCGAAATTCAAGAATCGCTAGAGTAAAAACTTGGTGGTCTTTGATTTTTGTAACATTGTGTAAAAAAATCTAAGAATGTTCTAATTAGGCTCATTTTAAAGCGCGATGTTTCCAGTTTTAGGGCCAGTACCTCGGATTTTTCGAAGTCTATCGTTTTCTGTGACTACCAACGAAGGAAACGCAATGTTTTGCGAAATTCAAGAATCGCAAGAGTGGAAACTTGGTAATCTTTGAATTTCCGTAACGCTATGTAAAAAAATCTTAGAATACTTTTCCTGTGCTCGTTTTAAAGTGTGAAGTCCCCACTTTCGTGTCTCTGAACTTGATTTCCAAACGAAACGGGAAACAGAAGTTGTTCTCCTTTAATTGACATCATACAGATGATGTCCACGAAAATCTTAAGGAAATATATCAAAAAATGTATAACAAGATCAATGTGTCGAAATTCGAATGAATCTAGCCATGTCAATTTTTTTAATCATCGCTGACAGTGACCAGCACTATAGAACTTCTTAAAAATGATTCTTATAAAATTAGTGCCACTGAATATCAATTTATTAATACTAAAACTAACTATAGACCATAGTGTTAGGTATCAACTTCGTTATAAAGTGCCTAACCATTGTTTTTAGTAATGCCGTTAGCTTCTATGAATAAAAAAATAAAACTTGTGCGAAACGCATAAAATGCTCGGTTAACGTGTTAAAGTGAAAGAAAGAAATTTCTAGTAAAATGTAGTTCAAGCGCATTACAATAGAGGTAGGAAAACTTTATGATACATGAAGATTTATAATTTTTGGGTTTGATGAATTAATCTTAATAAAATCGCTTTACTCACCGATATATTCTGTGACGCGTTTAGGCCACCAATTTTGGCGAATCTTGGAGGCGCATTTCAGAGACGTTTCGACCCAACTCTGCGACGTCAAGAGTGCCCGTTAACGACGAGCGAAATTAACGAGAGGGGCACGGCGCGGAGGAAATAATCAAGCTCACGACGTTAAACGGTTTAACGTCGTTCGCGCTCCGTTTGCGTGTTCGCGAGCCAGCAAGAGGCAAACAACTTCCCCGGTGTTTTCTGCTAGTGTTTTCCCCATAACGAGTGTCTCGCTCAAAGGGAAACCCGAACCCCGGTTTACAAATTTCCGGAGCATCGCTGAGAATCGAGGCTCCGTGCAATTATTTGCAGAATTGCGTGCCAAGGACACCGGCGGCTCTCCTCTCCCTTTTGCTCTCTCTCCCTCCCTTTTGCTCTCTCTCTCTCCCCCTTTTGCTCTCTCTCTCCCTTTTGCTCTCTCTCTCTCTCCCTTTTACTCTCTCTCCCTTTTGCTCTCTCTCCCTTTTGCTCTCTCTCCCTTTTTCTCTCTCTCCCTTTTGCTCTCTCTCCATCCATCCCTCTGTCTTTCTTCCATTTCCTCTCAATCTTTCCCTCTCTTTTATTAGTCCATTGCAAACTGAGCCAGAAAAAAATGTCACGTCGAACGATCCGCTTTCAAAATCGTCGAGCTCGCTCGTCCATTCAGAAACGTTCCACCAATCGACTCGAAGGATCTCGGCGTTTAAGTTCCCACGTAAAACCTGTTCCCCATCTCGATGGATTGTAAACGGAGATCGTTCTTCGATCTTCGATGTGTTATCGCTCTTCTTCCTGAAATTCAAGATTGCATGTTTTCGAAGAAAGTTTCCCCAGCAAGAGATCATTGAAGTTGGAAAGTCTTCGGCGAGACTAAAAATATTTTGTAAAGTTCGCAGAGATGTTTGAATCTGTAGCATTTCCAGGGAATACAATATGTTGTTGCTAAACGTGGACAAAAATTGTATAAAGTTCACAGCGATGATAGAAAGTGCGAAAAAGAATCTAAAACAATAATCCCGTGTTTGTATGGGTACGCGTTTATTTCTGCGGTTTTTTTAATGGCGAAATATGTCACCGTTCTGCAATATTGCGATTGTGTGTATGTATGATCTCCACGCGCGGCCAAATATTACACGGGAATTTGATCGTTTTGCTCGGCGTTCAAATATCGATGTTATTTTTTTGCAATACGCGCTTGCCATTTTTAATGTTTGATCACGCTTTCCGATGGATATTACAATATATTCGCGATGAACAAACACGTCTGTGTAAACGGGACGTGACCATAAAAATCTCCTCGTAAAACGTGATATTCGAATGGCAGGAATATCCGACTAATTAGTCGTCCCACTTCGGGGGTGAAAGAGAGGGTTGAAGGGACGTTTGCAGTGTACCTTGCCGGAGGCCAGGGGAAAGTGGCAGAAGGTGATATTACCCGATGAGACGGGACGACGGGAAACGCGTAATTACCCTCGGTCTTCGGGCCATTAAGTTACCCCTTTCTTTTTCGTTTTCATTCTTTTTTCTTCTCTTTTTTTTCCTCGGGCCTGGTGTTACTGTCCGCGGTCGAGTCCCGCGCAGTTTTGCACGACACGCTCGTGAACTCGGTTCATTAAAACTACGAGTGTACAGATTGAGATACAGCGGCGGCCACCCTCGCTGTAATCGCGCTCTCTGTACCTCGTTATAACAGCGCCGACATCCCCACACTGTCTACCGTCTACCACTGGCTGCCTGACAGGGCACGAATCCTCGGCTCTGCCGTTGCTGACAGCGGAAAACAGGTAACGGCGAGTGGATCGCTGAATACACGAATTTGTACTGCACACGATGCAGTAAAAATAAAGACGATCGTCTGATCCGGATTTTTCAATATTTTTGAGAAACAGAACGGGTGGAATAAATTTCTTTTTTCTTACCCCCGAGCGTTCCTGCAAATGAATATTCACCTGTTCTCTGGTTTAGTTGCTGAAAAATTATTCATTTCTTCACGATTTTTCTTCAATTTTGGACGTGCCATTATCGGTTAACTGACAAGTTTTGTGTATTTTATTTTAAAATTATATACGTTATAACGAAAATCGTGTAAAATCTCAATGAATACGAACTTGTCATTTTTATAATTAATTCCACGTTTCTTATTAAGATTTTATGGAATAAAATTAATCCCTAAGAATGAATCTTCTTTTTCATAAATAACATGGCAAGTTTCAAGCATCACGTTTGTGTAATAGTTTACGATGAAATAATCGCGAAATCGAGAGAAATACGGTGTGGATATCGCCACTGATTCCTGGTTTAATTGTTGTAAAATTGGTTATTCCTTCGTGATTGTAATTTAATAGTGAATACTAGTGTCTGACTTTTAATAAGGGATACATTGTGAATCCGTTTACAATTTGTTGTCTAATTTTTATACAATGATAAATATTTTATGTTAATCAGAAGATTTTCGTTAGGATTTTATTAAAAAATATTAATCTCTAGTAATTCCTCTGATCATAAATAAAATGGCATGTTTCAAGCATCACGTTTGTATAATAGTTTGCGATGAAATAATCGCGAAATCGAGATCCATGTTCGCTATAATCACGCTCTCCATACCTCGCTATAATCACGGTGGCATCCCCACTCCTTTCACTAGTTATCCAATTGCACACGATTGCTAATACCGAAAAAATCGGATAACTGTGAGTGGATTGTCGAATACGCAAACATGTACTGCAAACGATGCAATCAGAATAGTGACGCAGCGAGGCCCGAACGGTTTACTATTTTTTCAATAAAAATGAAAAATAACGGGTGGGATAGATTTCTTTTTCAAATATAACGAAAGCAATGGTCAATGGTTTTGACCATTTTCAAACAAAAACAAAATGTAATTGGAATGGTCTTTTTTCAATTTAACGAAAGCTTCCATGCTTTTTGGCCCGACTTTTTTACCGAATAAAATAAATATCTTTCGAAAACACTTTTAGCTTTATGAAAACACCGACATTTTAACAAAGGACAAATTATGAGTCCTTCTACAAATTCTCTAGGAGTTAAACGTTGAATACCGTTTCTTTAACACTAGGTTTACGGAGATTTTTATATACCTATCTTTATGGATACTTGTCAAATTGACGGGTAAAGGAAATCAAGTATTTTCTTGAAAAAAATGAATAAATTATAAACAATTAAATCTGTTAGGATTGCATAATCACAAACATATACAAACTTTTACTGTTCATACATCTATTCCGCGCATTTTTTGCAGACATATTCTGTTGTCCGTATACATCTTCCGCAAACGTTCTTTTTTCATTTAGGCACGTACGATTGATAGATAAGCACACGTGACAAATTCCTTACTCTAGCGAACCACGGGGCGTTGATGTATGATTTGAAACCATCGAAGAATATCTCCGTTGATTTATGATTTTTATTTACTGTCTACGGTTCAAACCACTTTTACATTTGTCCTCGGGAAAATAATTTCATGAAAAAGAAAACGCTTTATTACGATTAACTATGAAACTAGGTTATCCGTCATTTTGACAGGTATCCGTAGAGATACAGAATTCTGAAATCACAGGGCTGAGGAAGGAAATAAATTCGGGTATATATTTGTCTTACTAAACCAATAATTGTCAGCAGAAATTGGAAGAATGTTATTAGTAATTGTTTTTGTAGTTTTGTTCGTGAAGTACGAAATCCGTCAAAATGACGGTGTCCCGTAAACTTAGTATTAGATTGTTAATTTATACTTCATTCACATTAAGACATTCACATTAAGACATTCACATCTTACACTTGATTATATTCCACGCTTCTGAAACGTCTAATCCGTGATCAGTGCACGAAACAAGATATTTTAAAAAACTCTGCAGTTCCTTTTATTTGTAATAAAATCCTCACTAGATAAATAGTTTTCTTTTCACACATAGAATTCTGTCGAGTTGTAACATAAATACATTCGACAATCTTTAATATCTTTTCTTCGTGTATTAACAAAGCACAGGGTTAAAATCGATCAATTATAAAATCGTTCATTATAAGAAAGTGCCTTATATTTAATCGTAAATACATGTATCTACGAGTCACAACTAAATCATTAATATTCGAATCTGTTTATCCTTGTAACCAACGGTATCTATGTTACAACCAAATATATTCGCAAAGCGAGCTGCAAGCGCGAAATTTCCATGATTCATAGTGAAATGATCTCAAAAGCGAGAACATCAAAAAAAGGTACGAAATGGATACGCGCATGTTTCCGTGCGCGTGTGAGTCGCACGTTTTAATTTTCGACATTGAATATTTTCCCTCTCGAATTTCGCCCCACCAATTAGAAATCCCACGGATTATCGAGCTCGACTCTCGACCCCCTGCATATTTCACCGAGAATATTTCCCCACGCGCTGATAGGCTCTAATTCCGATCGGAAAATAACCAGCGATAACTAAAAACCCTCGACGAATTAACGGCGCTCCTATTGAAACTACCAAAGAATCTCACCCACTCACCCCCCACTCCCGGCGGTGGTATTACGTTGATTCATTATATTCCTGATACGATTAAGTTACATATATGGCGGAGCTGCGCGCAAGCGTCCTACGCGAAATTTCAATGCGGCTGCATCAACAGCGTCAGAACGATGTTAATATTTTGGGTCACTAATTCGCTTTGTTCCCAGATTCTGCGACGAACAATGCCAGCGAATATGTAGTCCGGTAAATTCGTCGCAAAACCCATTCCTTCAAGCCCGACCATGAAAATCATTACAATATTTATACAAGGATTACGACCTGAATCGACGCAAATAACTCGCTTGTCCCGCGAAAGAACAATTTATTATCTTACCGAACATTTTCGCTTTGTTCGGCGCGAGCCATTCGGGCGACCCATCATGCACAATTGCTGGCACGTAAATTATAAACGAGCCAGGATATTGTACTCTACGGTTTTATACACAGTGGGACCTCGACTATCCGAACCTTCGATATCCGAAGTCTCTGGTGTCTCAATACGTGTCAAAGCTAAATACATTAATCCAAGGGGATATATACGCAGGATTATTTATTGCAAATAAATGAAGGCGAAATGTAGGATTGCGACTCAGCAATTGTTCTGTTATTTGAACACTCGGGTTTCCTTGTTTAGTTCGAATAATCGAGGTTCTGCTGCATTTAGAAATTTTTGGTATGTTTGAACAATGTGCAGATTATAATGATTAACCATCGAGCGGATCGTTTCATCTGAATAATTGGCTGAACTTTCTTTTGGAGGAGCAGATGATTTTAACATTTTTTAACTCTTTTTTAACTCTTTTTTAACTCTTTT
Organism: Sphecodes monilicornis; assembly: GCA_913789915.3. Classification (NCBI taxonomy): domain Eukaryota; kingdom Metazoa; phylum Arthropoda; class Insecta; order Hymenoptera; family Halictidae; genus Sphecodes; species Sphecodes monilicornis. The sequence goes on from OU565295.1 coordinate 17,856,838, forward strand.
TTAACTCTCTTTTAACTCTCTTTTAACTCTTTTTTAAATTTGTTTTTACATAATCCTGTTCGAAAATGTAAGTATTATCGTTAGTAATTCACTGGTGTATAATTTATACGCGTGTGAACATGAGCAATTTTAAGCACTTTCATTTTCGGTGTTTTCTCGTCGAAATCTATAGGACTGCATAAAAAAAAGTTTAAAAAAATGTTGCTCCCCCAAAAGAAAGTTTAACCGAATAATTACTTGAAGGCCTAATGCCACTGAATTACAAAAGTTGAATGAAATTTTAGGAATGGCCTGTGCTATCTTATCAATTTTTCTTTACAGCAGGGATGTGTAACGATGGCTCTTGAAACATATGTTGCTGCTTCTCCTCTTCGCCTGCTCGGCGAGTCAGTCCCTACCATGCCTCCTCCGACTTTCCCCTTCGGCACGAGCTCCTCGACCTCTGCACCGGCAAGTATCATGTTTATGACAGGAACGATTCTGTAGGGAGGTGTAAGTAAAGAATTTTCGATGCCGAATTTGTACTACAATGAAATAAACTCGATTTCCATCGTACGACACGAATTTAGATTCAATTTATCGTCGCGACATCGACACAAAAGTAAATTATCGCGAGAAGGCAACAAAATTCGAGAATAAATTCAAACCTGTGAATAATAAATAATTCGCTCGAACAAAGAATTTTAACGAAAATGAGGATTAAAAATCTTATTTTCTATCGAATAATGAAAAACGGATACTTATCAAACAACGGTCCTTGTTTTGCGTTTCAATAACACAACACGCGACACGATGCGATTCACAAGGACAGGCGGTGGTATTTCCCGCGTCCGTTCACTTTCACTGTTGTCATTGTAATGAGTCGCGGCCGAATCGTCAATAGAAAATTTCTCGCTACGATTGTCTCCGAAGATCGGCGATTTCCCCCGATTTCGGACCAGCGCGGCCCAGCGCGAAAGTGCGCAAAAACCCCTCCGAAGTAATGCGTGTATTGTAACGTTGCGTTCTTAGAAGTGCCCCACCAACGTAAATATACAGAGCTGAGTGAACAAGGACGCCATTGTATAATCGTCGCGATAAATTTTCTATTGGCGTCCAATAACACCTCATCACCGTACCCCTGGTACCCCCACCCAAAGTCCTAACGATTTGGTCGTAACTCATTACAATTTCAACAGTCAAAGTGAACGGACGCGCATTGTTTTTATTGCGAAACCACCACCATCTGTCCTTGTGAACCGCGTCGCGTGTCGTGTCATGTCGTATCGTGTCGTGTCGTGTCGTGTCGTGTTTTGTGTTTTTGCGACGCAGAAAGTGTACGACGCAAAACAAGGACCGTTACTAGGTGAGCATCCGTTTCCGTTTTTCATCATTCGGTAGAAATTAAGATTATTAATCCTCATTTTTATTAAAATTAATCCTTTTTTATTGAAGATTATTCAAATGTTAATTTCGGCAAAACAAAGTATCCCCTTACCATTCACAATAAAAAATACAGAAATGGGTTCAGGGAAGTGCAGAAACAATATTATCGGGATGCGAGAGTTCCATTATTCGACCATTTGTCGACGGCACCGATTTCGCCAGGATTTGGAATTATTTTCCGCGAGGAAATGAATTTCTCTGGGATAAAAATTACCATTAGCACATAAACGACGCGAGCATAAAATTTCAGTGCGCTCGGTTCATTCTGTGCATTGTGCCGTGTAACTTTATACAGAACATGCGATGGATAAAGTTCCATCAGCTATATTGCACAATATTCCTCGTGAAATATCTCTGAAATTATTACCGAAAAATATTAAAAATAAAGGAAGAGTATTCACGTCGAATTAAATTGTCTCTGGAACATATTTTCGGTATGAATGGCGTACACTTCTGTTTTCGATTCTTCGCGCGATATAATCGGTGTTAATACCGCAGTATAACAACTTCGGGGATATTGTTGGTTGTGCGAAGGTGAGGTTCGCGAGAGCAGCGTTGACATTACCGAAAATTCTCTACTGCCGATCGATCGGCATTGTCAGAGCGTTGGAAACGCGCGCAATGTTGACCGGTTATGCGTAAACACGACGAGTCGCTCTACTGTCCGTGGTTAATTCGCCCCACCGCTACAGAATTTAGATTATTCTACCAAGAGAGGCAGTGAAAGAGAGAGAGAGAGAGAGAGGGAGAGATATATATAGAGAGGAAATTCGGGAGTGAGGTCAATTTCGCCGGCTGGTTTATTTGCTGGCCGAGAAACGGCACCACCCACAAGAACAGACCTTCCTCGTATTTTCCTAGCCCGACTTTCCGCACCCCATTGCCACCCCATGACACCCGCAACGTAGCCGACGGAGTATCAAAATCAATTATAGTTTCTATCACCGTGCGAATTAAAAGCCGAACGAGATTAATCTCCTTGCGACTTTTGCGAAGATTTTTTAAATTGTTTGCCAGGAAAATATACATTATTCATTATACAATATAGTTTCTACATACAATATAAAATATGTTTTGGACCCCTTAGGATTTGTAATCGCTTTTGGAATGCTTTAAAGGGAGCAGAAGATAAGGTAGCTTAATCTTCATTTGTTTCAGTATCTACAGCAGCTATCAACTTCAATTTTTTAGAGCTTCTATTAACATACTAAAGATGCAGTTTAGATGAAGTTCTTCTTTGCATTTTAATTCTATCTTTAAATATCGAATAGTAAAAATGATAAAACACTGTCACTATGTGGTCTTACACTCTTACCTTCCACGTAAATGATGTTGCTAAATAGATTGTAGACCAAATTTAGAAAAAGTCGTTAGACGTGTTGTACTTAAATTGGTTAAATTGGAAAAAGCACAAAATTTTAGCCCAATTGGTTGGATGGTTACTGAGAAAGAGATACATGAAGTTGTCTTATTTTTTATGTACTCTGTCTATGCACTACGTTTCTTAAATTCAGGAGAAATTGTTTGTTGGAAATTTTTAGAGAAATTTCAAGTTTCATTACAAATTTTTAATTTTAGAGGAATTTTAAGTTGAATTGATATTTTTAAAAAACTTTTAGAGGAATCTCAAGTTCCATTAAAATTTAAAAAAAACTTAGAGGAATCTCAAGTTCCATTAAAATTTAAAAAAAACTTTAAGAGGAATCTCAAGTTCCATTAAAATTTTAAAAAAACTTTTAGAGGAATCTCAAGTTCCATTAAAATTTAAAAAAAACTTTTAGAGGAATCTCAAGTTTAATTAATAGCTTTAAAAAAATTTAAGAGGAATTTCAAGTTAAATTAAAAATTTTGTTCATGAATTTTATATTTCAGAGGAAATTTAAGTTGAATTGATATTTTTAAAAAACTTTTAGAGTAATCTCAAGTTTCACTAATATTTTTAAAACACTTTTAGAGGAATCTCAAGTTTAATAAAAAATTTTGTTGATAAATTTTAAATTTTAAAACAATATCGATTTTAATTAATATTTTGGAAAACTTTTAGAGATGTTTCAAGTTTAATTAAAAAATCTATCAATAAATTTTAACTTTATAGCAATTTCAGGTATCATTGATATTTTGAAAACACTTTTAGAGGTATTTCAAGTTGAATTAAAATTTGTATTAATAAATTTTGGTCACAGTTTGGTCACAGCTGGGTCCATACACAATCTGCTGGAATAAGTCCAAAACTAAAGAAACACCTCTGCATCAATTGTAGTTAACGATAGCGATGATCTATCTTCAGATACCATAGGTCCAAATTAGAAAACCAGTATCCTTAATTAAACCGATGACTCTAAATTTATAAATGCAATTTTTGGTGTTTTAAATTGTGTTCATTAAGAAACGAAATTTACTACTTTAACGATTAAAATATTAACATTCTTTCCACTAGTTCGTTCTTCTTAAATTATTTTCATCTCTACATATATAAAAAATTGTTTAAAGGGTCCTAATTCGGCAAATCTCCTCTACATTTTATCTAACCAAGTGTACATGTTGTCGAAAATCTGTGAAACCAAAACCTAGCCCAAATGATTCATCCACCGATTCAATCCCTGGAAAGCTAGTCTCCGAGGAGAGGAAATGGTGTCTCTAATCACTCTTCAATTTCAAGGTTTCCTCATCAAGTCGAGCCACGAAAGTACGTAAGTTGTTAAATCTACTCTCTCGTAGCTCGTCTGTGCTCGGGCGTAATCGCATGCCCCCTGGCGCACACCCAGGAACAAGAACAACCGGGCGTAAAAGTGGAAAGTGTTTCAACGGGGCCGGGTTCGAAAGCATTAAAGCACCGTTTCCCCGGCAACATCTTTGGTTATACAGGCTGCATACGTTATCGTCATTACCATACCACTCGAACGTAATTTATAGGCGCGCTTGTAACGCAGGCGCCCGGGAAAATATGGTTAAAGTACATCGCCAAAGGAGGTTCTTGCCTCAAACGGAGTGTATCAACTGCTGCGAGGAGTTGATACTACCTCGTCGGTCGTGAAACATGTTTCAAAAGACTCTTCCTTCTTCTCACGCGACCGTTCCCGTCAAAATCGTTAATCGAAATTGCCCTATTCGTGCCTTGAAAAATATTCAACCCCCCTGATGATTGTTAATCATTAAAATACGGATGTTTACGGAATTTTCAATTTTTGTAGACAAATTTGAAGAATCTGGAGTCAAATTCAATTAAAAAATCATATCTACAGTGGTAATAGCCTTTGTAGAGTCAAAATAAATGAAAATCATTGTAAGCTCTATTAAATTTTGTATTTCAGTATTTTTAAAAGAATTTTTAACACTTTGCTGACGCGTGACTGCTGACAGTCGCCCAAACAATTTTACCGTTTTGCGACTGTGAATAATTTTTAAAGCAGTTAATACTCCCGAAAATTATGAAACAAATTTTTACTGAACACAACACGTTTCCTTTTATTTAATTCATACACCAAAATCCTCAGCAAACAATTTTGTTTCACAAAGAAAATTTATTCGACCCATCAAAAAGTATGCTAAAAATAATCCCCGTCCGCTAAGGGTTGAGATCCGCAGTCTACTAATCGTTAACGGGGCAGAATTTTCCTTCAACAAAATAGTACTTAAAAAATTGATTACCTTTACGAACGTGTTCCCAATGGCTGACAGATAAAAACGCAATAACTCGCAGTCGAACAAGTCCGTTTCTTCATCCAGGAACAAAAACTCAGCATAAAATTATTACTAAAAAAATCGTCGAATATAAAGATCAAAGAGAAAAGTACGAGAGAATAAAGATGTCGGCGAAAGGCACGATCTGGGTCTAAATGCGGCATCAAAAGCGAAGTCAAAAAGGGAAGACGGCGGGCGGAGGGGCCCTCGGAGGATACATTTCCGTTAATGGAGACGGGCGTAACTTCGCCGGAATGCAATTTCGTTTCGGAGCAAGTTCGCTTGGTCCCGGTGGTAAAAGCGCGGACTAAAGTATGCGCCATTGTTTTCGGGTATCTGGTCTGCCAATTGTGTCCTCTAACAACCTGGAGTTTCGGCGTGTCTGAGAGCTCTATTACAGAAGTCGGTGCCGCCATCTTTCCCTGGGCGAATAAAAATTCATGTTTCCTCTCGTCGTCGTCGTTCTTTTGTCGCTCGTGTTCTTATTGCCTTGAAAACCCCGACGATGCAACGGTGTGCCCCCTAACATAATTTAATATCGCGGATAAGCATTCGTTAGGTGTTCCCGGTGATACGGTTTTCTTACGCCATGCCACTCGGGGATCGTAAAATCCGAACGAGGATCGACAGAAGGTCACCACCGTAGATCCGAAAATCATGAAGAACCGACGACGACGATTTCGCGCTGCCATTACGCTGAATATTGCAGCACGGGTCGCGCGAACGCCTCCATTTTCGCAATGCCTCGGACTTTATTCCTCCAGTCCAATCTCTCTTCTTTTCAAATCCTTCGCGCGGCAAATTATAACAAGCGTTCATTTTATGGTTTCTCACGCACAAAATGGCATTCCACTCGGAGAGTTCTCTATTCGCTATGTTTAACATTTAGAGCAGCCCACGAAAGCAATTTCACACAGATATTAGAATTATTAATTTTTGTAGTTCGATAGACTCGAACCAAGAATCGATAACATTGTAAAATGGATAACTCGATGGCAGTTCTAGAACAGTAATAGTAAAGTCGATGAAATGCTGGTCGCTTGGACACTGACGTGTAATATCTTCTTTCCAATGGCTGAAAATGAAAAGGTAATAATAATTTGTGAGGGTAATGTTAACAGTAGCATTAAAAGAGGAGTATCCTAAAATTTTAGCTTTCTTTTGTTTAATGGGACGGTTGATCACCGCTGCTCTAGAGAATATAATGGAATATTCGATACTGTGTCAGTTCAGTGAAATAAGGAATTTGGTATTCTGAAAATGAAACTGTAGAATATAAGTGTACGACTGGTAAATAAATTTTATTTCATCGAACCTCTATAAAAAGAGTATAAATTCTTTCTTGGAAGTATTGAAACTAAATCGTTGATTACCAAATCTTTGTAGATCCACAGCGCTGTAAAATATTTAAGAAATTATAAATTATTATATTAAGAAACTGTATCAAGTTTTACATTTAATATCATTTCATTTCACTTTAATTAACTGTAATCTGAACACTGCCTAAAAAATTCGGTTTTTATTGTTTTTGACAATGATGCAGCAGAGCAAAAGATCTAAAAAAAATTGATGACACTGCCTGTTATAGTACTTTGTCAGGGAACCAAACAGTAAAATGGCATGTTTTCATATTTTTGAGAAAAAAATATTCTTCCGATTTTTTTGAGGTTTTTTATTTTTTACTACCACAGTTTTCAACAGAAAAATCTAAAAAAAAATTTCAAAAATGCGCCTATGGATATAAAATATGTTACATTTTTTCAGAATTTTAGAACGCATTTGAGACCGGAAAATGCACTGAAAAGCGCAAAATCTAATTTACCCTGTAACAACCCTCACCAGCAAGCTAGAGGGTTGAAATTTTACTTAGAGGGGTTTTTCTTGGTCAGCTTTCGAATGGTTCAATAACCATTGAAAAACCTCTAAGGGCAATTTTGACCATCTTACTCGGCTAGGTCCTTTGTCTTCAAAATATATGCATACATCATCATAATTGTATTTAGTGAATAACCAATAACAACAATCTCAATCGCAAGTATTGAGAAATAATTAAACTATACGTATGAAAAAATGACTCGATCATACAAAGTATTAAACTTTTAGCTAAGATTGAATTTATAGGCTAGTAGAAGTTAAAATAATAATTATATATATATTATATAATAATTACAAAATTGCTATTGCATGATTGGCTAATGTCCAAAAAGATAAATATCGATTTTCCTGTCAAAGAACATCGACAATCAGAAGTATAGTTCGCAGGGAACCTCACGACATTGAACAGAGCCACGTCCGATCAATAATTGGTACATACTACTAGCGAAAACTCGTTAGGTGTTGCTTTCGCTAAATAAAGTGAACAAATTTCAACGTTGCGATGAAATAAAAATTAAATCACCACAGTCTAAACACTTCCACCGAGAAAAATGTTTTTCAATCACAATCTACGCTAATAAACTCTAATATAACACTAATAAAATAATTAAAATTGCGTTCTACAAAGTTACTGAAAAATCTTGAGCGACAGCTTGTCACCGTAACAATTTTTAATCAAGATAATACGCTCCGGTTTAACTTTTATTCTACAAACCTTACGAAAAAAGAAATATTGTTGCAGCAACACTGGCAGGGTTCCATTTTTAATTCGATCAAACTAGTAATCCTTTCAGTAATTCTTCTCAGAGAAACTGGATAACCTGAACTGTAATCTTGGAACATTGCTCCGGTCGGTTTTCCCTCTTTTAAAAACAGCTAAGGCTGATAAAGAACGGGAACGATCGTCGCTGAAGCAGCATAAGCTACCCATTCGCCGGGAAATAAATACATTGAACAAAAGACTGTAGATTCGATTAACATTTCCTGCGATTTCTCAAGCGTGTAGCGACGCAGAGTAATGTAAACGCACCGGGAACAGCTACGGATTACCTTTGGAAACATATCAGCGTGAAATCAGCAGATGATGGCATTAACTCGGATATTCCCGGCGCAATTGTGTCCAACGGACCGATCAATTGACAAACATGCCAAATATCTTCGCGAAATCGTCACAAATCTTCCAGAAAATTGAATTTATTCAACTCATCGTCAAAACCTGCATATCGGAAACGCATCGTATCTTTCGCTAATCTGAAAAATTTTGCAATACGTGCTTTTACAAAATATTTTAAACTATCACTTTAACTCGACCAATTGTATTTATTTTGTAATTGAATAGTTTAATTATTTGAGGTCCAATTTATTCGAACATCAGTATTAATATAATATAGTTAAAGAAAAGGATTTTTCGTTTGAGTATTGCTGAATTCCTTTCATTATTCTATCAGAGCATTGAAAATATATTCCTCGTAAATGAATGTTACAAATTAAAATCCTACGTAGTAAGAGAAAAGTTTTGCAATACGTGCTCTTACGAAATATTTTAAACTATCACTTCAGCTCGACCAATTGTATTTTGTTTCTAATTGAATATTTTAATTCTTTGCGGTCCAATTTATTCGAACGTCAGTATTAATATAATACAGTCAAAGGAAAGGATTTTTCGTTTGAGTATTGCTGAAATAATTTCATTATTCTGTCCAAGCATTAAAAACATATTCCTCGTAAATGAATGTTACAAATTAAAATCCTACGTAGTAAGAGAAAATGTTTGCAATACGTACTCTCACAAAATATTTTAAACTATCACTTTAACTCGACCAATTGTATTTATTCTGTAGTTGAATAGTTTAATTATTTGAGGTCCAATTTATTCGAACATCACTATTAATATAATATAGTAAAAGAAAATTATTTTTCGTTCATGTATTGCTGAAATCATTTCATTATTCTATCCAAGCATTAAAAGCAAATTTCTCGTAAATGAATATAACAAATTAAAATCCTACGTAATGAGAGAAAAACAAACTTATTTGCAACATTAGAAATTTGGGCCTCTTGCTGTTAATACAGTCACATTGATCAACGAAAGATTAAAATCGATTATGTATTAAAAATTGACTAAACAGCATTCCGTGAAATAATTTAAAGCTTACCCGTGCAGAAATGATCTGTTTAATTCATAATCGGGCCATCAGAATATATTTTCAATATGCAACGCTGTTCGATTAAATTGTATTTAATACTATATTCATATTTAATATTCATCTGTATCGAAATGGTAACACGAGCGTAGTAAAGTAGTCAAATTTCATCTAAATCCACAAATAGTTATAATTATTAATAGATATACACTAAGTAATTATTGGCATTGCGCCTCATATGCCCGAGTGGTTCATTTACACGTTATAGAGGTAATAAATCTTCATGAAGTAATAGGGGAAATAAATAAATTTATAAACAGTCCAAAAAATCCTCGTCTATACACCAGTAAAACAGATCCGCCGTCCAAGAGTTTAAACATTGACTTAACAGGCGCGTTTTAAGAAATAATTAGCAAATTAGCCTCGCAGAAAAGATTCGCTTGAAGGGTTGCGCGTGGTATCGAATGCGGCCGGGTAAGAGAAGTTGGCCATTTCGCCGGCAACAAACTAATAAGAAAATGCTCTTTTCCGGGGCCAGAGGCAGAAAAATGTTCCCCCTCGAGCAATTGCTCGCGGCGTCGCTTTTTTCCCAGCGCGGTCTTTCACCGTGCGTCGCTTTCCACCCCCGTTTTCAGCGCGCCCCTTTTCATCGGCGCAACTGGACCAGGAACAACCGGGACCCGTGGTCCCGCATACCGTGAACGTGGCCCGCGTTCACCGTGCGCGAAATGAGAACGGGATTTTAATTAAACCTTATGAATTTAATGGCACAAAAGCAGCCGCGAGCGACCGAGACCACGTAAACCGCGTTTCTCAATATCTCGACGCGAAGAGGTCCTCGAAAACGCCTCCAGACGTTGCGATTTTCATATTAAGAATCATTTCTCCACTTTCTGTGTCATGCTTCGCGCTATCATTCTGTCAGGCTTTCAAATTTAATTTTTACTTTAATCCATAGATATGTGGATTCAGACACACCCTTTTTTTTATTATTATACAGTTGACGATGCTTTCCTAAGACTTGCCACAGATTTATTTATTCAATTTTGTTAACCCTTAAGTGGTACTAGGACTTTCCGAAAATTCTGCATAAATTTTGTTTGATACCTTTAAGTATATAACTTGAGACTGAATAATCCAAATGTTTTAAAGAAGTTAAGTAAACTTGTTATGTTATAACAATTATCGTGCAATACAATAGCAAAGTGTGCAGAAATTTTGTTGGGGTTAGGAGAGATCCCAGTATCCTAGTTATGGGTTAACTCTTTGCGGACGCGTGTCTGCAGACAGTCGCCCAATTGCTACTCCGTGACTGAAAATCATTTTTTAAAAAATTATTACTCTCAAAAAATATCAAACAAATTTTTACAAACACAACACTTGCCCTTCATTTAATTCTTATGCGTAGCTGTCAGTACACAATTTCATTTCTCAAGGAAAATTGTACATTCGAACCATCGATAAGTACGCTAAACATAATTCCTGTCCGCAAAGGGTTAAACTCATTTTTGAAAGTAATTTCCGTAGATCAATTAGTCCTTGTATTGATTTGAACACTAGGTTTACGGGGCACTAAAATTGATTATTTTACATTGCTATATAAAAATAATAAAATTGTATTTGCTTAGATCTTCAGCGATTTTTATTGTAATATGTACACAAAAAAATAAATCTATTTAATAATTTCTCACGAATGCTTCCTTACACTCTTAATAATCGTAAATTAAAAATTTATGAATCCGCCATTTTGACGGGCCCCGTAAATCTAGCGTTAATATAGCAGTTATTTATTTGGTTTAATCGCTGAAAATTGAACAATTAAATGGTAATTTGGATACTGTGTGGTTAAAATGGAGCCCATTTCTGAGCTCCATGCATTTTCAAAAATAACTTGACGTCCGTTGGAGCAATGTATTCATTTGATCAATTGTGGTCCAGTTCTATCGTTCATTTCTAAAAATCCTTGGGTATATTTCTGTATTATAGTAGATTGACGATTATTGACAGATTTATGAACACTGTAAATGAGCAGTCATTTTTATTACTGTTCCAGTTGCTTTTTCCAGTACATTTTTATCCACTGCTTTTTAACCGTATGGATTTGTTAACCAAAATTTTCAGTTTTACTAAAAGCGTCCATGTACCGATTCGATTCGAGGCAATGCTCGGTTAATTCCATTCGAATTGATGCTTGGGGTAATTTGGCAGGTATACAGCAACACCTGCCAACAATTTTCACGTGAAAATGTGCTGTCGATTGCACGGTATCGTCAGAATATTCGGAATCACTCTGCGAATTTTGGAAAATAGCAATGTCATTATAAAATCGTAGAAAATAAATCCTGAAACAAACAAAATGATTTAGTATCAAAAACATGAGTAGATAAATCTTTTGGACCTTCTCCATTTTTTGGACCTTCACTTCAATTGTTACTGTGTCCATTAATCTTAATATTTCTTAACAAAACTTTAAAGATATTTGCTCTAGGATGTGCACTTTAAAGTGTTCAAAAGAATATCCTATGAAAACTTCGACAACATTATAGAAAAAAATTTTAATTATACTGAAAAGAAGATTATGCTATAACTTTGTAAAAGAAAAATATAATTGTAGTTTAAATGATTCAAAATCGGTAGATATTTCTATTTTTTCTCCCAATAATCTATATTAATTTTTTAAGCTAAAATTTTTTACTAAAATTAGTTAAAATTAAGAAAAAATTTTTTACTAAAAATATTTTTCTCATACAACTATATTTTATATATCGAGGTGTTAAAAAGGAATGCTTGTACTAATTTCATTAATTTACTTTGAAATGAAGGAATCGGATACAGGAATCAATGAACCACAAAGAGTTATTTTTCAAAATCCTCAGTAACAGGGTGTTAGAGTTTAGAATTGCGAGTGTTCGAATCCGCATGCAACGAAGCACGATTCTGTGGTTTGAGATCGATTTAGCAGTGGCGGGAGGTAGTCTTTCCAATTCTGGATGCAAGAGGCGTCGAAAAAGTGGCGTCGTCGATTACGTGGACGCCTGCCTGGGCCAGGAATTAGAGGACGGCACCGCACTATTGATTGCTTTGGCCGGTGCCGGTGCTCCGATATTGCATTACCGATAATACGCGTTCGATTTCGTGCGTGGCTATTATGGAATTTGTTGTAGCGGATAGTTGGCACGGATTCCAAGCCGCGACGTTGACAAATGGACGTTGCGTTTGCTACCGCGCCGCGCGGCCTCTACACGCGATACAAATGATCCCGTGACGAAAACCCACGGCACCGTGTCCGATTTTCTTGATGACTCGGGGACAAAACACCAAGCTCCGCCTTTTGCCGGAACCCGGCCGTTTCTTATCACGAGAAACAGATTTATTGGTCTTTTTAACGTTGTTAATTTACCGTGCTACCAGGATACGAAAATCTAATCCATATTCCGATATGCACACGCCCTGCAAGATGGTCGATCAGCTATCTGCATAATCGAAAATAGAAGTAAAGAGCGTGCATTTGATTCTATTATAGGTAACCTATCGATATTTACAATTGAACATAAAATTACAGCATTGAGAGGTGTTAAAACAGAAAAGTGGAACATTTATAATTGTTTCTTGTTAGAACGTTCGTTTCCGTTCTAGTTTCTTTTATTAATTGTAGCAGATTAATTGTGGAAAGTACTCTGCACGTTGCGAAGTTACGTAAAGTCTTTAAAAAATGATTAGCATAATAATCTACTGCTTTCCATCAGAAAAATGGGAGTCCTATGCAAATTTCTGTCGTGTACGAGCATAATAAATTGCAAAACGCAATTTCTTTTAAACATAAATGCAATGTGTCTTTCTGGAAAATAATTAAAATCATTTCAGAGATCTAGAATTATTCCTTTCTGTCTAGGTATGTTAATAAAAGTACCGGTAGTAAAGTGACTCATTTTCGAGTCCTTTCAAAAAATCCCAAAACAGCATTTGATTGTATTCCATGCAACTTTTATTGCAATGTGTGAACAAGCGAATGAATTGACTTCATAAATCTCTCCGAAAGTATTTTTACAATTGCAATACTAATGAATTAAAAAATCTGAAATGCTGCTGGTGTTATAAATTTAAAAAAGCTTTCGAGAAGACAAAATTTGCAAAATCGATAGTGTTATCTAGGAATACGAAAATAAGGCTGAACTTTCTTTTGGAGGACCAGATGTTTTTAACTTTTCTGAACTCTTTTTTATGTGATCCTGTAGATATCGATGCAAACATTACGAAAATGTAAGTATTATTGTTAGAAATTCACTGGTTTATCAGTTACACGTAAACATGAGCAATTTAAACGTTTTTGAAAGGTTAGAGCGTCGCCATATTGGATATTCGTTGGGTAGTGGAGGTAGGACTGTTGAGCGCATGCGCTGGATAGATGGTGGGTGTTCAGCACATCGGCTAAATAGTACTGACTGGTATAGTCCAAGTTGTTTTGGGGTTAGTAAAAAGTGCTCAACTTTACACGCGCATAACTTCTGAACCAATGAACTCCTGGCAATAAGACTTTCATTTTCAGTGTTTTCTCGTCGAAATCTATAGGACTGCGTAAAAAAAAGTTTAAAAAAATTGGTCCTCCAAAAGAAAGTTTAACCGAAATTAAGAATGACTGGAATTTTTCAGTTAAAAATTCAGGTTCCTGTTTCTTGGCAAAAGTTACCATTTTTTACCCATAATGCGTGAAATATATTGTTCGCAAAGGAAAGAACAATTAGGGGAATGGTTTTTGGCCACAAGGTTTATTTTATACAAATTCTTAGCAGTATTAATGGTAGTAGGGGTAGAATTACGGTGAAACATGTACATACAGAGTATCTTCCTGCGGAATCGATCGTGCGGCGCATATCGGCCGCCACATTTGAGCATTGGCACGTACTTAAATTCCTACCGTTCGCAATGACATAATCCGCGTGCACCGTTTACGGCGGCCAATAAATTTCCATCGATCTCTACACCGCGATGTGTCGTTCAATCTCGACAAACGACTCGCCATTCGATACCCATCCTAAAACGAAACGTTTCGACGGCTCGCAATTTGCAGTAGGACCTCGATTGACCGGCTCAACCCCCTGGACCACCAGGCCGGACACAATTTGCAACATAAAATTAAACCGCATTCACTGTTCCCTGGCTACCGATGGATATTACAATCCTCGCCGAAAAGAAAGATATTAATTGGTGAAACTAATTCTTTTCTTGTTCAGAAAAAAAAATAATATAAATTGTCGCTCATAAATTTGAAATTGTCAAAAATCAGCCTATACAAATTAGAAGCCAATAATTTTCAGTCGAAGATTCTATACACTTCTATATGCTTTTGATGCGATCATTATACATTTTGTTTTGACCGTTCACGATACTGTGCAACTTTGAAGTCACTTCTTCCTAGTCATATAATTTGTTCAACATTATTTTATAATTTCCTTTTTAACTTAAATTATAATATATCTATCCCAACCCCTGCATTTTCAAGCAATACACTTTTTGTCGAGGCTTGAAAACAAAATTGGGTTGCAGAGGATTAACGCTTAAATAAAATCTGCAACAATATACAAACATCCGCAGTCTTTTTATCACATACATAATGGCAATATAAAAATAGAAATTAAATAGTAAAAAATAAATAAATGGTGGTCCGAGGGGATTCATCAAGAAGGTAATAAATTAATTAGTCATTTTGTTTTGTACAGACAAGGCTATGAGGCAGAAAATGCTCTTAAATGTACAATTATGATCAGACTGTGGATCTTATGCATTTATAATAAAAAGAAATAAATAGATAATATTTAAAACAGTGAAAAAATGAAAATAATTCAGAAACATCCAGAACGTTACTTACAATTTTCATTTGTTCTGCATAAAGATCCGCAGTTTAATTCAGATAATCGGTTAATGAACGTTCTATTAAACATTTATACATTTTCTGGATTATCGAACGCGAGCCAAGCGGTTTCGCTGCTCGTCCAGGAGCAGCGACGCCTCGCTCATGATTTTCGCACTGGTTCGAACCAGGAACAATAACTGGTACTCATCCGTGACTGTCAGGGATGATCTGGTCCTGACCAGTGCATGAAGAACATTCGCCCTCTCTAGGTCGAGCCATCTTTGAAGGGTGACTTCCCTCTCGCGCGGCCCTCCTAGGGTCACGTCCGCTGGACCCCATAGAGAAAACTCGAGAACCGACTTCACCTGCACAAAGAACACGTTTCAGGATCTAGCTTTCTACCAGAGAACCTTGGGGATATGGATAAAAGCTACGGACCCCTCTGCACCCTAAAACTTGCGCTCGGAAACTTTATATTAAACTTTGCCAATGGAGAGTCTGTTCCAATTGAAGATATTTAAATGAGGAACACACCGGGGTTCCTAAAATTAGTTTTCTTATTTACCGACATTTCTTGATAGCCTAGAATGCGTAAGACCCAAGGAAAAGTCCTGGAGACTGACAATTCTACACCGAAGTAGATTATTATATAGCATCCTTTGAAAATTCATTCATACATGAAAATGATTAGCTTCTTTAATCTTTCTTGTAGCAATGAAACATTTTTTTCGTGAATCCACCATGGAATTGAAGATTGAAGTTTCGTATTTACAACAAGCTCTTAAAAATTGATGTCCGAGTTGTTTTCGGTCGTTTTATTGTACTTTGAATGTAATGTGTACCTAGTGATGGGAACTCCGTGGGCACTGGCCGAAAATACTACCACCACTCTGACGTACCGTCTTCCCCTACTTTGCTTCTACCGCGCACGCGCTACGCGCAAGTGTACCTCTACTCTATACGGACAGAGTAGTGGTACGCTTGTGCGTAGCGCATGCGCGGTAGAAGCAGAGTAGGGGAAGACGGTACATCAGAGTGGTGGTAGTATTCTCGACCAGCGCCCACGGATTCCCCATCACTGTGTGTACCATCTGCAATAATGTAAGGTGGGTCGTTTTCTTGCTATAAACTAGTGACAAAAAATCGTATACAATTTTTTAAGGACCGGTTGAAAATAAAAAGCTGCAATCTTCAAATTTATGGTGGATCTGGAACGACAAAAAAATTTTTAATGTTCTGAGAGACGTTTGAATTTGCAGCATTTTCAAATCAAAATACATTTCTCCATCTGCTATATCATGCTACAATATCCTACGAAATAATGGATAATTTTCTATCAAAGTAAAAGTTTCAAATATTAAAATGAGTCTAGGTTCATTACTGTATGACTTTTTTCACGAAATTACAACAATGCAAATACCACCATTATTTTCAAATTGCACCATTGCATCGATGCATTTTCAGTGAGAAATCGGGGAAAAATTCGACAGGTTCGCATAGGATGCGGACGTCAAAGTTATCGACACCGAGTGACAGATATAATAGCTAATTTCGGGGCGCACGTAGACGTCATTAGCTGACAATGAACTAAATCTAATCATCGTTGTGCGAGCGTGGCCACGAGCTACAATTACGGACGATTGGCTTCGTTGCGTTAATTCCTGATTAATCCTGCCATACTGGTTCCCTACCTGAGACAAGGTGACGGCTTTCTCCTTCATCAGCAATTCCTGAATCAAAGGCAGCCGGCTTGTTAAATTCAGCTGCTGTAGCGCCAGGAGGGCGCATCGACACAACGAGACCCTCTCCTCGTCCCTCAGCTCGTTCGTGTCTACGTTCAATCTGTCAGCCGTTACCGAACAATGAGTAAACCAATTTCGAGAGAACGTGATTTCTTCGGACGCAAGGTTTACCGACCCTTGAAGAAGATACAGCCTGCAATAGGCATCCTTGTCCTCTCTGCAGAGCACCACGTTGCTCAGGCTTCTCGC
This sequence comes from Sphecodes monilicornis, assembly GCA_913789915.3. Classification (NCBI taxonomy): domain Eukaryota; kingdom Metazoa; phylum Arthropoda; class Insecta; order Hymenoptera; family Halictidae; genus Sphecodes; species Sphecodes monilicornis. Next base: position 17,873,805 of record OU565295.1, read on the forward strand.
AGACTCCTCTATTCCCCGTGCTTGCAGGCTCTTCAACGCCGTCACGAATTGAAGCAGCACGAACGAGGCTTCGCGAATCGTTCCCTCATCGTGCATCACCTTTGTGGAAGCACCGAACGACTGTATGGTATTCACTTGTAGCCGAGGGAACACCGATATGGTCGCTGCAATGGAAATCGAGACGATTTTAGTCGAAATCGCGACGATTTTAGTCGAAATCGCGACGATTTTAGTCGAAATCGCGACGATTTTAGTCGAAATCGCGACGATTTTAGTCGAAATCGCGACGATTTTAGTCGAAATCGCGACGATTTTAGTCGAAATCGCGACGATTTTAGTTGAAATCGCGACGATTTTAGTCGAAATCGCGACGATTTTAGACGAAATCGCTTGGAAACCGCGGGTACCTCTCTGGTTGCTCTATGCTCGGGACCGGGGAACGACAAGTATCGAGGCAGGCGGTCTAATACCTCGTTCCGGTAACACTTGCATTACGAAAGGGGAAGAGATACTTTTTGTCGTGATTATATGATGTTTTTTATATTTTTTTGGCATAACAGATGGGGTGGAATTGTAAAGAAAACTTGATTATTGTTTAACACATTCGGTACCAGCATTTACGTCTTTGTTTACCTTCGCTATTGAAATGTTTTATTAGATGCGACGCACCAGCTTTATGAAATACTAAGACATATTAACAAGAGAAAATGGTGGAGTTTTGAATAACGAGGTGAGTCAGATTAATGCGACTATAACTATATTGCGAGATTGTGAACGTCACATAGGTACGAAGGTGGTAGCGAACGTGTTAGCACTTTGAATGCCCATCCAGAAACCACGAAGGTGTGGTAAAATCAAAGCAATTTATTGAATATAATAATTGAATGATTAGGATGCATGATAGTAAAAATATTGCCTCAACCGTTCTAGTACATTAATGCAAAAATGCATTTACATATCTGGACAAATAATTTCGTCTCACAATTCTAGAAAACGTGGCGCGCACAGTGCTAATATGTACGATGTTCTTGAATGCAATGAATCAAATGTGATTTTCTACTTTTTCACGAAACAAATATTGAAGTATTCCTTTATTTCATATAGGAGCCACACGATAAGAATCATCAAAGCATAAACCAGCAATTACCAT